>JAJHZJ010000426.1:17622537-17810940 GCA_023548195.1 Bettongia penicillata ogilbyi | reverse complement strand
AGCGCCCGTCCCGAGCTCTCCGCCGCAGGCCAGAGAACTAGCACCGGCCCCGAGCTCTCTCCACCGTCGCCGCTGCCGCTCCGGCCACCGCCGCCCCAGAGCCCGCACCCACCCGAACTCGCCCGCACCGCAGCCGCAGCCAGCTGCTCCCACCGCCGCCTCTCCGGGCTTTGAGGGCGCGGCTGTCACTGGCGTCACAATGAATCTTGCTCCGCCCCTCGCCCGGAGGCGCGACCTGAGAGGCTTCGCGGTCCCCATTGGCTGTTCGTCGAAAGCTCCCCTGGGGATTGGTTGGCTGCGTTCCTCCTCCAGTTCCTCTTCCCCTCCCTCCTCCTAGGCCCCAGGCTCTCTAGAGGGATTAGATGCGTCGCTGGAGCCTCCGCCTCCGGTAGTCCTGCCAGAAAGCGGGGGCTGGTCGACCAGAATGGAGGCTCAGGACCCCGCCTCGTGCCCTTTCCACACTCTGGGTGACCGCCCCTTCCCCATCGCCCTGGGTTATCCTCCCTCTTTTCCGGAGGGGTGGGTGCTGAACCCAAGAACTTGCCTAGGGGTCTACCTTCCTCCTGGCTAATGGGCTGGTCCTCCGATCCGGAAAGACTGAGAAGTTCGAGTGGGTTTTCTGGGTTTCCGAATGACCTTGAACAAGTCCCTTTGTGACCCAAGCAGTTCCCTAAAAACTAGAACCTCAGAAGTCTCTTCTAGGGTGCAAGTTATCCACCCCTCCCAAATCTTAAGTAAGGATTAATAAAATGAATAAAAATGAGCGATCAATATTCAGTTGTAAGTTCTTTGAAGGAAGACTGTTATTTGCCTTTCTTTCTAGAGTTTAGCACAGTACCTGAATGTTGTAGTCCTATAAGAGATACTTGTGAGTTACATTATTTTTTCCTTCTAAGACTGTACATTTCCATTAGAACATTTCTTCATTGAGGAGAGCCTATTTCTTTAAGTAGGTTTACAGGTCCTCTTGGGGAATTGTGGATAGATTTCAGGGGAGTCCCTGAACTTGAATAGTAAAAAAAAAAAAAAATTACATCTTTATTTTCATGAACCTCTAACTGAAATTTAGACTTCAATTATACATTAAAATTTTAAATAAAAAAAACCAAACTTCTGAGAAGGGATCCATAGGCTTTAACAGAATACCAAAAAGGTCTGTGTCACAAAAAAAGGTTAAGAACTTCTACCTTACAGACCTAGTCAAGTCAACAAGCAATTATTAAGCACCTGGTATGTGCCAAACACCTTGTAAACTCTGAGGATACAAAGAAAATTAAAAAATAATCCCTGCTTTCAAGTTGCTCACAGTCTTTTACATGCAAACAGTTATGTACCAACAAGATAAATTAGAGATAATCAATAGACTGAAGTCACTAGCATTTCTTGTAGAAGATGAGATTTTAGCTGGGGCAAGAAGGACATCAAGGAGGCCAGGATATAGAGATGTGGAGGGAGAGAATTACAGGGATGAGGGACAGCCAGTGAAAAGGCCCATTCAGAAGATGCTTGAGGAATATCATGGAGACCAGTGTTACTAGATCACAGAGTATGTGGAACTAAGCTGTAAATACTAGAAAGGTAGAAAGGGATCCAGCTATAAAGGGCTTTAAAAGCCAAATGAAGGATTTTTATATTTGATCCTAAAGGTAATAGAGAGCTATTGGAGTTTACTGAATAGGGAGATGACAAAGATCAAACCTTTTAGACTGGGTTCGGGAGAAACCTGAGGTAGGGAAACTATGACTCTTGCAATAAATAGTCCAAGCATGAGGTGATGAGGGCTTGAACCAGGGTGGTAGCAGTGTTAAAGAAGAGAAGAGAGTGAATATGAGAGGTGTTGGGAAGGCAGAAACAACAGAACGTAGCAACAAATTGTATATGAGGGGGTGAGATTGACTCAGTGAGATTGAGGTTGAGGATGACACCTAGGTTATAAGGTGGATGGGGAGTTCAGGGAGGATTAGCATTTTTTGGTGTGGGGACTGAGTGAGCCTTTTTTGGGGATGCTCAATACCCTTTCATGCAGCTCTCACCTGTGGCTCCAAGAAGCTGTGGTCACACCCCAGTAAAACCATCTTGGCAGACAGGCTAAACCGGGTTGAGGGTAACCAATGGGCCTCAAACCCGTAGGTGAATTAGGGGGATGTCAAACTCAATCGTGAAGTTTTCTACTGGCAGAATGGACAAATGAGAACAATTTGTTCTAATAGCAGGTGCTGCGGGGTGCTTAAAGCTTGGTCAGCTGTCAAAGTTGCCAAGGTTATCCACTACATCCCTGACCATTTCCACTTGACCTGCCTTTTATCCTGTCACTGGATTTTGATGACTGGAGGAGAGAGTGAGGCTGATGACTTTGTGCAACTCAGTCTCCCTTAAATCCAGTTCACTTGAAAGTCAAGACATCATCCTGTGATGTCAATGAGCCTCTTTAAAATGAAGGACAGACAACACACCTGGGTGACTTGAGAGGACATTGGTGTGCTTGATAATAAATAGGAAAGTTGGAGAGAGGAGGGCAGAGGTGGAAAGGGAATTAGTTTAGTTTTGGACATGTTTTAGTTTAAGTTATCTACAAGACATCCATTTTGAGATGTCCAGTGGACAGATGGAATTGTAAGGCAGTTGGAGGTCAGACTGGATAAACAGATCTAGGAAACATCTCCACAGAGATGATCATTAAATCCATGGGAGCTGATTAGATCATCAAATAAAATAGAATAGAGGAAGAAGAGAAAAACCGGGACAGAGCCTTGGGAAATACCCATTTGGTGGGTGTGACCTGGATGCAACAGAGACTAGGTGATCAGACAGATAGGAGGAAAACCAAGAGAAAGTAGGATCACAAAAACCTAAAGAGCAGAGAATATCAGGGGAAAGAGGGTGATTGACAGTGTAAAAAAGCTGCAGAGAGGTAACAAAAAAAAGGATGAGGACTGAGAAAAGGCTGTTAGATTTGGTAATTAAGAGATCACTGGTAACTTTGGAGACATCAGTTTCAGTGGAATGATAGGTCAGAAGCCAGATTTCAGAGTGAAGAAGAGTGAGTGGAAAGTAAGTTGAGGCACATATTGTAGACAGCTTTATAATAGCAAATGGGGATGGATATATTAGGAGATTTTTTGAAGATGAGAGGAGACATGGGCATGTTGGCAGTAGGGAAGTAGCCAGCAGTCAGGGAGAAATTTAAGATTAGGGAGAGTTGGGGTGGGACCCTCTGCTAGAGATGATGGATTGAAATGGGATCACTTCTGCATGTGGAAGGGGTTTGCCTTGGCAAAGAAAAGTATTTCTTGTTCATGTGAGACAGGGGTGCAGGAAGAGATATTGGCAGAAGGCATTTGAATGATGTAATGTGAAGAGGAAGTGATAGAGGGAGCAGGGAATAGCCTTGATTTTTTTCAGTGAAATATGAGGTCAGCTTTGCAGCTGAGAGGATGGGGGAAGGGGAGCCATAGAAGATTGGAAGAGGGATGAAAAGGTTTGGAAAATATTCTATGGCAAGTGAAATAATGAGTCAGTTGGGTAGATCAAAATGGATTGCTTCTCTGCAGTTGATGATGCAGTTGAGATTAGGCAACAAAACCTTATAACGGACCCCAAGGCATCACTGTTTTGTGATTTTCTCCAGCTTTAGTCAGCCCCACCGTGAGCAGGAGTGAAGGCAGTGGATGGTGGGCACTGTCCGAGGCTGAGGTTCAACAGAACAAGAACAGCAAAGGATAAGGAAGCACAGGAGCCAAGAAAAGAACAGTGTCCAGCTGAATTGGTTTAACAACAGATCAAGATGGGGAAGGTGAGGAGACTACTCAGTCAGAGATGATAATCCCTAGGAGGAGGAAGAACAGGGTTAGGGGTATCGACCTAGAGGGTGAGATAACAGGGTTGAGCCCTGAAATGGGATACTACTTTGACTCTTTGCTAACCAATGGGCCTCTTGCTAACATGATACAGCTACTCCTTTTTGGTGACTCCTTTAATGGATAAGGGAAGTCACAGGATGACTTGCTACAAAATCTGAAAAAACCAACCACTTGGGCTATAAAAGGAACTCCTCCTGTATTTGGCAGGAAGGTATTCCTTTGCCCATCTTCTGCATCTATGACCAGAAGACTAGATGCTTGTCTAGGTAAGCCTGAGTCCTTATGGCATCTTTCTGTTTCTCATTTTCTTACCAAAGTTCAGACCCATGACCAAGGAGCATGAAAATTAGACATTTCCTGACTTCCAGTGATTGAGAAATTTCCAAGTCAGGTGCCAATTGCTCCCTCTGCAAGAGTAGAGAAGTCCTTCCTCCAAAACAATGCAGCAGGAGAAAAGACAACGTTCAAGTCCTGTCCAGGGTGATCAGGTCATCCGGTTAATGGGATTTACTTAGTGCAAGTCTGAGACAAAAGTGAAATATCTGTTTCAGGAGCCCTACAAAGTTGTTTTTACCTTTGGGGAGAGAGTATAATATATGTGATGGGTTATTGTTTTATACTTCTGTATTTACTAATGAGTTCTTATGAGTTTCTTTTTGGTGTTGTTTTAAGCTTTTCTGTGGTAGAAAAAATAAACCACTCTCCTATACCTGATTATTCTATTATAGCTCACATAGTGATCCGAAGTGATACAAGAGACACAAGGTCTCTCTTAGGAACTTTGGAATTGATTGTGTGACATTTGAGACACTGGCACAGAACCGCTCAGCATGGTGCACCCTCATCAGAGAAGGTGTTATGTTCGATGAGCAAAGTAGAATTGAAGCAGATGAAAAGAAATATGAGATGCGAAAATTTAGAGAACCTACCCCAAATATTCACATGGACTATTTGTGCCCAAGCTGTGGTAGAGCATTCTGGATTCATAGTGGTCTAATCAGTCACAGCTGAACATACAGTAACTTGACTCTAACGTAGTGATGTCATTTTGGTGCTCTTTGAGAGTGAAGGACAACAGCCGCCTCTATTATAAATTGAATACCTTTCCTATCATCGTTGTGCAGTGACCATGTTAATTTTTTTTACAGCTTTCTAACTTTAATACATATGTACTGCTAAATTGAGAGCCATTGAGTACTTTTTCTAGAATGGACCCTGTTATCCACTCTTAGAGGAGATCCTAGACAGAAGCCATATCTAAGCTTTGTTTTAGATATGTCGCGTTATTCTGAGGTGGGGACAATGAGCCGGAAAGAATGAGAGAATCTTGACCCTTGTCTTTTAAGGGTCAGGCCTCCCTCAGCTTGAACCTATACCATGTGAGTTCAGAGTCATACTCCTTTATGGACCATATGTCTTTCCTTATAAATTTCAGGTGTCAGACCTTTATCTGATATATTTAATGTAGGTATTTTCTTTTTTATTAACAAAAAAGAAAACAGGTGGTGCCATCCAAGGAACTTCATTCTGTGATTATGAAGGCATTTCATGATGACTTTGGACATTTGTATTCCTCCGTGTAACTACTGAAATGATATTACTAAAGCTCAGGTCTGACTGTTTCTCCCCTGCTCAGGAATCTCTAGTGGCTCCCTCTTTCCTCTAGGATCAAATACAAATTCTTCTGCTTGACTTTTGAAGTCCATCATAGTCTGGTCCCATTCTTCCTTTAAAAACTTATTCTATATTACTTTCTCTCACACACTGTGTCTTTAAGCTAAACTGACTTGCCTGCTATTTTCTGTACGTGATATTCCGTCTCCTGTCTCCATGCTTTAGCCAAGGCTGTCCCCACTGCCTAGAATGCACTCTCTCCTGACTTTGAATTCCTAACTTCCTTCAAAGCTCAGCTCACATACCACCTCCTGTAGGAAGTCAACCTGATTCCTCCAGCTGCTAGTGCCCTTGCCCTAGAAATCATTTCGAATGTATTTTGTATTTAATTTTCTATGTATGTGTTATTTTCCACAAATAGAAGGCAGGCTCCTCGAGCATAGGCATTATTTTGTTTTTCTTTGTAATCCCAATGCCTTCCACTATACCTGATACACAGTAAATGCTTGTTCTTTTTCTTCTCCCTGCCCTCTCCCTCAAGCAAATGCTTATTTTGCAGGGTTGTTTTGAGGATCACATGAGATATTTGTAAGGTCCTTATTCCAGTGCCATGACACATAGTCACCCCTTAATAAATGTTTGTTCCCCTTAGAAATTCTTATTGAATTGGATTGTTAATCAGAATTGAATTCAAGATGATCAAAGAAAAACTTTTTTTTACAAGTCCAGGATGTCAGCTGTCAAAAAGTGTGTTGTTAAAAAAAGAAAAGAAGGAGAGAGGGAGCTTATAAGCAACATCTTGGGTGCAACAGACACTTTTACTTGATATGAACAGACATGCCCAATCAGAAACCACTGAACTTCCATAGTTGTTGAACTATTAATTGAGAAATGTTTTTTCTGTATGTACATTCCCTGCCAGAGGGCCTCTCACCTAGACTTTTGCAATATCCTCCAATTTGGTCTCGTGCCCTCAACCTTCTCCCTTTTCCAATCCATCCTCCACAAAGCTGCCAAAGTGTTTTTCCTAAAGTGCAAGGCTTATGTTACTCCCACCCATGCTCTCAATAACTTCTAGTGACTCTCTACCTCCAGGATTAAGTACAAATTCCTGTGTAGAGTATGAGAATCTCTTCACCGCCTGACCCCTTTCTATCTTAATTTTCTTACACATGACTCTCTTCCACAAAGTCAGAGACAAAATCACCCTGGATTACTCACTGTTCCTCACAAAGGATCCCGTATCCTGTCTCCTTGTCTCCCTCTTCACTTCAACCTCTTGGAATCCCTGCGGAAGCACCCACCTTCTATCTTAGTGATTCTCAAACTTTTCCACAGTGGTAGGGATCCTCTGAAATTGCTTTTACTACCAGTTAACAAGCAACATGAAATTTATTTTTAAAAAAACTTGGAAACATGAAGTCTTTCCTGATCCCACAAGCTTCCTTCAAGCTTCCTTCTTCCCCAAATGTCTTTCTTTTCATTTTATATATTCTGTGTGTGTATACAGATATATTATTGTATTGTATGTATAATACTGTGCACATGTATATATACATGTCTATATTTTGGAATTATATATTTATACAATATGCATGCATATGTCATACATGTGTAGACACATGTATATCATTTATATACAGTACAAATATGAGTACACATAATTTATGTGCATATTTATATACATAAATATGTTTCATGTTACATATATTATCCAAACATTTATGCTAATATATGTACAAGTCATCTTGTTAGTTCAAATGCAAATTCCTTAGGGTAAGGACTGTTCAGTTTTGCCTTTATATCCCCATACTGCTTAGTACATGTGTTATCTGGCACACAGTAGGCATTAAGTAATTATTGTTGCTTGAGCACTACTCCAGGAAATATTGGTTTGGGGAGAAATCATTAAGTCTAGAACTATACCTTACCAGACCTATGGAGACATGCAGCCTGAATGTTTAATCATGCCTTGCCATAAACATGCTAGGAATCCTGAACAGAAGACTTAATGGAGTCAACATGTACGACATTTCTTAAATTATATACTTTTTTCAATTAGCAACCATTTCCTTTTTTTTTTCCTTCCTACCTCCTTCTCTCCACAGGGAAAAACAGATAAGAGAAGCAAAACCCTTGCAACAAATTCACATAGTTAAGCAAAACAGATCCCCATATACATGGCATTCCTAATGCACAATTCAATCCTTCTAGGACTAATGCCACAGTTTTACCTCATTTTTGTTAATGTTTGAGAGAGAGCCACCCTTTCTGATAGACTTGACCTTTGGAGTTTCAGAAAATTGATAGATACCCACAATTAGTATTCCTACTGGCTAAGAGAAACCTACCATTTAGCCACAACTTCAGTTCAGAAGAGCTCTGACAGAAACAGTGTTCTAAGATATATATATATATATATATATATATATATATATATATATATATATATATATATATATATATATATATATATATCTGTCTCTGTAAACATATATTATGTCTCACAGGTAGCATAGATGGATATGATCTGATGTCTGGCTCACCTTTGCAGAGGGTAGGATCAGGACTGTGCAGGTACCACCAACATGCTAGCTAGGGATAGGTAGGGTCCAAGACTACTGAATGCCAGGAAACTTCTCTATTTTTATGGAGTACTGGACAAGAATAATACCTATCTGCCTCCTATCAAATATCTCTAGTCTAGGGAATATGATCTTTTGGGGTTCAGAACAAAAACCACTTCTCTAGGGTATCACTAAGTGAGGGAGGGAGTGTACCTCCTAGATAATAATTTTAAATTTAGTTCTTTTCCACCAAATACTAGTCACAGAAAAGCAATAGCAAATAAACCTACTTATCCAAACAAAACAGCAAACAGAAATTAGAAAAGTTCTACAGATTAGAATATGCCAAAGAATACACAGGAGCAAATAAGTTCTTCAGCTGGGAGCCAAGTAAGACTTCACCAAGAGAGAGAAAGAATGATCTCACCCAGGAGAGGTTCATTATCAGCATTCTCTAGTATTGCCAGCCCCAGATGTCAAGGAATATGTTGGGGCTTGACTTCCACGTGTCTGTAACCCCAAAGTCTCAAATCTGGCATTCAGAAGTCTCTCTAACCTCCCCCCTCTCTTGTGTCTACAAAGTCACCCTCTAAAATCACTGAATGAAATGGAAGTAGATCTCTTATGTAGCTCGTCACTGTCATGCTCAAAATTTCTCAGCCAATTTGGAGTCCCATCTTCCTCTGAGTATATAGCACAGGACTTTCCCTCTGCAAAACCTCTCTAGACCTGGGTAAAAGCAAGGTTAAAATGATATGAGGCTTGAGTTTATTATCAAGAACTTCAGCAAGTTGGGAATCTTACTGAGAAATCTTGGTGTTCCAGGAACAAACAAGAGTGGACTGATTGAAAGTCTTTCTATGCCAAATAGTTGAGGATTTGGGTAAGTTGGCAGTTTATAGAATAAGCTCAGAAAGGGATGAAGACCTTCTAAAGAGAATTAACTAATTGCAACCACCTATCACTCATTGGAGAGGTAGTTAGACTTTCTGCTGAGTAGAAGGAAAGATGCAATAGACACTCCTCCAAGCTAATTCTGAGAAGAGTCCACTCACTAGGCACAGAGAAATTAAACTAGATGTTAACACTGAAGGTAAAAATTCAGAAGAAAACCTACTTGGAGAGAATACTTTTCCTGATACTTTTCCTCAGCCCCAAGGGAACCTGGGTGGGGGGAATGGGGAAAGGGGAAGACTGAATCCTGAGGCACCTAGTTTTCTGACTAGTGCTTCAACTATGGTGACTCATAGGTTATATCGAGACAATCTATGGTGTCAGAGAACACTTGTAGCTAGTCTGGGCCATCTCTCAACACAGGTTTGGGAATGCAAAACCTACAAGTCTGAGGATACTGATGATCAGCCTAGACCATCAGCTACCTCAGGTATTGGTACCAAAAGGTGAGCAGGTCACGATAGGGCTGGAATTATCCGGCAAGTGAACAAAGTTAGAATATTACAGAAGTAGAAGTGATTACACATCTTAAGAGAACTCTACCAATGTAGGTGTGTCTAATGCATACTTTGGCTATAACCACATATGTTGCTATGTGCTGATTCAAATGTCATTATGGAATATTTTTCTCTTTCTTTTTAATGGTTTCTTGTTATTTACTTATTCACTATGGCAAGACAAGTTAAATTATGAATACCACAATGTGTTATTACATGCCTGGTTTGTGATTGCTATGCATCTTTTTCATAATGTACATAAGAATATATTTGTTACTTAAGATTTTTGAAAACTTCAGAGGTTTTTTTCCTTTATGAATGAATTGACATTGATTGCTAAAAAATGTGCCAAGGGAAAGCTGTGACCTCCTTAAATAGAGGCTCTTATTTCCTCTTCATCAAAATAGCATGCCTCAAGGCCACTGCCAAGGCAGTGGTTCAATTATGTAGAGATAAAGTGAATCCCATTAGGATCCTAGAGTTCTTACTGTCTCCCTACTCACCTATGCAATTTATGGCTTTTCCACATTTTTATTTATATGCCTAAACTGCCAGTAGAGTTTTCCTATTTCCCCAAATTAAAATTCATAAATGATCCTATCTGTTATGCCTTTTAGATAATCACTGCATTATAAGCTCTGGGAACTATAAAATGGAAACATTACTGAATTATGTCAGAGTTACACCCTTTTCTGTATGAAAAGGAATAGTAGGAGGTCTTCCTTAGTGCTACGTCTGAAACTGGGGTGCTGCTCATCCCATCAGTCATCTGTGGTATTGTAATCTGCGTGAATCATGTTGGTATGGATCTGCCATCTCCCACCCCATGAACTGATCTAAGACTGTAGACCCCTGTGATGGCCAGATAGCTGATAAAGACCTAAGTCAAGATGTAGATCTATCTCCTACCTTCCTGAGACCTCTGGGCTTATTAAGTACACTTTTTACAAACTTCATTAAGATACATAAACACTGTGTAAGGGTTGTTGTTTTTTTCTGTTTGATGTGGCAAGTTTAATACAAAGTCATGCATTTAGGGAGCACTTGTTCCTAAATGTAGGAAATAATATGGAAAGGAGAATTTTACCAATTCCACTTTCTAATTATTTCTCAGGATCCCAAAATAATATTAAATTCATATGTCACTGGTATGTGGGTGCTATTGCTTTATATACACATGATTTATTCCACATGCAGTTTAGACATTTAGTCAGTGAAGCAGCTCTGTCAAATGGTATTTGGTATTATATTATGGTACTTCATATGATGCTAATGTGGATGTTCCATAACTTAAAGTATAGGATAATGTCCTGAATTACATGTGTTGAGTCCTGGGTAATATGTGGAAGAAAAACAAGGTTCATGTTGCATTTTTATCTAAAATCTGTCAGAGACACATTTACTAATGTACGTACAATTTGCTTGGAGAAAGATAGATTTCAAATAGATTTACGTAGATAGATTGTCAAATAGATTTACGTAGTTAGAGAATTCCCTGCTCTCCCCCTCCCCCAAGTGATTTCCAATTCACATTTTATAGTAATAGTGAAACAGATGAAAGATGTCAAAGCAAAAACAAAAGTGAAGTTTTCAGCTATGATTTTTTTAATTTATAGAAGGGAACAATAGTTTTGTGAACATTTCCTTGGGGAAGATCTGCCTTCTCAGGAAGCGAAATCAGATACAATGGAAAGAGCATAATGACTCTGAAATTAGAGGCTCTAAATTCAAGTCTCCCTCTGATACTATCTGTATAACTTTAGGCAAGTCCCTTAACCTTCTTGGCACTCCTTTACCTCATCAGTAAAATGAGGGGCTTCTGAACTCCCTGAACTTGAAATCCATGATCCTGTGATCTTCTCTTAACCTAGTGGATGGGAAGCTAAGGATACTCCAGTAGAAATATGAAAGTCTCAAATGTATAGGTAAATGAAAATTGAAGAAAGTATGATATCAAGTTGAATATACTAGGTCTCTAGTCTTTTTCCACTTGAGTATTTTTTTCTACTCACATGTAAAGATAATTTTCAACATTCACTTTTTAAAGATTCTGAGCTACAAATTTTTTCCTCCCTCCCTCCCTTCCTCCTCTGTCCCCTCCACAAGACAGCAAGCAAGCTGACATAGGTTGTACAGGTACAATCATATTAAACGTATGTCCACATTAATTATATTGTGAAAGAAAAATCAGAACAAAAGGGAAAAACCGCAAGAGAGAAAAAAAGAGAAAATAGTATGCTTCAATCTTCATTTAGACTCCATAGTTCTTTCTCTGGGTGTGGATAACAGTTTCCATCATGAGTCTTTTGGAATTGTCTTAGATAATTGTATTGCTGAGAAGAGCTAAGTCTATCAAAGCTGGTTATCAAATACTTGTTGATACTGTGCACAATGTTCTGGTTCTGTTCACTTCATTCAGCATTAGTTCATGTAAATCTTTCCAGGTTTTTCTGAAATTTGCCTGCTCATCATTTCTTATAGAAAAATAGTATTCCATTACATCCACATACCACAACTTGTTCAGTCATTCCTCAATTGATGGGAATCCTCTCAATTTTCAATTCTTTTCCACCACAAAAAGAGCTGCTATAAATATTTTTGTACATATGGGTCCTTTTCCTTCTTTTGTGATCTCTTTGGGATATAGCCTAGTGGTGGTATTGCTGGATTAAAAGGGATGAACAATTTTATAGCCTTTTGGTCATAGGTCTCTAATTTTAAAGGACACCAGGTGTTGATCAAAATTAATGGCCTATTTGTCAATACGACTATATGCTGTAAGGGATCAGAGCATAATAACAATATTTGGTATATGAGCATATACAATTGAATTTATTCTGGTTATTTATTGCTGTCT
Source organism: Bettongia penicillata ogilbyi (assembly GCA_023548195.1). NCBI lineage: Eukaryota > Metazoa > Chordata > Mammalia > Diprotodontia > Potoroidae > Bettongia > Bettongia penicillata. The sequence goes on along the minus strand of JAJHZJ010000426.1, from coordinate 17,798,591 downwards.
GAATCTTTGTAATTTGGAAGATTTTTATTTCATTTTAGAGTTGTTGAGGTGTATATGACTGACTGTCATGTTCTTACACCACATAATATGTTTGACTTGTTTTTTCCCTTTTGTTAGAGACTAGCCTGTTCTTAATTTGTAACTTTAATGAGGACTTTATATTTTGAAAATGGCTCATAATACTCTAGAAGCCTCTGGAAGGATATTTAAAGCCCAAACATCTTATGTCAAACATGACACTTGGTTGATAGAGATAGAGATCTCCATGTCAGATAACAATCCAAGCAGATGATTGATGTAGCTGATAACTAGTATTTCTAACATACCTGATCCCTGAATACAATACTGAATGATTCACTTTATTTGCTTCAACAGTGTGGCATTAGTATGTCATAGAGGCTGGTACTTCATACAGACTGAACTCTTGTAAGTCCAGTAGAGGTAAGTAATGGCAAGAGGTAAGTAAAGTTTTCAGTGAGGAAATTGCTGGTATTTGCTAGAATTTGTTTGGGTCTATGTCAAGTCACTTTAATGACTGTGTATGTGTGTTGTGTTTTTTAATAATAACAGACCAACATTAATCTAGATGGGGCTTGAGATGTTCTAGCTCTGGGTTCATGGTTTAGTTGTAAGGAAGCTTGATCTCTAAACAGAGGAGTTGAGCTCTTTTTCATGTTTTCTGGTTCTTTACACCCCACCCTGAAGTCCCAAGGACAACTACATAAAACTTAAACTTGACTCTTGTCTAAGGTATCCCCAAAAGGGAGTGGAAAGATACTGAAAATATAATGTAGAGAAGGTATATGATGCCTATTTACTTGCTCCATAAAACTGAAATGCTTAAAACATAAAACTTATAAGCACACATTGACAAAGACTTGAAACAAGGTGAAGTAATCATACCTCCTTCTTCTCTCAAACGTGGAACTCTTAAAACATGGAACATTTAGTGGGACTATCAAATAGACATTTCTCATTCACTTGACTCTATGCTATTGGAATAATTCCCTCAAGGTCTGTGACTTCTGACCAGTCCAGGGCTCATCTTCCAGCTGGTAATCATATCTCCCAAGAAGCATTGTAGTCCCTGCAATGGGTATCTCTGGAAGTCCAGCAGGCACTGACTAAGAGACCAAGGAAAGGGCTCCTTATCTCTCCAGCTTATAAGGTAACTTTCCAGGCTAGAAATAGCCATCTCAGTATTGCTTTTTGGTCACCTGTGCCCAGGAAAAGAAACACAAAGCAGCAAGAGTCAGCCAGGACCTTGAGATTTTGTCTCAGGCTCACCCAGTCAACACATGTATTTGATGTCATGTGAGAGCAGTTACCACTACCAAAAGGAGGGGAGAATCTTCTCCTTTACCCTTACCCAAATCCTAGAATGAGGGAGAAGAAGCAGGGAATGAAGGAAGGTCTCTTTTCCTTTACAGTCTAATGAGTGGGCCAGTTCTTCTTGGCTCAATGGTCAATTCTTCCCCTCCTGAACTAATGGAGAATGAGGGAATGTTGAGCACTGAACATGTGTCATCAGAAGTTGGGGGGGCTGAGAAACATGCTCCATGAGTTGTATTCCAATCTACCACCTTGTATATATATACATGCACACATATACACATGCACATATAGACATGTGTATATACATATGTATGTGTATGTACACATAGCTATTCTGTGTTTTATGTGTAATTATACCCATATGTTTATATACCTAATATACAGAATAGCTCCCTATGTATATACATATGTATGCATGTATACATATACATATATACTCATACACAGATTAGCTCTCTATATGTACTAATATATAATATGTTAGAATAACTAAATCATAAGTTTTTGCTATAGGAAATATTGAAATTAGATCTAGGGCTGTTTTTTGTTTGATTGATTGTTCCGTTTTGTTTTTCTAGTTGGAGTCAGTGGATTTTTCCCTTAAGAAACTGGGTTTTGGTCTCACAGGTAAAGTGAGAGATTATCTGGAATGTATGTCCCTCCTTTATTTTCTATCATCAATCCTGAGTGAATTGAATTAGATCCTGGGAGTTCCCAGGTGTTTTCTAACCCAATAGGAATCATATGTAACCCTGGGCAAATCATTTAATCTATTTCAACCTCATTTTTTTTCTTCTGTAAAATTGAGAGGGCTGGATTTGATTTCTAAGGTCTCTTCTAACTCTTAACAGTCTTTGATCCTATATTTTGTTGTATGAACTCAGATACATACACAGAATGTATATATATATATATATGTATGTGTATATAGTAATGTGTGTGTATACACACGTACAAATATATACTGATGTGTATATATGTGAGTGTGTATGTATGGATATAGGTGTACATATATATATACATATATATATTATAGATATGTGTCTCCATACATTATATGTGTATGTATTTAAACTGTGGATTTCTTTCCCTCTCCAGTGAGAAAATGAATAGGTCTTCCCTGAAGCCATGCCTGTAATATTCCTTCCTTTAGCAAAATCATTCTGTAGACAAGACCTAAACCTTAATCATTGCTAGTTACATGTTACGATGAGCTCAGTACCATGGCCATTTTGTTATAGTACAAAGAGTAATGGTGAAATCTTATGATGTGCTGGGTCAGGATGACCTCCTTAATTTTGAAGAAGGGAACCCAGTCTGGGACTATGTGTTTCTAGGTTAAAGGTAAAGAGCAGCTCTGCTCCACTTTCCTTTTGCAGCACCAAATCCTTCAGCCTTTCATCTCACATTACCAGAGGCAATACAAGTAACTCTCTTAATTTTTTTTTATCCCTTGTACTTCCAGTATGTAAGCCTGCATGAATTTTGAGTTAAGGTACCAGGGTTTCTAAAGTTTGTAGGTACTAGAGAAAAAGCACTCCAACCTCATTCCTGAATGTTCATTATGTTTCTGAGATATGGAGATTATGACTAAATGAAATTCTCTTGCTTGTGATCATTCTAAAAGGGACATGACAGTATAGCTTTAGCTTAGATAATATTACTCTTTCTAAAAGTACCCTTGAGTCCCGAGGTTACAGAACCTGAGACACATATTGACATGAGAACATGACTAAAAAAGAGGAATCTCAAATTCATAATTTAATAAACCCACAATACAAATTAATGGACAAATTAAAAGCTTTAAAACAAAATACTGACAATCAGATTTATATATTAATAATAGTGATACATAAAGGAAGTCTTTGATAAGAAGAAAGTCTAAAATACTTAGAGCAGTACTTTTTGTGACAGTAAAGAATTGTAAATAAAGTTGATACTTATCCATAGGGGAATAGCTAAGTAAATTATAGTACATAGATGAAATGGACTACTATTATGCTGGAAGAAATAATGAATGTGATGATTATAGAGAAGTGTGGAAAAATCTATATGGACTGATGTAAAATAAGCAAAGCCAAGAAAGTATTATACACAATGACAATAGCATTGTAAACAGAGCAATTCAAAAAAACCAAAAATGAACATTGCAAAATTACAGTGAACAAGAATGGCTGGAAAGAAGACTTATGAGAAAACATTTCTATCCCCGCCCCTTTGAGGAGGTAAGAAGTCCATGAGTATAGTATATTGAACACATTTTCAGACTTTTTTGATGTATTAGTTATGATTATTTTTACCTTTTATTTTTCTTTTTTGTCTTTGGAAAATATTATTATATGGGATTGCTCTCTGGGAGGGAAGGAGAAGACCTATAGGAAATTGTGGTGACATAAAAACAAACTCATTAACAAAAGCTCTTTGGTAACCTCAATAATTTTTAAAAGTGTAAAAGAGTCCTGAGACCAACAAGTTTGAGAACCATTGATCTTACTCTTCAGGCCCATTTCCTTGAATGCCCTACATTTTTTCTTTTTTTGCAGAATCTGAAAGAAAAATCAAAAACAAAATCCAAGCCACAGCCAAAGAAAATGTGTGTGTATACATGCATATACGTTACATACATACATATATGTATATATATATACATTCCCTAGATTGTTTAAAATAGAATGTATCTGTTTCTCAAAGATATCATAGATCATAAGAAGGGAAAAGGACCTAAATGTTCAAAAATATTAATAGTAACCTTTTTCTGTGGGGGCAAAAATACTAAAAATTAAGGGGATGCCCATCAATTGGAGAATGGCTGTGGTATATGACTGTAATGAAATACTATTGTGCAATAAGAAATGATGAATAAGCAGATTTCAGAAAAACCTGGAAAGTCTTATATGAACTGATTCAAAGTGAAATGAACAGAAGCAGCAAAACACTGTGCACAGCGTTAGCAACATTGTATGATAATCAACAGTGATAATAATCAACTCAACCCTTCTCAGCATCACAATGATCCAAGACAAGTATGAAGGACTCATGAAAGAAAGTGCTGTCCACATCCAGATAAAGAACTGATGGACCCTGAAGGCAGATCAAAGCATATTTTTTTTCACTTATTTTATTCTTTTTTGGGGGGTGGATTTTCTCCTTTTAATCTGATTCTTTTTTCACAGCTGTGACTAATATGAAAATATGCTTTACATGATAGCACATGTATAGCCTAGATCAAATTGTCTACCATTTTAGGAAGAGGGGAGGGGAAGGAAAAAGGGGGAAGAATTTGGAATTCAAAATCTTGTAAAATGAAAGCTAAAAATTGTCTTGACCTCTAGTTGGGGGGAAGGGGGAAATAATATTTTAAAAAATAGAATATAGTGTTTTTAGAATAGCTTAAACAACTTTGTTTAGTAATAAGGACTTGACAAGGAAAAGGAAATTTAATAAAAAATATTATATGAATGGGCATGTATGCCAGAAAATTAAGATAACTTGAGGTGTGTATTTTATGTGAATGAGAAAAAAAATCATCCAAGTGTTTGTGCATGTTTTCTCATATATGTATAATGCACATGTATGTGTATTGTACATATATGTATTGTACATTCACACACCTGTGTGTATGTAATAGATAAGTAGACAGTTAACCATCAAATGAGAAAATGGAAACTGTCTGATTTGTTTTGGATCGCAATTGGAATAGAGATATCTACTTTTCTAAGATATGGCCAGCTGTAGAGAAAGGGATTGAATTTATGACCCCATAGACAAAATCTGTGGATCATCCCCTTCTCTGAGCTCCCCATCCCAACTCACACTAAGCTGGATCTTCCAGGGGATCATAACCCCAGGTTTTAGGTACTCTGTCAATATTTCCTGAAATTGTAACTCATAATCACTGACCTCTTCATTCATGATGACTAGACAGTTTACACAATTAGCTCAATGCAAAAGCCTTTCCTGGGACAGCAAAGCAAGAAAAGTAAAAACAAAGCATTCTCCATTCTTTGCTGGAGATACTGTAGGAGGGAGAAAAAGAAGAGATAAAAATTCCCTCTCTTCCTTTTTGCACTCTCCAAGAGGTGAAAAGGAAAGGGAAAAGTAAATCCTTAATAGCTAAGTTCTTTCTTCAGAGCTACCTCTCTTCTCAGCTGTCAGAGCTCGTCACTTAACTTATCCCAGAGCAGGCTAGGGCGCCAGACCTGGACTCCAGAAGACCTGAGTTCACATCAGGCCTCAGACACCTACTTGCTGTATGACCCTAAAGTCACTTACCCCTATTTGCCTCAGTTTTCTCACCTGCAAAATGAACTGGAGAAGGAAATGACAGACCAATGTCTTTGCCAAGAAAACCTCAAATGGAGTCATGAAGAGACTGAGCAACAAGAAGGGTTATTTGAAACTCAAAGTCTTACAAAAATGAATGCTGAAAACTATCTTGTACTATCCCTGTAATTGGAAAAGAATACTATTAAGTGCAAAAAAAAGAAAATAAGGATTTGTTTCTTTTTATTGGACTAAGGAACTTGACTGAGGGGATTGTGTGTGTGTGTGTGTTTATTTCATTAAGATTATTTATTTGGATATAAAAAATTCAAATATTTCCCCTCAGACTTATAGGAGCTTTGTTCTGGCATTATTAACTATGACTGATAATGTCAGGTTTCACTATTATAGAAGTGAGGATTATGGATTATAAAAACCTCCCCACACCCCAAACTTTGTGTTGACTTTATTGACCTCTTTTATAATAGACATGTACTTATTAACTGCTATTTCCTCAGAATGGTAAAAGTATTTTTTATGGATCTAATTCAGAGCAGGAACTGTGGAGTATGTAATATATAATCAGAAACTGTTCAGATTAAATTCACTTATGAATAACTATTCATTGAGTTAATTTTCTTTTTCTTTCTTTTTTTTTTGCCATAAAATGATTTGAATATTCCCCTGTGGGCTGGGACTTCCTGATATGATCAAAGTATATTTTGTTTCTGTTTTGATTTCAAAATTTCAGATGAATGATAATGTGTACAGATAAACTATTTGTTAAACAGTTACTAAGATGTACCTGGAAAGAATGTAAACTGCAGGTATGACCTGGATAAAAATTTGAAATGTTAGGAATTGAAATGCTTCAGGTATAATTTCAAAATGAAAGGCAAATATATATATCTCCATTATTGATGTGGGAATTTTTTAAATGGAAAAGTTGCTGCAATATGAACTTTTTGGAAGCCTTGGAAGACAAAGTTAGGACACCAAGAATTTTAGTCTCTTAAAATAAAGCAAATGTATCTATTTGGGAACATGATGTTTTCTCTGAAGAGAAATCTTACCAATTTCTAGTTCTGAGGAGTAGTTTCTGTACAAATGGAAAATGTTTGCTGATTTAAAACATTTCACTGAAATCAGAAATGCATCTATTTTTTAATGGGTCTTTACAAATATTCAGTAATCCTCATATAATGATAAAGAAAATGGTTCTTGGATTTCAAAATTTCAGATGAATTACATGGATATTATAATTTAGATATGAGAGCACTGCTACCTTTTCCCTTGTTGCCTTTGTTACTCCAATCATCCCTTCCCAAAACCTACTATGAGAAAACAGGAAGGGCAATAATCATGAATTTTGTATAATAAAAATGCTAGATGGTGCAATGGATAGTGTTGGCCTTAGAGTCAGAAAGTCCTAAGCTCAGATCCAGTCTTATTTATTTACTAGCTGTGTGATTCTGAGAAAATCATTTCACTTCTGCCTCAGTTTCCTCAACTGTTAAATGGGGGATAATAATACATTACCTGCTTACTAAGTTATTGTAAGGACAAAATAAGAAAATATTTGTTTAAAAAAGCCCATAAATCTTATATCACTATATAGTTATCACTATAGCACTATATAATTCTATATCACTATGTAATTATTATTTGGGGTCAGCTAGATAGCTCAGTGAATAGAGCTATGGACCGGGAGTTAGGAAGACTTAAGTTTAAGTCTAGCTACTAGTTGTGTGACCCTGGGCAATTCACTTACCTTCTGTTTGCCTTAATTTACTGGAAAGAAAATGGATGAGAAGGAACAACTTATAATGTGCTTCTATACTGTTAGTTTTGCTGAATTGGCGTTCAGATTTTACTGCAGAGAGAGTAACTCTGCCAGGCTAGCCGTGTTGTTCGAATGCCAAACGTGCATTTGCTTAAATAAGACTATTTTACTGAGATCTCACACAAGGCAAGTGCTCCCATGGTGGGTTAAAAGAAGCAATACAAAGACATTCTCAAGGTCTCTCTGAAGAACTTTGGAACCAACTGTGGGACATGGGACCACAGGATCATCCAGCATGGTATGCCCTCATCAAAGAAGGCTCTGTGCTCTTTGAGCAAAGTAGAATTGCAGTAGCTCCAAAGAAATGTAAGATGTGCAAATTCAGAGACATCTTCTCTCCAAATGTTCATATGGGCTATTTGTGCCCAACCTGTGGTAGAGCCTTCCAAGCTCATACTGGTCTGATCAGTCACAGCTGAACACACTATACTGTGATCCCCAGCACAGTGATGTCATTTTGGTCCTCTTCAAGCTTGAAGGGTTACCATCAATTTGTTACTGCTTTGTTTAAAATATTTTCTTTACCAGATTAAACAATGTTATAAATGTAGAGCAGACACTTGGAAACCCTTTGGACCTGCCTGCTGAGATCCTCTATCTGTGCCTCGCTATAATCACTGCCTAAAAACTATCTATACTACAACATAAAATATGAATTGTGATACATTTATGACATATCTCTTTGCTGTAGTTTGTTTAAAATAGTGATTTTCCCCATCATTTTCTGTGTAAAATTCCACATCACTGTTTTATTTGTAATTTGTGTCATCAGTGTTTGATTTGGAAAGAGTAATGGAAAGGAGTACAGCATGTCATATATACAAAGGAGAGATGGGAGTTAGAAACTTAGAAAGCTAAGGAAAAAAGTGAGTTGGCAGCCTTAAGAAAGGCTCTTGTGAACTTGAGAGGCACAAAAGATGGATATCTTTTATGAATATCATATGTTATGCCACAAATATAAGTCAATTCTAAAGTCTGTTAGTATAGGTAGTAACCTTTACCTTGTAATTGTAACTAGCAACTGTTAGTAAGAGCCACAGCAAATTAAAGTAGCAGTTCTTAATCTGGGGTCCACAAACCCCCTGGAGGGCCATAGATTAGAAAGGGCTTCCATGAACCTGGGTGGGGAAAAGTTACCTCTTTATTTCAGTATAATTAGGTTCCTTTTAAATCCTACATATTTTATGTAAAAACGTTCTTTGGAAAAGGGGTCCATAAACTTCACCAGAATGCCCAAGGGATCCATAACACAAAAAAGGTAAAGAACCCCTGACTTAAAGATGATTGCACACTGCAAGGTTGAGGAGATGGTTTTGGAGTGGTAACGGCAGGATTCCCTGACCCATTTCCTGTTATCCTGATTTTTTCCTTTGAATCTTTCACCTGTTTGACCACTAGCCTGGCTATTATACCTCTTATGTCATGCTTCTATGCTCAGATTGATTATTCCAAGGAAATTTTCTGATCCAGAATCAAATAAAACTGAGCAAGTCTTATTCTAGCATGCTGATGTTAGGTCAAAATAAAACTTTTAGCTCCAGACCTGATAAAGCAGTTGAATATTATTAAAACAATGTCTTGTTTCCTTTGTATAGTATAATTCAGCTATTACAGGAAATACCTCAAATGCCTTATGATATACTCAATTTTGCTATGTATACCTAAATCCACAATAAGAATAATAGTATTTATAGAGCATGTGACAAAATTTTATCTTATTTTACCTTTACAACAACTCTGGAAGGTAGGTGCTATTGTTATCCCCATTTTACAGTTGAGGAAACTGAGGAGACAGAAGTTAAGTGACTTGCCCAAAGTCACATAGCTCATAAATGTTTGAGGTCAGATTTTAATTCAGGTTGGTCTTGACTCCAGGTCCAGCATTTTATCTACTTTACCACCTAGCTATGTAGGTGATACCTGATCAGGCATGGTGGAACCTGCCTATAATTGCTACTGGGGAGGTTGAGGCTGGCAGATCACTTAAATTACAGAGTTCTGAGTTATACTGGAGCAAAAGCCAATTCAGTGTCTGTACAGAGTCTGGCACCAATATGATGAGCTCCCAGGAAGTGGGTAACTAAGGTCGTATGAACTGGTCCAGGGCTGGAAAGGGTGTGTTGAAGCTTTGTAGCCTATCAGCATTGATATCTGTCCAGTGAGTAGTTCCCTGCACTTCCAGACTGGTCAAGAAAGACTTAGTCTTAAAAATAAATACAAACAAACAAACCCAAAATGAGAGGATTGGCAAACCCAGTCATTTTTCTTAATTGTTCTATAATCCTCATCCTTAACCTCTCTGCAGTCAGTGACACCATCAGTCATCTTCTTTGCTTGATATATCCGTTTCCCAAGGCTTTTTTTTGTGTGTGACAAAACTCTCTCCCTTGGTTCTTCTATCTGTTGGACAACTCCTTCTCAGTCTTCTTTGCTGGATCTTTATCCAGGTCACACCCACTAAACTGCAGATACTTTTTTTCTGGGAAGGAAATAACCACTTGTTAGGAACCTACCATGTGGAGGCACTGTGCTAAGCACTTTACAAATAAAATCTCATTTTATCCTCACAACAACCATGCTATTATTATCCTCATTTTACAATTGAGGAAACTGAGGCAGGCATGGGTTAAGTGTTAAAATCAGTATCACTGTAGTGTCTGAAGCTAGATTACTCTAGTCCCAGAGCACTATGCCTTGCACCACCTAGCTGATTCTGGACACTCTTCTCTTCTCCCTCTATACTCTGTCACTTGGGAATCTCCTTGGTTCTCATACATTCAGTTCTTATCTTTAGAGATGATTACCAGATCAATTTTATCCACCCCTAACCTCCCTTCTAGTCTCTAGTCTTGCAACTTCCATTGCCTATTGGACATCTCAAAATGGATGTCCCATGGATATTCTAAACTCTTCATGACCAAAAGTGAACTCATTATCTTCTTCCTCTCTTCCTAATTTTCTCCTTATTATTGAGGACACCATCATTCTCCTAGTCACCCAGTCTTGATTTCTTACTCTCTCTCACCTCCCGTATCTAATATGTTGTCAAATCCTATTGATTCCACCTTGTCTTCATTTCTCATATCCACCCCTTCTCCTCTCTGACATTGCTATCCCCCTGGTTCAAGCCCTCATTGCCTCCTGCCTGGATCATTGCAATAGTCTCTGGAGTGGTCTCACTGCCTCAAGACTCTCCCTACTCAGTTCACCTTCCTCTCAGCTGTCAGACTGATCTTTCTAACGTGTATGACTGATCATTTTATCCCACCTATTTAATAAAGTCTTTAATAGCCTGGCCCCCTCCTAACGGTCCAGCCTTCTTATACCTTGAACTCCATGCTACGTGCTCCATTTCCCAATCCTGGGCATTTTCACTGGCTGCCTCACCAAGCTTGGAATTCTCTCTCCTCATCACCTCCTCCTGCTCTCCTGGTTTCCTTCAATTTCCAGCTAAATTCCATCTACAAGAAGCTTTTCCCGAGTGTCCTTAATGATGCTAGTGTCTTCCTTCTGTTGATTATCTCCAATTTATCCTATATCTAGTTTGTTTGTACAGATTTGTCTATGTGTTATCTTCCCTCCCCACTTCATTAGATTGTGAGCTCTTTTGAGATGAGAGATAGGTTTCTGTATCCCCTGCACTTAGCACAGTTCTTGGTACATAATAATTACTGACTAACTAACCATTTTAGTAATTCTCTTGCTCAGGGATACTGATGTGAGTTATGCATTCCATCAAAGGAAGATGGCAGATGAGCCTTAGGGACCATTCTGGAGGATCTCAGGGCCTTTTTTCTGATTACAGGACCCATGTCTCTTCTGAGTTATATTTTTACTCATACAGACCACGAAATGGCACATAAGAGCAGAGCAGGAATGATTACGATTGAAGCAGTTAGCTCCTTTCTCTCAATAGTACTTCTTAAGCTGTCCTATTTGTCCAGAATATAACTTTAAGAAGACTGAATAAAAGTGAAGAAAGCACTTCATTCCCACTGTGAGGATCTTCTGTTTGAAGTTACAGAGTGCTTTATATATGTTGTCGGATTTGATCCTCATGATAACCTTATGGGGTAGGTACTATTGTCATCCCCTTTTACAGAGGAGGAAATAAACTTGAGAAAGTCTAAGTGACTTGTCCAGAGTCATAATGGTCATAAGGATCTATGGCAAAAGAAGTCGAACTTGGATCTTCCTGCCTACAAATGCCTGCATGTTCTTTTAAATAATGGGTTTTTTTTTATTCAAAATGGATTGATATATTGATGATGGATTTATATTCAGGATTCCCTTGTAAGAAGACAGATACAGTTATTCTGAGTAAAATACATTTAATATAATTTATCCAGAGAGTTTATCCATAGTAACAAATGTGTCCACTTTATGGGAAAGATTGTAAAAGGAAATCAGTAAGGCTGCAAATTCAGTTATATTTCTACTGCTAACGTGACCCCAAGTCTGTAGGGGGCAATAAAATAATGAAATGGAATTCTTCAGAATCATGGGGCTAAAATGTGTGCTGAGACTGGGTTTAAGCAGTCAAGTATTTTGCCTTTAGCCCAGATAAGTTTAACTGTAACTTCAACTATCAACAAGACAGGAAGACTGGATTTACTTTATATGAAAGGTTAATGAGCATATCCTAATGATTTCCTTTACAATTGGTTAATGACACTGCTTTGAATAATATTGTAAGGCACTATTGAAAAGTCTCAAAGGCTTTTCAGCCACAGGTACAGGTTGCTTTGCCCAGAGAACCAGAACCATTCAGCCTGGGGACTGAGTTCACATGAAGGCACATCAACAGAAATTCTGCCTGGAGATGGGCTGGAAAAACCCACACCATGATATTTTCCCTACCAACACTGCAGGAAAGTATTAACAACTCTCTACTTGGATTCACATTTCACCCTGTAAGAAGACATCCGTTCCAAGGGACATTGGATAGCTATCACCTGTTTCAATGGAATAATCCCTGTCAACTGGCAACAAGCATCATCCTAGCCAGCAGGGTAATACAAGTCTAGTGGTCAGCCAAATGCCTACTGGTAGAAGATTTGCCATAGTATTTCTGCTGTGCCCTCTAGACAAAGACAACGTCATCATCCAACTCCTGGTTTCTGAAATGGACATGGCTAACTTATGATGGCTGTTTCTCAGTGGACTATTTTGGATTATTGTTGTTCGATATTCATTGAAATAAAAAATTGATCAGAATTGTAAGAGTAAGTATGACTTATTCTCCAGGACAAGAACATCACCTTTTATAAGTGACTACAACGGTGCCCTCCTCTATCTTCTTTCCAATTTGCTAAAGATGTGAATGTTTCTAGATGCTGAGTGCAATCTTATATTCTTAACTATATAGACATGGTATCCCCTTGATAATTTACTTTTGATACATCCAGACTTTGTGTGTTTTTGCTTACTGTAAGAAATTAACCCTAAGTAAAGATGCTATTGAGGCAGCTAGGTGGCACATTGGATAGAGTCCTTGAAGTCAAGAAGACTCATCCCCCTGAGTTGAAATATGACCTCACACATTTATGCAACTGTGTGAACCTGGGCAAGTCATTTACCCCTGTTTGCTTCAGTTTCCTCATCTGTAAAATGAGCTAGAGAAGGAAATGGCAAACGACTAGACTATTTTTGCTGAGAAAAACCCCAAAATGGGGTCAAAAAGAGTCAGACATCATTAAAAATAACCAAACAACAACCAAAAGATGTTATTACCTGTTTTAATTATTCTGAATGAGGACAGAAATTTTACTGATTGATGTTATCCAAATCCATGAAAGAAAAATGCCAGTAAAATACCTTATTCCATATTTATCACTGATCTAATAACTTAGGGGTTATTATGTATGGTTTCCAGAGGGTCAATTCCAGAAGATCCTAGTCTCTATAATTAAACTGTAACCAGATCTACTTCTATCACCATCAAAGAATTTATCTGCCTGAATTTTAAGTTGGTTCTCCACATTTATCAGTGTCACTTTAATCTTTAAGGACATTTATGATATTTGTGGCTCTCCTACTTACTCCTGGTTACTTGTAAACTGTTCAGGATTGATCTCAATCTAGGTTAGGGGTGAGGAACCTGCAGGTTCAAGGCCACATGTGGCTCTCCAACATCTTTGACTGAATCCATACTTCACAGAACAAATGTTTGGATTCAATCAAAGAACTGTACTTGAGGACCTGGAAGGCTACATGTGACCTCAAGGCTGCAGTTTCCCCACCCCTGATTCTAGATCTTGACCTTCTTTAACTCCCGTCAGGACACATTAGGGTTAATATAGTATTTTCTTCTTTTCTTTAAAATTTTATTTTATTTTTAGTTTCAAATTACCTCTTTCCTCCTCCCATTGAGAATTAATAAATAGAAAACCCATCATACACATGATGTTGTACAAAATAAATTTCTGCATTGCTCATGTTCTTAAAAAAGGAAGAAAAAGAAAGAGAAAAAAATGCTTCAGTCCTGTAACAGTTAAGCACTCCAACATACACAGGGTGGTCTGCTATCACAGGTTCTTAGATATTCATTCATAAAAGGAAAGGCAACTTTTGAGGGGTTAATAATCACTTTAATCAAGCACATATATCATTCACCTAATTCACAGGGAGTCAGCACCCTGAATTTCAAAGAAAATACAGAGAAATTAAAAGTCAATAGATATGGCTTCCTCTGCCTGAATTCAACAGACAGGTACAGTTGTCCGAACATAGTTATCAGAGAGGGAAGCATGACATCTGGGTTCTCAAAGCAGGGGGGCTCCTTAGCACTTCCCAGAGTCCTTATCTGGCCAAACAAACATTTCCAGTCAGTAAGCCCCAAAGTAAAACCTCACCTTCAGGGTCTTTATATACTTTTTAGAACCAGAGGGCATCACATTCCTTGAGAACCAGTGCCTTATTAATAAAAGGCATGAACCTCCTCACAAATCTTCCTGGGCCTGACAATGGGTAGGAAAGATCCTCCTCAATCACATTCAGTTATACTTCTTGATTATAGTACACTCAAGGCGGAGCCAAGATGGCGGGGCGGAGCCAAGATGGTGGAGTAGAAGGACGCAGGTTTACGAGCTCCGAAACCAAAAGCCCATAGAATTAATGTAAAAAGAGTCCCCCATAACTTCTGGGTCAATACAAGGTGTGCAGAAGCAGAGTGGAAGAGATTTCCGTTCCAGGGAGCCCTGGAGACCCATCCCCAGGGTCCGGCCCGCCCTGGAAAGTGGATCCCACCCCCAGCGCTGCCCTGGCCAAGGTCCCAGAGAAGCTGATCCGAGCAGGCTTCAGAGACGGAAGCTCCGGCAGCCGGGAAAGTCCCTCCGCCCACAGAAGCTACAGGTCAGTGAGAGAGAAGGCCGGGCTGGGGGAGAGGGGGAGCAGGGCGTCTCCGTGACTCAGGCCCCCTTGGGAGGAAGCGGCGGCAGCAGAGACGGGGGCAGGAAGTGGCGGAGGCAGAGGTGTGGGCGGCAGCTGAGGCGGCAGCGGCCCAGGACTCAGGAATCCCCCAACAGCAGGCAGGATCTTCATTACGGAAGATTCCCACATAAAACCTGATGGAGCTGAGCCTGGGAGACGGCCCTGCCCCCACCCCGCTCTATTACTGAAGGCTTCTGCTTAAAGCCCCCAAGGGAACTGAGATTGGGAGGCGGGCCCCCCACCCCACCCCCACCCGCTCCATTCCTGAAAGTCTCTGCATAAAGCCCCTGAGGGATCAGAGTCTGGGAGGCGGCCCTGCCCCCACCCCAGCACCTGAACTAAAGCTCACTGATTGACAGCCGGCAGGAGGAAAGCCCATTTAAATCTCAGAGGCCAAGCACTAGCTGGGCGGATCCAGGCGGGGGTGGAAAGGAATCTCAGAAGTCAAGTAACTGACTGGGAAAATGCCTAGAAAAGGGAAGAAAAATAAGACTACAGAGAGTTTTTTCCAACAAATGCAAATGATCCCAACCTTCGGATCTGATGACGAGGACGTATCCTTGCCATCAGGGAAAGACGTGGAGGGCGGGGCCTCAGTACCCCAGACACCCCAGGGGGGGTGGCGGGTGGGCTCAGGCCCTGGAAGAGCTCAAAAAGGATTTTGAAAAGCAAGTTAGACAGGTGGAGGAAAAACTGGGAAGAGAAATGTCAGAGATTATAGTACACGCAAGTATACTCAGTATATATGATTGAATATACTCAAACAAAAATGGCAAAAGATCCTATTTTACTTGCCATTACAAATCAGTACTCTGAGACTCCATCTGTTAACACTCTATCTGAGGTAGATAGCATTTTTCATCATAAATCTTTTAGAACTGTGATGGGTCATTATGCTGATCAAAGTTCCTAAATTTTCCACATTTTATTATCTTTAAAATATTGCTGTTACTGCATAAAAATTCCATTGTAAATTGTTCCCCTGGTTCCATTCACATCACTTTGCATCAGTTCATATAAATCTTCTCAGATTTTTCTGAAACCACCCTGTTCATCATTTCTTTTTTAAAAATATATTTCTAGGGGTGGAGCCAAGAGGACAGAGTAGAAAGATGCATATACTCTAGGTCTTCCCCCATAGCCCATAAAACACTTGTAAAGAATGACTCTCAACAAATTCTAGAGCAGCAGAAGCCACAGAATGACAGAATGGAGGAGACTTCCTGCCCAGGGTAACCTGGAAGGCCAATGGGAAAGGTCTGTCCCACTGGTTACGGAGTGAAGCACAGTCCAACCTTGGCTGCATGGCACAAGGAGGAGCAGGGCTAGAGCAGGCCTTGGGGGTTGAATCTCCAGGGGCAGCACAGATCCCTCAACCCACAAGTGCCAAAGGGCAGTGAGAGGGCTTTTTCAGCTGGCTCAGAAGGCAGCAGGGTCCCCCCCACCCCCATAGCTCTGGCCCCAGGTGGCGGCAAAGGCTGCAGCAGGCTATGGTGCTCCCATGGTAGGCAGCAGCCCACATCCATTGTTGGAGGCCTCATCATAAAGCCCCTGGGGGTACTGAACAGCTGATCTGAATCTCAGCCTGTAGGCTGGCGTGGTGGAACTGGATGCAAGGTGGTTGTGGAGAGAAAATTCTACTACTTGCAGATTCCGGGCAAAAAAGTTTTCTGGTTGCTCCCAGAACAGTGTGCAGGTTTGATTGTGCCACCTTGGAAGAACTGAGATCTTACAGGTCCCCAGAGTATACCCTACTCTTGATAAAAGAAAAGCAGGTTAACACCTTGCTAAAGGAGACCCAAAAAAATGCTGAAGAAAATAACACCTTTAAAAATAGGCTAACTCAACTGGCAAAAGAGGTTCAAAAAGCCAATGAGGAGAAGAAGGCTTTCAAAAGCAGAATTAGCCAAATGGAAAAGGAGGTTCAAAAGCTCACTGAAGAAAATAGTTGTTTAAAAATTAGAATGGAACAAATGGAGGCTAATGACTTTATGAGAAACCAAGAAATCACAAAACAAAACCAAAAGAATGAAGAAATGGAAGATAATGTGAAATGTCTCATTGGAAAAACAACTGACCTGGAAAATAGATCCAGGAGAGACAATTTAAAAATTATGGGACTACCTGAAAGCTATGATCAAAAAAAGAGCCTAGACATTATCTTTCATGAAATTATCAAGGAAAACTGCCCTGATATTCTACAACCAGGGGGCAAAATAAGTATTGAAGGAATCCACTGATCACCTCCTGAAGGAGATCCCAAAAAAGAAACTCCTAGGAACATTGTAGCCAAATTCCAGAGTTCCCAGGTCAAGGAGAACATATTGCAAGCACTCAGAAAGAAACAGTCAGAAAGAAATACAATCAGGATAACACAAGATTTAGCAGCTTCTACATTAAGGAATCGAAGGGTGTGGAATATGAGATTCCAGAAGTCAAAGGAACTAGGACTAAAACCAAGAATCACCTACCCAACAAAACCGAGTATAATACTTTAGGGGAAAAAATGATCTTTCAATGAAATAGAGGACTTTCAAGCATTCTTGATGAAAAGACCAGAGCTGAAAAGAAAATCTGACTTTCAAACACAAGAATCAAAAGAAGCATGAAAAAGTAAACAGGATAGAGAAATCATAAGGGACTTACATTCCTACATGGAAAGACAATATTTGTAACTCTTGAAACTTTTTTCAGTATCTGGGTAGTTGGTGAGATTACACACACACACACACACACACACACACACACACACACACAGACAGAGAGCACAGGGTGAATTGAATAGGATGGGATCATATCTTAAATAATGAAATTAAGCAGTGAGAAATATATTGGGAGGGAGAAATGGAATGGGGCAAATTATCTCTCATAAAATAGACAAGTAAAAGACTTTTCAGTGGAGGGAAAAAGTGGGGAGATGAGAGAAAAAACATGAAGCTTACTCTCATCACTTTTGACTAAAGGAAGGAATAAAATACACACTCATTTTGGCATGAAAACCTATCTTACAATACAGGAAAGTGGGGGAGAAGAGGACAAGCAGGGTGGGGGGGGGATGATGGAAGGGAGGGCAAATAGGAGGAGAGAGCAATTAGAAGTCAACACTCTTGGGGAGGGACAAGGTCAAAAGAGAGAATAGAAGAAATGGGGGGCAGGGTAGGATGGAAGGAAATAATAGTTTTACACAACACGACTATTATGGAAGTCATTTGCAAAACTACACAAATATGGCCTATGTTGAATTGCTTGCCTTCTCAGGGGGGATGACTGGGGAGGGAGGGATGAAAAGAAGTTGGAACTCAAAGTTTTAGGAACTGTTGAGTATTGTTCTTGCAACTAGAAAATAAGAAATACAGGTAATGGGTTATGGAAATTTATCTTGCCCTACAGGACAAAAGAGAAGATATGGATAAGGGAAGGGAGGGATGTTAGAAGAGAGGACAAGATTGGTGATAGGGGTAATTAGAATGCTAGGTGTTTTGGGGTGGGAGGAGGGGAGAAATGGGGAGAAAATTTGGAACTCAAAATTTGGTGGAAATGAATGTTGAAAACTTAAATAAATAATTTTTTTTTAAAAGCAGAATTAGCGAAAAGGAAAAAGAGATTCAAAAACTCACTGAAGAAAATGGAAGATAATGACTTTATGAGAAACCAAGAAATCACAAAACAAAACCAAAAGAATGAAAAAATGGAAGATAATGTGAAATATCTCATTGGAAAAATAACTGACCTGGAAAATGGATCCAGGAGAGACAATTTAAAAATTATGGAACTACCTGAAAGCCATGATCAAAAAAAGGACTTAGATGCCATCTTTTATGGAATTACAAGGGAGAAATGGAATGGGGAAAATCTCTTATAAAAGAGGCAAGAAAAAGCCTTTTCAATGGAGAGGAAAAGTGGGGAGGTGAGAGGGAAAAAGTGAAGCTTACTCTCTTCACATTTGGCTCAAGGAAGGAACAAAATGCACACTCAGTTTGGTATGAAAACCTATCTTACAATACAGGAAAGTAGGGGAGAAGGGGATAAGCAGGGTGGGGGGGATGATGGAAGGGAGGGCAAATAGGAGGAGAGAGCAATTAGAAGTCAACACACTTGGGGAGGGACAAGGTCAAAAGAGAGAATAGAAGAAATGGGGGGCAGGGTAGGATGGAGGAAAATAATAGTTTTACACAACATGACTATTATGGAAGTCATTTGCAAAACTACACATATATAGCTTATAGTGAATTGCTTGCCTTCTCAGGGGGGATGACTGGGGAGGGAGGGAGGAAGAGAAGTTGAAACTCAAAGTTTTAGGCACAAATGTTGAGTATTATTCTTGCATACAACTGGGAAATAAGAAATACAGGTAATGGGGTATAGAAATTTATCTTGCCCTACAGGACAAAAGAGAAGATGGGGATAAGGGAAGGGAGGGATGTTGGAAGGGAGGGATGTTGGAAGGAAGGGATGTTAGAAGGGAGGGCAGATTGGTGGTAAGGGTAATCAGAATGCTTGGCTTTTGGGGGCGGGGGAGAGGAGAGATGGGGAGAAAATTTGGAACTCAAAATTTTGTGGAAATGAATGTTGAATACTCAACATAAATAAATAAATAATTTAAAAAAAGAGATGAGAGCATTCAAAGGAAGGAAAAATAAAAGTCTTAAAATGTAAAATAAATAAATAAAGATATATTTACACATTAGTCATGTGATAAAGAAGAATCAGAACCAAAGGGAAAAGCCGTAAGAAGAAAAACAAACAAAACAGAGTCTTCATTTAGACTCCATAATTTTTCTCTGGATATGGATAGCATTTTCCATCTTTAGTCTTTTGGAACTGTTTTAGTTCATTGCAAGCAAAGAAGAGATAAGTCTATCAAAGTTAGTCACTGCACAATATTATTGTTACTGTGCACAGTGTCTTCCTCGTTCTGCTTACTTCACTCAGCATCAGTTCATTTAAGTCTTTCCAGGTCTTTTTGAAATCTACCTGATCATCATTTCTTTTTTAACATGGTAATAAGCATTTACTAAACACTGACTACGTGCCAAGAACTGTGTTCCTTTCCTTACAATGTTATCTCATTTGAATCTCACAGCAATTCTGTAAGAAAAGTGCTATTATCTCCATTTGCTGCTCATAATTTCTTTTTTTAAGTTTATTTATTTTAAATTTTCAACATTCACTTGCACATGTTTTAAATTTTCTCCCCATACCTCCCTGTCCCCCTCTCCCCAAGATAGCATGCAATCTGATATAGGCTCTACATACACATTCCTATTAAATGTATTTTCACATTAGTCATGTTGTGTAGAAGAATTAGAATGAATAAGAGGATCCATGCTGCTCATCATTTTTTATGGAACAATAGTATTCCATTACATTTATAGACCACAACTTGTTCAGCTATTCCCCAGTTGATGGGTATCTTCTCAATTTCCAATTCTTTGCTACCACAAAAAGAGCTGCTAAAAATATTTTTGTACATATGGGGTGGGTCCTTTTCCAATTTTTATGATCTCTTTGGGATACAGATATAGAAGTAGTATTGCTGGATCAAAGGGTATGCATAGTTTTATAGCCCTATGGACATAGTTCCAAATTGCTCTCCAGAATGGCTGAATCAGTTCACAACTCCACCAACAATGCTCCAACAGTGTTCCATGAAAAAGTGTAATTTTTAAGTGAAATAAACTTAGTAGTATACTACTTCTATTTTATGGAAATGTTAGAGCTTTTAAAGAAATAAAACTTTTATCTAGTGCAACATTCTTCTAGTAAGGCTTGGGCTCAACCCCAAGAAGTCTCAATCACCAAACACCCTGGAACTTGTATTTCTTCACAGAGGAAGCTAATAGGAGATCAGGAGCGGAGGGTGGGGTTTTCTCCCTACAGTAAGAGTACTGAGAATCTCTCCAGACAGAGGAGAAAGGACAGTTGGGAAAGCAGAAGGTTGTGAGTGTTCTCACTTAACACCAAAAGGCCCCAAGTTTATAGAAATATCACTCTTGGTAGTGAGGTCATGAAACCTATGAATGGTTCATGATGATGGCGCCAATTAGAGAATGAGCACTCTTTAACAATGGCCAGCTCTGCTTAGGTAAGCTCACTCTCACCTGTGTAGCTCCTAAAGCTATCCTGTGCCTTGTAACTGCTAACAAAGGGACACAAGGAAATTCAAAGGATGGGGTCAACCACAGGTGTTTTGATAAGTCAGATACAGTCTTGAACAGAATAAAAAGCTACATTTAGAAAGTCACACAGTGGTACACATCCAAAGTAAGTTGGAGGTAAGAATAAGGATCACCTGTTGCTCTGTATTTGTTTTTTTCCTTAGAGACCTAGCCATCTGAGTGCCTGGGATAAAAACAAAATATACCAAAAAACCCCCAAAACTCCACTTCTCCACTTGTCCCTTTAGTTTTCACCTTATAGTTTTCCTTAGAGGCTTAAATTTGAGATTGTTTAGCTTTTGATGAATTTAAATAGCAATTACTTTTTGCTCTGTCCAGAAACTTTGAAGGTATTCCTCTCCCAGACGGATATTTTTATGATGGTAAGTTAGGCTATCTTTTGTCTCAGTTCTTACCTAGGCCTTAGTCATTGAATGGGCATTGCCTCAGACAAATTGAGACCTGGGAAAGCCCTTAATTTAGAAAGACCAAGGTCACCCTTGCATCCAAGGCCATTGCCAGTCAAGTTCAAAGCAGGAGACGTATGGGAACATTTTGTGGAAGAGACATCAACAGTGGGGTAGGAAGAGAATGAGATTTCTATTTCTACCTCCCTCTCATTGACCATAACACCCAACAGCAACTTGTCCCAACCTCATCTAGCAGTTCAGGAGTTCATTCATTTGAAAGAGTTCAAGGCACAATTCAGCAAGCAGGGACAAATATTCCAGAAAGTCAAAAAGGCAAGTCACTTGAAGGAAGAATTAGCTTTGAGAATTAGGGCTCCTGGAAGCAGAGAAGAAAGATATGGATTCAAGAGAGTTTATAGACAGTCTAGAATCAGAGGTGTGTGTGTGTATGAAAGAGGAGGGGGAGGGAAGGAGACAGAAGACTCTAGGAACAGAAGCGAACAATCTGCTCAGCTGACAGCAGAGATATTATACTGAAGGAGAGCTGAATAAAAATTCTATAAAGAAAGAAAAGACTTTCTGGCCCTGCAGTACCAGGAGTAGCGAGCTGTCTTTGCCACATGTGTATCCTATACTGTCACTATCATTGTATTCTGTGTCTAATCTATTCATGGTCACTGTGTCATTTACAGAAATATGTGCTCCAGGTTGGGGGAGTTGAGGAAGAATATTTTGTAGCTACTGGTTTTAGCATCTCATCTTAGGACATGCCTTTGCTAAGAATTAGTTGTGTCTATGGCTGATTAGTAATAGAAAACACACCAGTGTGGGCTCATGAGCTAAAGTGAAAGTGACTTTACTCCCAACCTCTGAACCTACAGGAGAAACTCCATGATTATAGGTTGGATGGGATTCCTGAGTTGTAAAGTTAATTGTCAGGAAAATGTTGATAAGTGGGGCCACTAACTATGATTCTTCTGGTCATTCAAGAAAAATCTAATCCTCACAGCACGTTCTATCCCATTGATCTGTCATGGAACACTCAACAATTTTACCTATTAGAAAGAAGAAAACATGCAATTTATTAAGTAGCTTTGAGGTACTATGCCAAAAGCTTTACAAATATTTTCTTATTTGGGAGTTCTTAGTTGGTTTCCTAGTACAAAAATGATGTGAAGCTCTCCTGAACCCACCTGGAGCTAATTCACTTAGGTTCTTTTTATAAGGCTGGTGGTGAACTCTCATTTGCTTCAGCTGGTGATATCTTTCTAAGCCTCCCTTTTCTACTCTAGACTGAGACAGTAATGTTGGCCTCATCCCAAAGGTGTCCAATAAAATCTCTTTTACCTCTTCCAATCAATAAGGACTCCCAGTGCTAGCCAGGGCTTTGGGTTGTGCCACGTACGGAGCTGCTCTCTTGAGGGCAATGAAAACCAGCATGATAGGTGGTTAAAATAAATAATTTTATAAACTTTATAATTTTAATTTTATAAATAATTATTAATATAATTGTAATATAATAATCATATTATATAATATTAAATATAATCATAAATAATTTTATAAATCCTAGCATAGAATTTATAGCCATCCACCTCTTCTTTCCTATTTTTAGATTTTGTAATGAGATAGTAATATGGTCCCACCCCACTTATATCACCAGCACCAGGAACCAACCCTTAGAAAATGCAGTGATATCATTATAAACAACAGAAGGGTCATCAGTGGTGGCAATCTGCACATCAATCATTGCAGACCTATTTGTATAACAGAACATACAGCTGTCAAATCCCTTCTTAAAGAGTTGTAGGGGACAGTCAGCTGTTCCAAAGCCTGAGTAATAGATCCCACATTCCCAACTGAGCCTTTTGGAATTCCCTTTAAAAAGGATTAGCCAGAAAGGCTTCATATAAGATCTTTCTGCCCTGGAGGTGATGGACTTCAGTGCTTGGAAAATTCTCTTCTTTGTGGGCAGGGAAGAGGTTACTGGCACAGTCACCCTCCCCTCGTTTTAAAATCTAAAGAGTCAGAAGTTATTTTACTGAGATAAGCATGAATTGAGCCTTGATGACCCTATTGAGGGTTAACTGTATCTGGTTACAAAGTCTTTTCAGCAGTTTCTTTCTAGCTGCTTTGAAGAAGGCTCAAGGGGAGGGGTAGTAGGGTGGAGATGCCAATCTATGCCCAAAATATACAGATTCATATTCATAATCATAGCATTAAGTCAATTAAATAAGATTAAGCTGTATGTTTTCGAAGACCCCATAAGATGTACGCTGCTCTTTTTGTTTTGATCAGATTCCCAATGTTATGTATCTGGTATCACCAGGTCCCTCACCCATAAGCAGGCTATACAGAAATGGTACACAGGTGGGTCTTTTTCACATGGATTGGAAGATGGGTTTAACCCGGCACAGGGATCCAGAGCTCTCTTCAGGGCTCTCTTTCCCGTAGCTTCGTTCCTAGGGCCTTGCCTTTGTACAGGCAATACACCCCCATCCACATTCCATGAGCATGTAGGCCTGGCTGAGATGGATATGAAATGGGGATGCCTGGATTTTCTGGCACTTATTGCAAAGGTCAAAGAACCACCTTGGGCCTCCAAAAGGTATCAATCAGTGTGGGCTTGCTCTCTCCCTCCTTCCTTGGGTCTCAACTGTGGAGGGCAGATGACCAGTCTTACCAGGAAGCTGCCTTCTCCATAGTTTATCTCCTTTGGTGTTGGACTGAGAGGGAGCCCCCTGTTGGACTTCCCTCCCTTCCATATTCCTTCAAACTTGCTCTGGGGCCAGCTCTAGGGCAGGGAGTTAGGGATGGGGTTGGGTTGCTTTTTGGTCACAAGCCAAGAAAAGAAGCAGAAGAAAACTATGGTACCAACTTGCTCTGGGCTGAGGCTGGGTGATGACTGGGGAGATAAATAGCATTTGAATTAAAATGATTTCATTAGCAAATTTAGTTCTTATATCTCTCACTCTGTCTCTATTTATATCTCTATACAAAGGCTCCGCTGCCGCAATGAGGATGCGGGATAAATTCTGAATTTATAGTTACACTAAGAAAAAATACTCTCACCCCACCCCCCCCTCCCTACCCCCTTGGCTCCCAGGCTACCCTGTGCCCTGCCTGCCCTGCCATGGCCCCTTCTGCCCCGTTCTGCCCCCCAACACCAACTTGAGTCTGGGGGGATGGGGATACCTTGCTGAGCCAGTCCTTAGGCAGCTTTTGAGGAAGGTCCAGGGAAACCTCTACTCCACTGGGCTTTCTTACAGTCAGTGCCAACCCAAAGGAGCCCTGAAGCCCTCCAGCTCAGTGGGTAGAGGATTGTTCTGGGAGAGGCCCCCAGAGGAGGGGGGAAGGGCACTTGAGGCAGAAAGTGGGGGCCAGGTCTAGTGATGGGGACATGGCAGCTGGTGGCATCTAAGGCTTGGGTCAAAGGGTCTGAAGCCTCAGGAACTTCCCCCTCTCCTTTATTCTAGGGGTCTGCTCTGAACACAAGGGGCAACCACTTGTCTGCCTCACTGCTGCCTGGAGTCAGGGTTGGGGCCAGCATCAGGCAGCAAGGGTAGTCTAGGTGGAATAAAGAAGACCTAGGCCCTAGGTCTGGAAACTCCCAGGGAAGATCTCCCAGAATGAGAGCTGCCCTGTTGGCCATGAAGGACAGTGAGGACTGGGTCTGCCTGAGGGGTGGGAATTATGTTCCCCATGTGCCTAGAGAAAAGGGAGCAGGGACTTGGGAAGAGAGCAAAGTTGGAAATGTCCTGAGGACAGGGCAGAATGGAAGTAGGGAGGGAGAGGCTGGAGGAAGGCCCCAGAGTTGTGGCCCCTGGTCCCTCAAATCAATCCCCTCCCTAGTCTTCAGGGGCCAGCCCTGAACAGCGGAGGAAGAGGAGGACTGGCTGGGGTAGTGGTGGTAATTCTCTATCCTCACATGGTGGGAGAGTGTCAGGACGGGAAGGGGCAGTGTCAGCTTGGCTCTGAGGAGCAGAAGGCACTTTCTTGGGGTACCCTGCTGGGAATGAGGGAGGGGGATTCTGCCTGTCCTGCCCCTTATTGTGCCCAAGGTTCCCTGGGTGGGATGTGACTGATTGGACCCAGTGGATCCCTGTTCTTGACCATGGTGGACCCTGGGTACCTGATAGTGAGTCTGAGGGAATGGGCTAGTTTGGGGCTATGGTTAGTGGAAGGAGCCCTGGACTTGGACTAAGAACCGGGCTCAAATCACAGCTCTTCTTACTACCCGATGACTTTGGGCAAATCTCTTCTCTTTGGGCTTTAGTTTCCTCATCTGTAAAATAAGAGGTGGGACAGACCAGATAATGGCTAAGATTCTTTCAGCCCTGATATTCTGCAGTTCTAGGAGACCACAAAAGGGGGGAACCCAGCAGTGACTAGAGCTGTGTCCTAAAAGTCACATCTGGTCCCTTGGCTCCTTCAGGATATTTTCGGAGAGGTGTCGGGCTCTTCCATTGTGCCAGGTCCTATGGCAGGGAAGGGGATGGGGAGTCATAGGGACAGAGAGGGTAGGGGGAGTCAGTGGGAAGCAGGAGCTAAAATAAGACTGAAATCCCAGGGACCCAAGCCCCAGCCTGAAGCTGGGGCAGGGGCAGGAGAATGGGACAAGAGAGGCAAGGTGAGAAGACAAGTGAGAGGCAGGCATAGTGGATGGTAAAGGTGTGGGCCTGGGCCTGATTCTGGAGCCAGGTACAGAGAGAGGAAGGTCAGATAACAAAGTGCTTTTAACAGCGCTCTCCCAAGGAAATTTCTAACTTCTCAGGGCTCAGGGGCTGAGGTGTGGGAATGGGAATGGGAATAGGTGAGGACGCACACAGGACCCTTCCTGCCAAGGGGACCCTTAGCAGCCAGTCCCCCATGACCTGGCCAGATGGGACATGGGGGTGGGTGGTAACCAGCTGTGTAAATGCAACATGGACAAACGCAAAACCAAACCCCAGGGCTGGTGAGCTGTGCTCTGTGCAGCCCAGCCTGGCCCTGGTCTGGGCACTGGCTAGGACCATTGTGGGCTAATAACCAGTCATGCTTATTTCAGGGGCCAATACATTCCCTCCCCTCCCTTTCCCTTCCCTCCCTTTCCCGTTCCCTCCCTCCCCCCTCCCGCCTCCCAGGCTGCAGATAGGCAGCGAGGGCTGGGCCCCCCACCCCACTGTTTTCTCCACATACCCAACTTGTCTCCCCACCCTGTGCTGTGTCCTCCCTACAGGGTGCCTGTCTGCCTGTTCCACTGCTGGTGGGCTCTGTGCCCACTGGTGCCTCACACCTCTTCCCATGCTAACAGGAACAGCCAAGTGGGTGTTCATCTGGGATGGGCCACAGGATTGGATCAGCTTGGCTTGGCTCAGCTCAGCTCCCTATCCCCCTCAGGTTCCCCTCTACCTTCAGTATTATTTCTTTAGTTAGCAGAGGGTCAGATCTACCATGCCCAGAAGAAAGAGTGCAGGAGGGGGCAGGGGCTGGGCATCATTTGGCCCCAACTGAATTCCTGGAGAAATCTCCCTTGCCTACGCAGACGGACCGCTGTGGGGCAGGCGGGAGCCCTGACCAGCAGGCAGTCCCCGTATGTATCTTGTGTCTCTGTGCAGGTGGGTGGGCAGGCATGTGGGCCAACCCTCAGGGTGCTAGAGTACTCCCTCCATGAAGCTGGTATCCAGGTGCTGGATGAGGACACGGAGGAAGGACATTTCCTTACACGTGTTTTCAAAGATGATACGTGGGTCGTCTGACTGGCAGCGCAGGCAGTTGGGTGCCATCACCATGGCAAGATTGCTGACGTCCATCTTGGTGACGGCCACGTTGGCAGGCTGCACGAACACCTGTGTGGGCCAGTAGGATTGTTAATTGTTAAGGAAACTGCAAAAAAGCATGTGCTGGATGTGGATTGTGAATAGGGCTACAAATGCGTGTAAGGGGGATAGTCAGTGAGTTTTCCTGACTTGGAGTCACATGGAGGAAAGATGTCCTCCTAGCTCCAGCCCCTGTTAATCTCTCCTCCATTCTAGGGGTCAGGCCTTTCTGTCCCAGTCCATTGCCTTGGGAAGGTGGAGGTCACAGCATCTGCTGACAGAATTAGAGGACAGGGGGGTTCCTATCAAGAGAGAACTCCCGCCTGGTGGGTCCTGTGCTCATCTCCCTTTGGGAATCTCACTAGGAATGCTGACC
Source organism: Bettongia penicillata ogilbyi (assembly GCA_023548195.1). NCBI lineage: Eukaryota > Metazoa > Chordata > Mammalia > Diprotodontia > Potoroidae > Bettongia > Bettongia penicillata. Next base: position 17,770,977 of record JAJHZJ010000426.1, on the reverse strand, counting down.
CTTAATTCCCAGAATTTCCTCTGCATTTTCTTTTCTTCTCTATCACTTCTGTTATCTCCTAAGACTCAGGACTACATAAGGAAAAATGTTCAAGACTGAGATCCAGTTAGCAAGTAACATGATATAGTAGAAAAAGCACTTGGTTTAGAAGAACAGGACCCTAGTTCCACTTCTGGCCGTGCTGCTGACTAGTTGTATGACTGTAAAAGTCATTTGATCTATCCAGCCATGAGTTACTTCTCTAAAATGAGGGGATTGGACTAGGCAATTTCTAAGGCCCTTCTACCTCTACACCGTGTGAAAGAAGTCCCCCTTCACTAGATCATGGGCTAGATGATGCTAACAGTCTTCCAGCTAGGCTCACACAATCTAGTCCAGAGATGGCAGGGAACTTTGCATTTAGTCAAACCCCTTTATTTTCTACCGAAGAAAAAGTTCAGAAAAGGGACAGATCTAGTTCAAAGTTCATGGCACAGCCAAGCCAACGATCACCTAACCTGCAGACCAAGGCTGCCTGTCACTGCTTTCTGGCTCCCCTTCTCTCTTCACACTCTCCCCCTACCCACCCCCCCACCCCCAATCCCTAGGCAACTTTGCTTATTGCTTCTGCAACCTCCTTAAAGTCTGCTTTATTATGACATTCACCACCTGGAGATCCTGTAGACTGGAGCGATGCTAGTGCTCTGGCCTGCGGCGGAGAGCTCGGGACGGGCGCTCGTACGCCAGCCTGCGGCGGGAGCTCGGGGAGGGTGGTCCCTCGCTCTCCGGCGGCGCGGCGGAGAACTGGGGGCGGGCGTTCTCTCGCTCGCTGGGCAGCAGCGGCGGCCAAGGTGGTGAGGGGTGAGGGCTGCGTTAGCGGCTACTACCACGGCGGCCAAGACGGCGTCGACCGGGAGAAGAGCGAAGATCAGGCCGAGGGCTAAGTGAGGGCTGCAGGGCCAAGGGCGGGGGCGGGGGTCTGCAAGGCCTGAGGCCCAGCGCTCCCTGAGCCTGCCTGCCCGGGAGTGGGGAGGGCGGGGGAAGCGGAGCGCTGAGGCCTGCTTAGGGGAGGAACCTGAGGAGGCACCAACCTGGGGGAGGGGGAGAGGCCCAGCTGGACCCCTCAGCGGGAGGGATTCCTGGGGGGAGGGGCAGGAAGGCCTCTGTTGGGAAGGGGGGGTGAGGAGGAGGGGCTGCGTGAGAGGAAAGGCAAGAACGGCCTCTGGTGATGTGGGGGAGGAGCAGAAGGTCCTTTGGTGGGAGGGGAGTGGGGGGGCGGGGCAGAAAAGCCTCTGGTGGGAGGGGATGTATGGAGGAGAGGCAGAAAAGCTCCTATGGGAGGAGTGGGCAGTGAGGAGGAGGGGCAGAAAGGCCCCGATGGGAAGGGGGTATGGGAGCGGGCAGTGAGGAGGAGGAGCAGAAAGGCAGCTAGTGGGAGAGGGGGATCAGGGGAGGAGATTGAAGCTGAAGGTCCTATCTAAGGGTAAGAGTGACCTCTAGTAGGAGATGCGATGGGAGCTTCAAAGAGTCAATGAGGATGATAATACCTTATATTTTGCCCCCAAAAGTGATCCTTAGCAAAAAGACGTTAAGCATCATGATTAAAAATGGATCACATTTATATAATATTTTCAGACAATATTTTCTAAACTATTTCCTCACCACTGCATGAAGTAGAAGTAATGTTAGGAACTATTACCAAGAATATTGTATTCCTGTAGTACTTAAACTTTTTCAAAATTCTTGCAATTCCCATCCCCCTGAGAGAGGTGCCCCAAATATCCCCATTTTATAGGTGAGACAACTCAGACTCAGAAATGAAGTGACTTGTCCACCTTACAGAAGTAGCAAATATTGGGCAAGGTCTTGACACCAGGTGTCTCCTGACTCCATACATTTTTCTACATCATATTGCCATTCAGCTCAAGTAGCTGGCTGCCTGTGGTCAGTGAGACTAGCTGGAGGTTTCACTGAACAATTTTTTTCTCCTTATAGCCTATTGTTCAGTTGCCACAGAGGTCAAAGAGCTGTCACTGGTGCCCAGAGGCTAAACTGTCTATTTGTCTTGCTTGACATTTGGGCACTTTGGCATTCTGGGACACCTCCACACGATGTAACATCTAACAGGTTAGCTAACAGATACACTTGTGAGGGGAGTAAGATGAGAAAAGACTCAAGGTATCAGATTGTAGAGCTCGAGGTTGAGTTTGAAGTTTATTTGGTGGGTTGTTATTGCAGGGTTGACATGGCCATCTAATCATCTCCCTAAAGATTAGCGTGGTAACAGTTTGAAGGATACATTAAAATTACTTGAGGTTGCTGGATAGATGTCTTATTTGACCTTTTCATCTCCTCTAATGCCTGGCACAGTGCTCTTTTAGTATGTAGGCCCTCATTAGAAGTGGTTGGAAATGTAAGAGTAGAACTTGGAAGAGAAATCAGACCTAGAGAGAGATTTCAGAGCCATTGGTATAAAGGTGATAGTTGAAGGAACAGAAGTGAATGGGAGTGAGATGAGAATTGAACCTTGAGAAGTAACGGAGAAGGCAGAGAAAGATTACTGATACTGTACCATTCGTGTAGACCCTTTAGCTTTTTTGTCTTTGTTCTGTAATAATCATAGAAATTGATATTGGAAGGACCTTAAGGTATGTAGCCCAACTGAACAGAATACATTTTCACATTCACTAATAAAGTGACCCCTTGAAAATCTTCTCTTGAGACATCTCCTGAAGTAGCCCATCCTGTAGTTAAGACAGCTCTGATTGTGTAAGTTTTACAAAATCTGCCTCTGCAAGTTTTACCCATTTTCCTTAATTTTGTCCCTAGGATGAAATAAATTTAATGCTTCTTTCACACAATAGGCTTTTAAATAGGTGAAGACTTATATATTCCTCTTTTCTCCCTTCCCTGTCCCCACTCAAGGTGTTCTGCTGAAATGCCTTTATTATTTCCCCTGATCCTTATAGAAGTCTGGCTTCTGAGTCTCTCAGTGTCCTCCTTAAACGTAACTAAACCGAAGAAGATATTTCAAATAAAGTTTGACCAGTGCAAATCACAGCGGGACTGTTACAGTCCCTTGATTCTTACACCGTGCTTCTACTTCTGTTATCGCAGTCTAAGATTGCAGTTGCTCTTTTGGCCATCGTCACATTTTGACTCACTGAATTTTTCAGTTCACTGACATTCTCAGGCGTTTTTCATATAGTAAGTATTATCTAGCCACGGGTCCCTCAAACTATAGTTACGTATTATTTTTTTAAACTCAAATGAAGGTTACTTGGTATTCATCTCCTGATTATGTTTCATCTTTTTGGATTTGATTCTTAGGTCCTAGTAGTATTACACTGAATGGTACCTATTCTTCTAGGCTTCCTGACACCGAATACAAATTAGAAAAGCATATTAATGATGCTGTTATCCAAGTAATTTTCAATTCTAGTATTTATTTAGCACCTACTATTTGCTAAGCACTGTCATTTGTAAAGGTTTTGAATTACCCAGAGGCAAGATCAGATCATTTAGACATTCCATGAGACCATCTTCATATTGATATATTCCAGTCCACTAATTACCACTACCTTTTGGGACTGTGTATCAGTTCCCAATTCACTGACACTCATTTTGACCACCAGATCATCTTGAGGAGCTTTGCTGAAATCAATGTATACTGTGCTATGACATCTAATCTATAAAGTAACTAAAAAAAAAAAAGATAGAAGGTTAATTTTTCATAACCTGTTCTGGACAAGTCCATGTTTAGGTCTTAGTGATCACCACTTCTCTTAGTATTTACAAACCACCCTTTTCAGAATTCTCTCTAGAGTTTGCAACATAGTAAATAAACAGTGTGATGTAGTATCTGAGGTACAGTTTAAACCCAGTGTAATATAGCACCTGAGCTTAGTTTGCAACATAGTAAATAAACAGTGTGATATAGTATCTGAGGTACAGTTTAAACCCAGTGAAATATAGTATCTGAGCTTAGTTTGCAACATAGTAAATAAAGAGTGTGATATAGTATCTGAGGTACAGTTTAAACCCAGGTCTTCCCTGACTCCCAAATCCAATGCTCTTTCTACACAGATATATTCCTAATGAGCTTACTATGTGCCAAGTACTATTAGGTGTTAGCTCTGCCTTCCACATACTAAATCCCCCTAATCAGTCAACTTCAAATTTTTCTACAGAAACTATCCAAGCCAATATTTCCACCCACTCTTGCTTGCAGAATGGAGCTCGTCAATTCATCCTCCCAATCCTAGACTCGATCAGAAATCCTCATCAGGCTTGCAATTGGTAGTCTTCTCTCTTTTTATATATACATAGATAGATAGATATGTAGATATGTATCTCTATATATGCAATCCATAAGCATTTATTTTCTTTCCTACCTTCCCCTGGGGGAGACGGGGCAGGGACTTGTAACAAAACGTTTTGCTTTATTATACATATTTGTTACTTAACATGTTTCAATGCTTTTCCCTCCAACCAAGGTAATATAAACAGGGAGCATGTCACCATCACCTCAGCAAGATCAGAATTTAACTTTACGCTTGTTACCCCTAAGTTCATCAAAAGACCACCCGGTTCTTCACATCTTCCTGAAGTACAGTAGGTGTCATTCTACCTAATTGCCTTTGCTAATGCTGTTACCTAAGCTTCACATATCCTGTCCTTCCTCCATGAAACTTCCAACACTCATTAGTAGTTCAAGTGGAAAAGACTTAGGGGTTTTGGTTTAATTCAATTTAACAAACATTTTATTGAATGCCTACTATGTGTAGAGGATTGTTCTAAGCTTGAAGGACTCTTATAGTCCTCTAGGAGAAAATAAATATAAACAACTTACCATGATACAAGATCGAATGTACACAGAAGTTGTACACAGGTACATTTAACTGCTGACACTCTTAAAATTTGGAGCTTTTTATCCTTTTGACAGTGAATAGGTTGTCTCCTGTGACTAGAGGAACTGAACTATATCAGGTATTGACTTTTTCGCTTTAAGGTACATCAGAAACTAAAGAGAATGGGGTAAATAGAAAGTTGTCCAGGAGGAAAAAGCAAGTGGTGCTAGTGTTATGCAGTGGGAGAGAAATTCTGTGAAGAAGGGGATGTTCCATTTTTCCTTTGTATCCTGAATTTCTTCCACATTAGAGACACTTGTTTGCTGAAGGGAATTTTCTTATGCTCTCAGGCAAGAAAAATAAAAGCTTTTTATGGGACATTTGGTCATAGATCACCATCAGTATTTATGGTAAGTATAAACAGCATTATGAAGATAATTACAGCTTATGTTCCAACATCTGTTATGTGAAAAACTTGACAACTTGACAACATTTTCCGCATCAAGTCATGTGAGTTTAGGGTAGCTTTTGTATTTTGGTTTGGGCTTAAGAAATGAGAGACCAAAAGGCATGAGGCTTTGGTATCATGAATGGGTTTGGTTTTTTTTTTCCCCTCCAGAAAAGTCAGAAGGTACTATATGTAGTAAACCCTGAAATACCAGCACAGAAAATTACTTTAGTACATATGGCTCCTACTCAAGGGCCGTGGGGGTTTTGGAATTATTTTGAGGAGTTTGTTTCATTGAATGACTCAGTCCACTAGACTTGTAGACTTAATAAATGTCTAGTACATGTGTACTATAATTTTTCATACGTATGTAAATGCTGTTCTGGCTAATAAAATTCATTTTTAAGACATCACTGGATTTATATTTCTGTCATTTTCTCTGAAGAGGCATGGTCTAATCAATAGAGAGTGGGACTTGGAGTCAGGAACCCCTGGGTTCAATCCTGCCTCTAAAACAGATTTTCTGTGTTACCATGGGCAAATCACTTAACTTTTCAGTGCCATAAGCAATTCCCTAAGACTGTAAGTTAGAAATAAATGAGCAGTTAGCATCAACGCAAGGAGTTTGAAAAACACCAGCATCCCACACTAATGAAATCCCAGATCCAGACCCAGAACAAAAGTTCTACTAACAATGCAGATACAAGATATGGAGGTTTGTGAAATTTTTTGACATAGTAAAGGGAAATGGGTGACATTGTACTGGAAGGTTAAGAATTACTGATTTGGCCATCTGTTTGATTAGATCTGCACTTTACAGCAAAGGTCAACAAGCACCAACATGAAAAACTAATGAAGGGAAGACTACATGAAGTTATAGCAGCTCCAACTTAATTTCTTTAAACAAGTTCTTTGCTACAGGAAATGGATAAAAGTGAAGAAGCTTATTCTTCTTATCAACACTTCTTAGAGAATTTTGACAAATAGAAAACATCTGCTACAACCAGGGAGATAGAAGAGTCCACAACTACTTCACTCAGCAAGTATCTGTTTAGTCTCAGTGAACTGGGAATTATGACAGCCACGGGTAACACTTGTCCGGAGGCCAATCTTGTTTGCAAAACATCACTAGAAGAGAAAAGAAAATTGAGAGTGGTGTGAAAGAATGAAAAGGTAGTAGATGGGGAAACAAGTGTGCTGAAAACTTGGAGTGAAAACTAACTAAACCAGATCATTCTGAGGGCAACGACAGATAAAACTGGAAGGATGATGATATGAAATGGAGAGGATTTGCCAGTGTTTATACAGCAGTTTGTTCCCACCAGTGATGGCAGCAGGTAAAGTAGAAGTGATGCTTAGGAAGAAAGACAACCTGGCCACTCATACACAGATGAAACCTGTACTGGAGGTGACTACCTCAGAAGGGAATAAGAATTGACTTTTCAACATGTTTTGATGTCCAAAAGGAAAAATTAGCGCCTAAAAAGGTGTCCAAGAAGATAGCCGCTATGGACTCAGGTGTCTACTTACCCCTAGGTAAAATCTTTGGATTTAGAAAAAATAAGAAAATTTATAAAAATAAAACTTATAAAATTTATAAAAACTTATGCAGAGGATGTCTTTGATGAAAATATAAAAAAGAGGAAGGATTTTGTAGACAGCTGGCCACATTTAAATTTAAATTAAAAGTTGGCTGAGATATAGATTGTGTTGCTCCTGTCATTGCTAATTACTAAAAAGCACTTGCCTTAGTAGAGCAAAATACAGACTTAAAGTTTTCATCCAGGATGATTTCTCCTATTCATATGCTAACATTATGTAAGATTCCTTTATGGAGAGAAATTGTAGAGAACTTTAACGATCCTAAGTATTGATTTTAGGCAAAACAAAACTGAGGAGGCACACTCACCAAAGATGTTTGCTGTCATGATGTATTGTCTTTGTAAAGTCCAAGGGGAGAAGGGTTCCTACGTACATGAAGTACTTCAGGTGCTTTTATTTGTAGGTTAAATTGCACTGATTGCATGGATTCCCAAGAATCTTCAGGGCTTCCTCTATGAGATCCATATCCATATGAACCTGTGAGTCATATCTGACTCCTAAATCTCACCTCATGTAGCCAGTTACTTGCCAGATATTGTTATTTCCACTTTTACCATAGTGGCCTCCAAAGTTGATCACACACCCTTAATGATAAAAATTTTTTTGAGCATGTATTTTTTTTGATAGGTATATATTTACTGATTTAGAAATGTATGTACATATCCTGCTGTACCTAATAATTGTGTGTTTTGTGACACGTAAAAATTTAAAAGGATGAAATAAAACTGAATTGTCCTACATACAATAGGGAGACTGAAGTTTGAGAAGCAGAGTGATGGTTAGATCAGGGGTGGGGAACCTTTGGTCTCCAGGCCACATGTGGCCCTCTAGGTCTTTGGGTGTGGCCTGAGTCTTAAGTTTTCTCTCCTCTCCGTTAGACCTTTGTTATGGAAAAGGCACTTTTGGCCACTGTGGAACCTGGATTTGAGTGGAAAAAAACTTGAGGGAGAACAGTTGAGCTATTACAGTATTATAGATGAAAGGGAATGAAAGCATAAAGTAGGGTGTTGGCCGTGTAAAAAAAGAGAAAAAAATATGTGAGAAGTGTTGTGGAGATAGATGATGGCAAACTTTGGCAATTGATGTAGATGTAGGGTATGAGCAAATCTAGAATGACACTGAAGTTGTAGCCCTGAGTGACTGTAAGGATGTAGTATCCTTAAAAAGAAAGTCTGGAAGAGAGGGATAGGTTTGGAAGGAAAGTAATGTAATAAGACACATGATGAAGAGCACAACCTTTCCAGTCCCGCTCTTCTGTGCGACTCATTCTGTTTCACCTAAAATGTAAAGGGTATAGAACTGAAGGACACTGGTCACAGCCGTGAAATGACCTAGTGTACTATGTGAGGTGGTGGTTTGTACTTTCTCAGCTATTGTTGTATGACCGTTGGGTTATAACTGCCCTGAAAAACTAACAGGGTTCTTGAAGAGAGGAAACTGGGGAGCTTGCACATCATAGGGAAGAAGTAATGCTGAGGAGTGTTGCGGGGGGAATAAGAGTAGCTGTAGTTATATGGGAAACAAAGTGTGATTGACTATTTCAGGAAAGGTGAGATGTGATTATGTTCCTACCCTCTCTGGTTGAGCACATCTTTTGGTCAGACCTTGGCACTGTTTCTTAACCTCTGAAATCAACCTGCTACTCTTTACTCATGTGACCACCATCCTAACACCTTCATCACCACTTCTAAAATCAGTTCCCCTATCTCAAATCTCTCCCCTTCCCAATCCATCTTCCACTCAATTGCCAAAGTGATGCTCGTAAAGTACTACTCTACTCAAATTCCAGTGGTTTTCTGTTACCTCTAGAAATAAATACAAATTTATTTGTGTTGTATTTGAAACCTTTCACAATCTGACCTCTACATACTTTTCCTTTACTCGGTGATCCAGCCAAATCATATTCCATTTCCCATCTCAGCTGCCTTTACGTTGGCATTCCCCCATGCCCAGAATTTGCCCTTGCCTCATTGCTGCCTTTTAGAATTCCTGTTGTTCAGTTGTGCCTGACTCATCATGACCCCATTTTGGGGTTTTCAAGTGTCTGAGGCTGGATTTGAACTCTTGAAGACAAGTCTTCCTAATTCCAAATCCAGGGTTCTATCCATTGAGCCACTTACCTGCCACTAATTTGCAACAACTCAAATGCTGCATTATACCTGAAGCTGTCACTAATCCTCCTTTCCCAAATTATCTTTCATTTTTGCATATGCTTTGATGTGTACATGTTGTCTGCTTGCATAAAAAGGAAACTCTTTGAGGGCAAAGATTTTTTTTCATGTTTGTGTCCCCATTGCGTAGCCCAGTGCCTGGCATATAGTAGACATTGGCATAAACGTTTTCAGAAAGATACTGCAGTCCATTCAGGAAAAAAGTCAAATATCAGCCCTGTTGACTGGTTTCTTTCTGGGTTGGGGAGAAAACTGTTTGACACACACAAAGGAAGAGTGGAATCATTTAGAAGTCACAAAAAGAAATCATATAGGTATTTGAGCGGCGTCAGTTACATAGCAATTGTGTGTTTCAGATTTTGAGGTGCAAAGCTGAGTCAGGACAGTGAGTGAATCTTGCTGATCCAGCTCTTTTTTCTTAGAATTTCTTTAGGATGGTCTGGTGAAGCTATGTGACTGTTGTGGGGTACTTTCTATAGTTTTTACTGGAGCATGCATTAAGATAGAACACCTTCACTGGCCAATATGTGTATATAAAAATCTTGGGGTGTATCTATTGTGAATGGAAATTTAGCATCAAGGCCAATATTACTTGCTTGACTCTGGATGTATCCATTCTGTTGGCTCATGGGTAAACCTATGTGAGTTTGAGCCGTATTTTCAGACCATCATACGATATTTAGTTACTCTATGTGAAGATGTACCTCTTTGCCTTATCTGAGCATCAACAGAGGTGGGACCTTGTAAGGACAGAAAAGCTGAAGATACGTATAGGAAATGGCAAGAAACCTAGCCAGTTCGGCTTTGAAGTATGGAGTAAGTACATGGTGATGGTTGGAGAATAATGATAAAGTGAACCACAAGAAGGTCAGTGTCCGGAGTAAAGGTAGTGAATTTTGTTGTGGTTATTATTGTGATTACTTGGTTCCACAGGATATGTTGTGTGATGAGCTGAAGCATATCCAAATGAGCCAGCATGGCATAAAGCAAGTTAAAACATGTCATTTGGAACAGACTAGAAATATTTAGTATGGGGAAGAAAAGGGGGGGATAGGGTGGGATAGATGGGTGGTTATGATGGTCTTCAGATAGTTGGTTGTCCTACAGAATAACGATTAGACTTGTTCTGCTTGGTCCTAAAGGGTAGGATTTAAACCAGTGGTTAGAAGTTAAGAGGTGCAGATTTTAGTTTGGTAGGAAAAAAAGTGCAGAAATTAGACCTCTCCAAAAAAAAAAAAACCAAACTATTATGGAATTAATTTGCCTGATCTGCTAATTGTTAAAAACAAGTGAACCACTTGCTGGAGATGATGCAGAAGAAAATTTGTTCATGATCTGGAAGGTTAGATTACTTGCATAGAATTAGAGAGGATTTGATTTGTCCCTGATTCAAATCCTACACAAGTTGTGATTCCTTTCCTTTACTTTGTTTGAAGACCTCTAGTGAGAGCTCGTAGCTCACTGGCCATATGGTAGCCTTTTCCAGCATGTGGCCTGCTATAGTCTAGATAGGCCTTCTAGGGCCAATTAGAACAACTGTAATCATACGTTTGAAGATACTGATGATGATTATGTGGTACAAAGCACTTTGCTCACAAACATTTTGTTAAGTAATTAATGGAGGGGGTTCCCTCCCTTGGGGAAAGACATACAAATCTCCTGTCCAATAATAGGAGAAGGGGCCTTAAAGCTAGACAATAAACCATGTTGACTTCAGGATCAATGTGAGTCAGCAGTATGACATGACTGTTGGAAGTGCTAATGTGGTCTTTGGATGTATGAACTCCCTGCTGTGCTGTATTCCATCTATCAGATTGCAACCTAGCTATACCTTGTTTACCATTTTTCCCATAAATCTTCCATAGGAGGAAGAATTAGGAAAAGGGGTAAAAGATTTCTCTTTTGTAATATGACAGCTGTCTTCAAGTGTCACAAGGGCTGTCATGTGGAAGGAGGGTTTAGATTTGTCCTCCTATCTTACTTAGCTGAACTCAGAACAATGGATGGAAGTTCAGAAACAGGTTTGGGCTTATAAAGAAAAGGTGTACAATTTGAGCCATCCAAAAGTGTTATGAACTGCCTCAGTAGGTGAATGAATTTCTCATCATTCAAGGTCTTTAAGTGGTAGCATCATGAACAGTGGATGAGGATTCCTTCTCAGGTATAGATTGGACTAGATGACCTCTAAATTTCTGTTTATCTCTGAGAGTCTGTGATACAAAGAAAGCTAGTAAATGTTGCCGCTCTCTTTTCCCCAAAGCTCTCATAGTCTAAGCATCCCCATTTCATAGCATCTTCTCTTCTGCAGGCTAAATATCCCCACTTTTGCCCATCTTCCCTATTACAGTATTTCTGGTTCTGTCACCAGCCTGCTGGTAAGAGATAATGATCTGGATAATGATCCAGGTTGCCATTGTGCTTTCTAAAATGTTCCTAGAATTTAACCTGGTAATCCAGATGTGGTCTGGCTAGGGAAGTAGTACAGTAAGCCTATTACCTTCATTTTTAAAAAGCATGGAACAGAAGAGGCTCAAGAATAGATCCCTGGCACAAACTAGACACTGGGGCTGCTAGGTGGTGCAGTGGAGAGGGCACCAGTGCAGGAGTTAGGAGGACCTGAGTTCAAATCTCACCTCAGGCACTTGACACTCGCTAGCTGTGTGACCTTAGGCAAGTCACTTAACCCCAATTGCCTCATTCTGGATCATCCCCAGTCATCGTGATGAATATCTGGTCACTGGATTCAGATGGCTCTGGAGAAGTGAGGCTGGTGACCTACGCAGGCCTCCCTCACCCAAAAGAAAGTCAAGTGCAAGTCAAGCCATTATTTCTCTGATGGTATGGTCTTCTTCAACGAAGGATGAACATGCTAGATACTACCCTCCAAGTTCACATTGTTTTGCCTGTCTCCATTTATTGATGTAGACATCACGAGCTTTCTTTTTATCACATAACCTTGCTGATATCAACATATACTTTAAATACCTCATTCCTGCTTTTAATGAATAAAGTAATATATATATTATTATAGAATACATATCATATGTAATATAATGACAATATTATATATAATAATAATATGAGCCTTTCTGAAAGCTCATAAACCATGTCTTTAACAATACATATGAGAATTTACCTAGCTTTTAGTCGAGGTTACTGGTCTATAGTTTAAAGATTGTACCTCATTACTTTAAAAAGAATCAGACTTTTCCTATTATCATCTCAGCCATTTCACATAATCCCAGAGAAGTGTTATAGTCCAACCATACCAAGATAAGAATTCCATCCATTATAGCATGTTATCATTCAGTTTTTGCTTAAAAATATCTGCTGAGGGGGAATATTATGTCCTGAAGGAATACATTCCATTGCTGGATTAAAACTTACAAATAGTTTTTAGGAAGTTTTTTCTTCTAGTGAGCCAAAATAGACCTATCCGTAACATCCATTGTACTTGGTTTTATCCTAATCCTAGTCAAGCCTAATTCTTCTTCCATGTGACCACCTTTCATGTACTTAAAGATAGCTGTTATTCCCTGCCCTACAGTAGCTTTCTCTATCCAAAGCCCTTCTTTATCCTGGTCACAATTATGGACTGGGTCTAGCTTATCAATATCTTTTCTAAAATACAGTACCGAGAATTGAACATATAGTACTAAGATTTCTGACCAAGGTAGAGTACAGTGGTATTATTGCCTCTGCAGTCTCAAATGCATTCACTTTAGCACAGTGCCTGCACATAGTAGACCCTTAATAAATAAATGCTTGTTGATTTAATTGGGAGATTACATTAGCTTTTTTGTTACTGTAATCACACTGTTGGTCTTAAATTGAAATTAACAATCCACTTAAACCCCAGGGCTTCCTAACATGAATTACTGTCTCTCTTATCTTTTATTTAAATTTTATTTAAAAATTTAATTGCAAGCCTACATTTGTAATAATGACTGCAATTTTTATAGCACTCTAAGGTTTCAAAGCACTTTATAGGTTACCTCATTTGTGCCTCCCAACAAACCCTGTAAGGTTGGTACTACAGGTATTATCTCTATTTTGCAGACGAGGAAACTGAGACTCAGAGAGGTTAATTGACTTGTCCTTGATCACACAACTGGTAAGTGTCAGAGGAAGGATTTGAACCCAGTTCTTTGTGGAGTCAGGCTCTAGTATTCTATCTGCTGCTTTCTCTAATTCATTCTCATTAAATTTCAATTTAATTTTGACCCAGTATTCTAACCTGTTGAAATCATTTGTTCAGTACTGATTTACGTGTTAATACTTATGTATTAGCTATCTCTGTTTTATGATTTACAAATTTGGTAAATATGCCAATCTACCTTTATTAAAATCATTGTGTAAGGTTCTGTGTGTGAGAGAGAATGATTTCATCAATGGGGGTGAAGGGAAATCCCAACATGGAAACCCCTTCTACCCATGCAGATTGACAATTCATCTGTAGTCTGTAGTCTTAGAAAATAAATACCCTGGGTTGCTGAGAAGTTAACTGACTTGCCTCAGGTCACATAGCCAGAGTGTTGAGGTAGGACTTAGGAAGACCTAGGTTCAAGGATAGCCCTCTGCCCACCATGCCATGTTGCCTCATTACATCCTTAATAAAAAATATTACCTAGCCCAGGGTCAAGGATACATCTATGGTATTCTCCACTGGAGACTTTCTTTTAAGGTGACATTGAATCATTAACTATTCTTTGTTGTGGTCCTGGTCATAAAATGTCATCTGGAAGGAATGCTAGAGTTCCATCTTGTTCTGTTCTGTTTTGTAGTTGTAAAAATGGAGCATGGTAGAAGGAAAGGGCCTTGATAGAAGTGTGATTTCAAACCAGGTATTCCTGTTCCTCGATAGCCCAGAGCTTTCCTTTTCCTCCATCATCATGACCTTCCCTTTACGCCCCGCAGCTTCCTCCCCTTTTTAGCAGCCTCTTTTTGCTCATCCAGCCTTTAGTCCTTCTCCGTGTGGTTTTTTCCCCTCTAGTCTTATCTTGTCCATGCCTCGTTCTGCTGTTAGCACTCTCATTCCACTCTTGCTACCTTTCTCTGTCTCTCCTTTCTTCACCTCCCTGAGGTGCCTTCTGATCTTGCTTCCCCTTCACAGTGCTGAGGTGCAGCCACTTGAGCTCCAGGGGCAGCCTTTCCAGCTCAGGTCTCCTCTAGTGACAGCTCACCAGCAGTACCTGGAAGAGTTACAGGACTGTCACTACTTTGGAAAGAAGGCAGACGCTGATCATGCAGCTATGCTGATCAATGACTCACTCACAACTTCTGTCGGTGAGGTGATGTTTGCCCTATCTAACTCAAATGGCTTCAAAGACCACTCGTGTGCAGATGATCCGTACCATTCCCAGGCTCTTCCTACCCCACCTTACTAGCTGCCTTCTTGTGTCTTATCTTGATGCCCCCTAACATGTCAGACTTGGCATATTCAGGATGAAATTGGTCATCTTTCCCCTAAAACTCAGTGGTCGTACCTAAGCTTGAATTATAGTCATTATAATCTTCTCACTTCCTGTATCAAATCAATTTCCAAGTTCTAGCAGTTCTAACTCCCCAGTGTAGATGGTTATGTTGCTTCTCTTCTCTCACTTCATCCCTGTTTCAAACCATCATTTCTCTCTGACTGTTACTAGCTTCCTAACTGGCCTCCATGTTCTAAATTTCTCACCTTCCTTCACAAAGCTGCCAAAATTATTGTTCCAAAGTACACATCTGACCACTAAAAATAAGGAAGCCAAGACCAAGTGAGGTCAGGGGACTTGAGCAAGGCCAATAACTTGTTGAGCTGGCATCAGAACCCGATCTGTTCCCTTTACGTACCTCGCCGTCTGTCATTGACTGCTATTGTGTCCTACGATGCTTCTCCACCTTGCTTCAAGGAGCAGCGGTGTTGGCCATGACTCCAAAGCCTTCATACTTATATAACTTTTGTGTCCTGGAATTTTAGTTTTGGAAAGGACCTTAAAAAGCAATCAGTCTAATCATTCCCTGGCATGTAGATGGAAGAACCTGAAAGTGTGAGCCTCAACATCAGGAGAGCAATTCAAATGAAGGTCAGCTACTGAACAAGAGTCTTGTAGGGTGGGAACGGTGAGGATAGGGCATGACCTGGTACTTAACAGCCGTTTGAATATTGGATGTGGATTTTGATAACTACTAGAAAAGCAGAAGTCTATGCTGGAATTAGGTGCTGAATGATATGGAGCCCAAGGCATGGCATTTGGGTGGGTAGGAGCACATGGAGCAATCAGGCCCAGTTCTTTAGTCTGATTCCCAAATAACCATTCTCCTTGTTAAATGCTTTTCCTCCTGACAGGTACTACCTGTCCTGTGTCATAGGTGGCAGTTGCCCACCATATTCAGCCATGCGTCCGCTGGTATTCCTGTGTGCCCAGCAGGTGATCAAGGATGAGGAATCTGCGTGCCAGGCCTTGGAGCTTCTGCCACAGGACTTGTACCCAGTCCTATTCAAGGCAGCCTTCATGCATGGGAAGACATTGTTGCTGCAGGCTTTGGTGCATACATGGCCCTACCCCATCCTCAGTTTCAAGCAATTATTGCAAGATCGTCCACACTGCCGCAGGGCTCTGAGGCAGGACTGGCCACATTGCCTCCGGGCCCTCCTCCAAGAGTGTCCAAACTGCCCCCGTGCCCTGCTTCAGGACCGCCCTGCGGAGGAGCTGGTACAGGCAATGATCATGGGAGTCAAGGCTCGACTAGAAGAGGCAACAGATAATGGAACCCAGCAGTCCCTCTACAGGTAAATGCTTAGCTGCTGCTGCCTGAGGTAGGGGGTAGATATGGCTGAGGAGGCAGCCAGGACTTCAGCTTACAGGAGGGAATCTTTTTAGAACCCGTAGTGGCCTTGGAAACAGCAGCAAAAGAGAAGAATCCTGGCAACCACCATTTATTATTGAGCACCGGCTCTTCAGAGACCAAGGCCAGGGCCTTCTTAAAGAACGCAGCCAAACACGTTTGCTAAAGTGGCAGATGTTCTCAGCCAAGAAAAAGATAGAGGCCACCTGGAATTATTGTTAGGCCACTATGATCCGTGGGCCTCAGGTGAGGAGCTTGAGGACAAATTCCTTCAAGTACTGCCTGGGATTTGTTAGAAGGTGCCTCCTAGGGAAATCATCATTGAGAAGTAGGCCTTCTGTATCTTTTTTGAGGTTAAATTTGACCCTGGAACCAAACTAGTAATACCTAAAGACTCAGCTCAGGCTATAACACATGCTGTGCTAGCCAAGCGCTGTGGCCCATTACTGTGGACACTATTGCTGGAACATCTTAGTGTACTCCCTGTGAGAGGGGCAGCATTAATGGACAGAGCATCTACTCTGGTCAGATTCCATTTTGGGCGCATCCTACCCAAGGACATTGACAAACTAGAACTTACCCAGAGCAAAGTACAGGCAGGAAGGTGGGAGAGAGTGGCATGCCATTGGCTGAGAGTACTCGAAGATGTACATGCAGGGTGAAGAGACCCGGTGACTCTCTTCAAATATAAAGGGTCTTTGGGGTGAAAGAGGAATGAGACTTGTTCCAGATTTAACCAGGAATAGTGGATGTTAGTTGCAGAGAAGTGGACTTCAGCTTGATGGATGGGCTACCTTATGATTAGCTCTCCAGACCTTGGACTAGTGGCTGCTCCTTCACTGGTGGTTTTGTCCTTATCTCAGAACTTGGGTGTCTTTGATTTTAACAAACACTTGGCACTGTTATGGATTCAATTGCTTCTGATTTTGGCTTACATCATCTGTTCTATTTCTTAACCAAATTTTGATGGTTTCTTCTTTATTAGTAAATTTAAGATGTGGTCATTCCAGGCCCCACTGATGGTCTTTGAGCAAACGCTAGATTAATTCCTTTTGAGATATATTATAGAGCTTCTTTAGGCACAGGTTGGACTGTATGTATAGACTTCTGAGATCCCTTTGAATTGTAGCATTTTTGATTCTGTTTTAAACTTTCCACTCCTTTTTTCTCCTCTACTTTATCAGAACCTCATTTACTTCTTATATTTCATTATTTCAGGTATACCCTGGGTAAATGAGGATGAGATTAGCAGGATATGGGATACGTTCTGGCCCAGGGCCTCACCTTTTCTCTGTCTTTCCCTCAGGAGACATCCACTGCAGCTATTAGACATGACCGGACTCCTGGATTATGGCTATGAAGAAGACCTAAAAACTATGAAAATGTGGGCCCGTACCATGACCATGGCCCAAGCTGGCATTTGTCACCTCTTGGACAAAGTTGAGCAGCCAAACGAAAGCCCCAACAAGTGTCGGAAGGTTGAGGACCTGCCGTGCACACTTGTCCCTGTGGAAGTGCGTGTAGATCTCTGGGTGACCCCCTCATCCAGTGGCTTTCTGAAGCAGGCTCTGCAGAATAACGCGGTCAGCCCCCTGCGCTTGTGCTGCCGGGATTTCCGAGCTGAAGACCTCCCACCAGACATCACTGTGGATCTTCTGGGGCTGTTGGACCATTCAAGCTTACGCCGGCTAGATCTGTCCTTCTTTACTCTGGAAGCAGGGGGTGTGTGGGAGATCGTAGCTTCCATCATGAAGTTCACTAATCTGCTGAGCTTGAAACTTCAGTACAGCAACATGGATGTGTGGCGGCTCTGGGCCATGTTGGAAGGCACCTTCAGCTTCTTAGCTTCAGAGATGAGCAAACTGAAACGCCTCAAGGAGCTTAATCTGGGCACCTCCTGGCTCTCGGGCCAGCTGAGGCAGCTGCTCAGGTGAGTGAGCCTCACGTTCGTTTCTTGTACCTGCCCTTGCTCCCAGTAACTGGCCAAGGCCCCTTAGCTCAGAAGGAGTCTCTAACGAAAGGAAGCTCCAAGGCTCACCAAGAGAGAGAAATATACTCTCAAATATTTGTCTAAGGGCCCCCGTCCTTTTCTTTCCTTAAATCTAAATTCCTTGTTTGTTTTTACAAACATGTTAGAGTGAAAGGACTGCTGGAGACCTGCTTGCAAGTCCCAGAACTTCCAGCCATTCATCTTGGGGTAACTGGTAACCTTAGAGCCCCTGTTTCCCGGGTAAAGTGGAGATCATAATCTTTACTACTCTTAACTCCCACCCAGAGCCAATGTGAGAAAAGTTCTCTGTAAACAGTGGAAAGACTGGAAGAATGGGAGTTGTCGACTGTCATTATGCAGAGAGCTCTATGCCTTAAAACTTTGTAGTTTCTCCCCTGTCTGTGCTTTTCCTCACCATGACCTTGGGCAAAACTTGCCCCTCTCACCTTGAGGAAAAAGCTGTCTGGTCAGCTGGTGGCTAGGAACAAGCCCCAGGAAGTTAAAGTACCATCCCAGTTTCCTCGTGTTTGTTCCATTTTCCCTGGGGAGTAATAGCATTACCATGTCTTTCTTTGCAGTGGTCTACAGTGTCCCCTGGAAAGCCTGGAACTTCCTGTCTGCTACTTGCTCCCTGTGGACTTGAGCTATTTGTCCCAGAGCCCCCATGCTTCCCATCTCAAGAAGCTAGATCTCAGTGGCAACAACCTGTCAGGTGACCTCTTGCCCCCCTTCCAGGCCCTTTTGGGGGAGGCCTCAGCCTCCTTGCTGTGTCTGAAGGTGACAGAGTGCCAGCTCATGGATGTTCACCTTATTAGTACCCTGCCACTTCTGTCCCGCTGTACCCGCCTACGATATCTTGGTCTCTATGACAATCCCCTTTCTAGCATTGGGCTGAAGGCCCTGCTGTCACGCTCGGAGGTAATGCCTGACCTCCAGCTGGTAGTGTACCCATTTCCTGTGGACTGCTACAAGGACCTGCCCGGTGTGCCCCTTTCTGCAAACCTCTTGGAAGACTATATTGATGAGGAAAAATTTGCTCAGGTTCAGGGAGAGATGCACCAGATGCTTATAGCAGCAGGTAGGGCTGATGTGCTATGGACCACAGATGTCTATGGCCCAAATATGCCCGACTACTTTAGCTTGTGACAGGAAGGCTGCCTGCCAGGGACAGGGAGGCCCTTGCAATCATCTATTCCCCCTGGACCTCCCCCCTGGAGAGCCTCCTTACCTTCTGGGCTACATGTCTTGGAGACAGGTAGGGAGCCACAGAATCTTCGCTCTTCTTGCCTGCCATCTTCAGACAGGGGAATGAGGTGAACTAACAGGGAAGCTCCAAACTGTGCCTCCCCTGAAGGGTCCTTGATAAGGATAACTAGTGTAAATGAGGAACTCCCAGCCTGTGAGGTAGGCCCAGTATTCTGGAACCCCATTCAGTCATTGAATTATTCCTGTGGGAAGGACATAGTTCTGTGTCCCAGCAAGCAAAGGGAGTTGACATTCATTCCTGAGGAATGAAAGGTCATACACCAAACTTAGGTCCCAGAGCTTCGGAGT
This sequence comes from Bettongia penicillata ogilbyi, assembly GCA_023548195.1. Taxonomy (NCBI): domain Eukaryota; kingdom Metazoa; phylum Chordata; class Mammalia; order Diprotodontia; family Potoroidae; genus Bettongia; species Bettongia penicillata. The sequence continues at coordinate 17,751,555 of JAJHZJ010000426.1, read as the reverse complement.
TGTAGATCACTGATCTGGAGTCTCAAAAGCTCTCTTGGTCAAGATTAAGCCGTAGCCTTTCCCTTTCTGTCCCACCCTTTGGAATGCATAGCGACTGCTGTGAGCTTCTCTTCTGCCAGGCTAAGGATGCCCACTTCGTTTCTCATGTCTTCTCCTAGGTTCCTGGTTTCTTTTCTCCGAGGGTCTCCCTCCATCTTCTTTTTTTTCTTTTCAACTTCTACCTCATCCTGGGAAGGGTTTGAGCTTAGGCAGGTGCTAGCCCCTTTCTCAGCTACATCAGCCTTAGCTATTCCTTAGTCTCATCCTTCAGTGGCATGAAGAAAGAAGCAGTGGAGAAGGGCAGCCTGTGGGATCCTTCCCTGGACTTTAGGCCTGGTTTTTCTTCAGCTTCCCCAGGGCTCAAACAGTTCCTCTTTGAGCTTTATTCTGAGCTGTTTTATCCTTGAGCCCAGGACTTTAATTTTTCACTACTTTTCTAAATTTTGCTGATTTTTAACCCTTTGGCTTGAGATGCCAAGCACCACTTGGTCCCTGGGCCCTCTTGCTCCTGCTCTCAAATTTACTGCCCTTACTTCCTTTTTTTGCTGCTGCCACTTGTATCTTGGTGTGCCTAGTTTTGCTTCACTGGTCTCTTTTTTTCCTTTTTAATTAACCCTGTTTCTCCGTGTTCCACACAAATATTGTCCAGGATTCATTCCCAAGTTAAAGGAGAAGGGTATTGATTCAGAAAAGTTTCAGAGTAATTCAGAAAAAATTAGCTACAATCAGTTATAAGAAAAATTAATTCCAGGGCAGACTTGATTATATTTAACTTTCTGAAATGTTCTCTGGATTTAACTTGGCCCATGTGTACTTCTCTCATCTGTAAACCTACCCCATATTCCCTAAAGGGCCCCAGAAAAGAGGATGACAACACTTGTCTCAGAATTCCACTGCCTATTTGGGATTTTCTTCTGACAGCAGATCCCAGTTGTAATCAGGATGATGGTTCCTGATTGCCGTTCAGTGATCACCCACATTCTTATATGATCAGGTTACTAAATATCTTCCCTGTTTATGCCCAAAGTAGGAGAAGAAGTGATAAAGAGTTACCTATTGCTGAAGTATGTTTCATTTTTCCACTACTCAGAAATAAGACTTAATTCAGTATTTCTTTAATATCATCTTGCCCCTGCCAAATTTCACAAAAGATAATCCCTCTCATTCTCGGGATCCCAGGAGTACATGGTGCTTAGCCATGAGGGGGCTAAGTGAGAGAGGGCATAGTGATGGCCAGCTATTTCCTCCCCAAACCCTCACCCCAGAAGAAAAAGCTGTCTGGGAGAGCTAGCGCCTGTTCCCTCCCCTAGCCCTGCTTCCTTATCCCTACTTTCTTCGACGTTGGAGCAGGAAAATCTATATATGTCTGCGTGTGAGCTTTGTTGTTTCCTTACTCCTGAGAGAAATGGCTGTGGCCAGCATACGCACAGGGACCTGCTGACATTTTGCTTACTTAACCAGGCTGACACCTCATAAACTGAATTGCTTCACAGACAATTCATGACTACCTAGCTGGCAAATAGAGGTAGTGAACCTTCTGTGTTTCTCTGGAGCCGTAACGCTGATCTGAACTTAACAAGATTCTAGAGTAAAAGGAAGGTGAAAGGACCCCCCATTCCTTACTCAGTGTAGCCACCTCACTAACGGTGGGAAAGTAAAGGAGCAGAAGGATGGTCTCAGGCTACAAACAGGATAGCTGAATCTTACTCCCCATGAACTGGTTGCTGACTTCCGCAGCCATGCTGATGCAATTTTTCCTAAATGAAGGACTTGACATTCATTCCAGCTAAGTGTCACCTTGCTTCTTGGTCCACTTTGTTGAAATCTATGTGGAATCTCAGCTCTGTTGTTTCTGGGTAGCTGTGTGCTACCCAGTTTTCTACCAAGAATTTACAAGTGACAGGTCCTCAGATTGCTCTCTGTGGACTGGCTCTTGGAACTGTTAACTTTTGAGTTTTCATCATTCCCCTTCAGTACCCACATTGCCCTGCAAAGGGTTGGGGTAGGGTGCACACCAGCATTTAAGCCTGTGACATGTGTCAGACTCTTGGGTGCTGAGGAGGGTTCAAGGTTGCTTTTACTGCAAGGAGTGAGGGGAGAGCGAAATCTAGTCTTTTCCTCTGGTGTTTCCTGGAGCAGGTGGAGAAATATATGTCCTTAGTGTCTCTCTTAGGAGACTGGTAATGTCCCAGAATTTAACCCCTGGGAGCATCCAGGCCTCCCAGACTGGGACTTGCATGGGCCTGGTTGTGACCCCAGGTTCTCCAGCTCAAATCTGATATGTCAGGGGCCATTTCAGTTGTTTTCCCTCGTGCCAGCCTCCCTTTCAGCACCTCCACCAAGAACCCTAAGAGGAAGCAGTCCAAAATGGCCGTGGGCCCTAGACCTGAGTAGAGGTTGGGTCACGGTAATTGAGGTAGTCCGTAGGTGAACTGCTGCAGTGTTAACCAGCCAATATTTAGGAGACTGATTTGCTTTTCAGCCTGAATGAAGGCCTTCACAGTTTTCCTTGAGAAATCTTATTTTGTTTTTTGATCCATCATTCCAGCCTGTGAGTTCTTTGGGAATCTTACTTCTGTGGTCCATCGCTACTTTGTTATTCAGCTTCCATTTAACAGACATTAAATGCAGGGCAGGATGAAGGCACAATGATTTGGGGGTGGGGAGATTAAAGAACAGAATAAAGGCACAGGCCCTGCCTCCAAGAAGTTATGATTGAGTAGAAGAAAGAAGATGGGCACAATTCTAAAAAGAGAGATTTACGGAGGAGAGAGGTCACTTTCTGCTAGGGGAAATAAAAGGCTTTTTTTATGGCACCTTAGTTAAATCTGGAGAGATTTTCCCTGGGAGTTTTAAGCATGAGGGATGATGTGAACAAAGGCATAGAAAGGGGAAAGGATGAGATAAAAGCAGGTAATGTCCATCTTAGCTGACAAGTAGATTATATGTAAGGCCAAGAAAGTATGTAGAAACCAGATTGTGGAAGGTGTTAAGGTCAGGATCAGAGTTTTATATGCTTCATTGAGTAGGAGAGCAGAAAGTGATAGTCATTTTTGAACACAACATCTCTATAATCAAAGGATGACTGGGGGAGGGGCAAGATTGGATACATAGAAGTTAAGTTGTGTTTGCGGTGTCCATGGGGAACATAGGCCTGGAATCATGGAGAGGGGTCAGGGCTAGAGATAGAAATTAGGGAAACACAGATGATGATGGGTATTAGGCTCCCCAGAAAGAAGGAAAGAGAGACTGCTTTTGGAGACACTCCTGGAATTACTTCTTTGGGTGTTCAAATATTCAGGCTGATATTCCTGCTGGGTGAGCCACAGGTGCAGTGTCTTGGGCCCTGAGGAAGAGTTCTAAGTCAGCTCTTAAATCCATAGTCATTGATCCTGTTCATGCTTTTAAAAAGATGTATGGACCCTGCAGGTAACGACTGCAAAGCAAGACTGGAGGGAGTTTACAAGCCAACTTCAGGACCACCTCTTCAGCATTTCACATTAACTCCAATTTTGCTTGTTTTTCCTAAGGAAGGAAAATGCTTTTCACATAAGGGAGGTTGAAACATGATTGGATCAGAGGGAACTGGGACCTAGGAATCCGATTCTGTCCGCCTTTCTCGCGCTTTCACGCTTACGACCACAGAGGGCGCACTTGCTGCTTCAGACAATCTGGACCCCTTGTCATTCTTGCTTCTGTGATTTTGCTTCTATCATTTTCTGCGTCTGTCCCAACCCCCAGTCATCTCTGTTTAAAGCCTATGTAGCCCTTTAAGGTCCAGCTCAAATGCTATCTCCCTTCCCCCAGACCAGAAAGCTTCTGCTCCCTTGCTCCCCGAGCCCACTGCTTGCACCACCTGTCATGCACTTATGGACACAAAATGTTTAGTCTTATAGTTACTTGCCTGTGATGCATCCCCTTGCTAGATTGTGAGCTCCCTGAGGGCAGAGGTTATGTCTACCTAATCTTTTGCGTCTCCCCTCAACCCAGGCACAGTGTTCTGCTTCTAGAGGGCCCTTGTTAAATGTTTGTTAGAAGTTCATTGTTAAGTGAGGAGGTAGTGGAGGAACACCTAACTCCCTAACCCTAACTGTAAAAAGAGTTCAGATCATTTGGGCCTGCTGGAATTCTAGCTGCTGAGACTCCAAGGGTGGCAGAGTCAACTGGAGCTGCCCAACTGGAGAGAATACAGAGGAACTGGGAGAAGGTGCTGCCCAGAAGCAAGAAGATAAGAAAAAAATGAGGCCAGCAGAACATCTGGACTTGATAGGGGCTATTTGTTTAGCTCTACAACTTGTTGTTTATCTGTGTACCAAACTTTTCACCTTCTGCTCATCCCCTGCCTGTTATACTACTTCCTCTTCAGCCGTGCCTTCCCCTCAGCTTCCCAACCTGGATTCCCAGTTACTGAATTTCTTCAGTGGAAGAGTCCCTCGTCCTCCATCCCCTGCCAGCTTGGGAGCTTCCCCCTGGCTTTGGGGTTTCAGGACTGGGAAGGCTCCAGTTTTCACCAGGGAGCCTGTTTCATCATGTGCCAAGACACTTGAAAGAACTTGGTTTGTTATGGGGGAATAACTATCAGTGGTTGAAGGGATCCTGATGAGTGGGAGAGGTGGGTGTACAGGATCTGGAGTTGAGTAGGAGCTGTCCCTGTGTCTCCTTGTCCTCTCAGGCCTTGGAGAGGGAGGGCCAAGGCTGCTTGGGTAACGTTATCTAGAGCGTGTGACCTCCAGAAGAGCAGTGACTGTGTCTTATCCAACCTATGTATTTCCCTCAGCGCTGAACCCTGGTGCTCTGCGCTTAATAAATGTTTGTTAAAGTTGAAGTTTGCTCAAGAGTCATGCTAGCACCTACCCAGGGGGAGGACAGGACTAGGTTCCACTTTGTTTTTAATGGCTGAATTTGGATTGCTGTAACCTGCATTTGATCTCATCTCTGCCAGTTACTAGTTAACCCCTTGAAAGAGCCCCTTCTCCTCTCCAGTCCTCAAGTTTCCTATGGACAATGAAGGGTTTGGGCTAGCCCTGGTTTATATGGTCTCATTTCACAAGCTACATGTACTCCTTTGTCCCCTATGACTGATGAGTGTCCCACAGAGTGCCTAGAACAGAGGGACCTGAATGACCAGGATAGGTGGTGGGGAAGATTTTCTTTCTCATATCCCAGGTGCTACTTGGGCCACAAGCTCTGGGCTGTGGTTGCCACTTCTGTACACTCAAGCAGTTCTTAGGCACATAGATCTAGGGCTGGAACAAATCAGAAGCCATCCAATCTAATCTCATTTGTGGTCTACAGGTGGTAACTTGCTTAAGGTCACACAGTGACAGCTAGAATTTCAATTCAGGTCCCCTGACTACAAGTCTAGCTCTCCTTCCATTGTACCACACTGTCCGTTAAATGACCTGGAATGAGGGGTTCATGGGGGTTTCCTTTGATGTCAATCATAGCTATCAGGAGAGGTATGGATGTGTGTTTAGGGGGTGCAGAGTGGACAAGGCCCTTATCATTGGAGAGAGAAATTTTCCAAGAATGAAGTTGCCACCTTTGCTGAAACCTGGGCTGTATCCTTGGATCTCTATAGTAGGAGCTATGTCTGTGAGCCCCCAGAGGGAAGGGAGTATCTGATCTGAATAATCTAATTTACCCTGAATACCACAAACCTTTAGCCACATGAAGGGGGACAGAAAGGCAGAGACTGGATATTTCTGGGACAGTTCCTAATCCCATCCCCTACAGGCAGGCATCCTTGGTTAGACCTGTAGAGATGTCTCTCTCCCAGCAATTCAGGGCAGGGACAGAGCCAATATGTTTTCTCTGGAACAAGAAACTGACCCACAGACTTCAAAAGAGGAAGCAAACCCCAGCATGAATAAGAAGGACCAGAGAGCTCTGATATACCCTTGGGAATGAGACTCTCTGGGCCAGTCTATGACTGGTTCATCATTCAGTGTAGCCAATAGCACTGAATTCTGAGTCACAAGAGCTTGGCTGAAATTCTCACACTGTTTACATTCTGTGTGATCTTCAGTGAGTCATTTCTTTCTGGGCCTGTCTTCTAAAATGGGTCCATGAATTTATTTGAAATTTTAAAAATCATTTTAATATAATTGTTTTCCTTTACAAATCTTATTTTTTTTTCTTCTTAAAAAGAAAAAACCATTCCTGGAATAGGTTCATAGGTTTCTCTAGATTAACAGAGTGAGTCTTGATCCAGAGTTAAGAACCCTTGCACAGAAATGAGGTGGGTGGGCTATATGTATTATCCTTTCTGTTGCTTTCAACTTTAAATGTTATGACTCTTCAGGCTTGGAAGCAGTCCCTGCTGTCTGTACATGTTAGGCTAATCTCAAGGCAACTAGAACCAGGAGCTCAATGCATGTACTGACCTGTGGAGCATCCTGTGGTTCATTCAGTGAGAGGCCTATGAATGAGATACTTGGATATTCCTATTTCTCTGGAGGGATGGAAATTACAGAATCTCAAGAGCTGGTAGTAACTTAAGGAGCTGTCTACTCTTACCTGACTTAGAATCTCTACAACACCCCCATGTCAACACCCAGCCTTCATTTGAAAACTTTGAGGGAGGGGGAACCTACTGATGCCCACAAGCAGTCCGTTCCACTTTAGGGTCACTTTAATATTTTAGTATTCCAGTCCACAGGGCCTAAATTTGTACATGTGTATCTTTCAATGATTTCTTCTGGTGCTACTTTTTGGAATCAAACAAGAGTAAGTCAGATACCTCTTTCATATAGCCCCCTGTACTTGAAGACAGAAGTTCTCTCTGAGTCTTCTTTAGTTTAAATATCACTCAATCCTGATGCTTTTCATTGGCTCTTCACCCCTTTGAACACTCTTCAGGTTTAACAGTGTTCTCCTAAAATGTGGCATCTGAACCCCAACACCACACTTTAGATGCAATCTAACTAGAGCAGAGTGTACAAACCAGCCTTCCTTGGTGTAGGCATTATTCCTCTTAGTGTATGTATATGCATCTATCTTAAGTCAACGATGAAAATAGTGAACTGATCTAGGACACTAGAACCAGTGGGGTGGGGACAGTGCATAATTAGGCTGTAAGCTGTCAACCTGGAAGTTTGGTTAAAAAAGGTAAACAGGCTAAATGCATATTGTTTATTCCCTTAAAGCTAGTGGTTACATGGCCATGGAGTCAGAAGGAAAACCTCTGACTGAGTGACAGAAGAATGACCAGGCTTAAATACCCTTTACCATGAGAAAGGAATTTTCTTAGTTGTATAAGTTGTAAATTCTGTGAGACAAGACAATTAACAAGGTAGGGTCAGTTGAAAATTAAGATCCTAGGATGTCTTGTTTTCTCTCTCTGCATATCAAGATAAGAAAAATCCTACCATTCTGTTTGTAGGTGTCCTGTCATAAACAGGTCTTTGAAGTTGCTGACACAGGAAAGGGCATTTTTATAGCAAAACAAAGCAGTCTGATTGATTAGTTCAGACTTTGGGCCTTATTAAAAGTCAAAAATGATAATTAAATGTTATCATTTCCTCCTTTTGGTTAAAGGCAAAGCTGAAGGCTTCACCTGTAGACCAAGAAAGGTATGGAAAACCTCTAAACAACCAGTTCTGGGTATGCAAGGGGCTCAGGTAGGGAGGGAGCTGTTCTTCGTGCAAATCTCCTCCAGACTGTTGGGAAAGCTGTCCGTGTCAGATGTCATCTTTTTCAGGCCCCTTTGAAATTGAAGGGCAAGGTCTCCTGTGGACTTAGATGTCCACTCAGGAGCAGGGGCAATGGACATGACAGATGGCTCCAAGAGTCCATATAGTTAGGAAGACCTGACAGGTGCTCCTAGAAAATATATGATTTGACAACTGAGAGGAAATAGCACAACATAGCTAAAGGCACATAGCAATGGTTTAGTTTTCCAGTCACACAGCGCTAGGTTCAAACCGTACAGTAAATGGTTTCAGTTTCCTAGCCACTTAGGGCTAGATTCAAACAACACAATAAGGTTTTTCTTCAAATTCACAAAATTGCATAATTACATTGTCAGGTACAGATTAAACTTAGATGGCTGACAATAGACTGGTTTTGAGAAGGAAGATTTACACGTCACCAATATAAACAAGAAATTTAAGCAATGAACCATACAAATAAATGCAATCATTATTTCCAATGTTAACTGACATTAAGTTCCTTGTATCCCAGTAATCCATTCTTAACGTCCATTTAAACATCACTTTTTGAATTACAGATGTCTCATGTAGTTATCTGATGCCTCGATATCCTTTCTTTGTCGATCAGTTTTGTTCTTGGCACAGTTCAAAAAAGGAAGTTTTGTTTCTCTGGTTCAGATATGGAAATTTCCCAGATACTTCTGGCAATATAAATTAGTAAAATCTCTTTCTCTTTTGAAACTTCAGAGAGTTTCAGTTTATATTATTTGCTGTTTCTGCCTTTACCTAAATCCTGTACCTGGAATAAGAATCTTTTAAAATATGAGGGTTCAACCTTAAAATGAACTCATCTGCCCTTTAAAATTATTGGACAGATATTTTAACAAAGAAGAAATAATTTCACTTACTTTTATCAGTCATATAATTTTTGTGCAAAAATCCAAATTTGAGGTCTTCTTATCAAAAACACAATAAATCTTAGAAGCCAGGCATATACATGTGTATATAATTCTTAGAGGAATCAGTTTGATTCTGTTTCTCTTCCTCAAAATTTGCTATCCTTTTTAATGAGACATCTATCAGATTACATCTTTGTCTTGTTACTTTTCTAATCATTTCCTCCTTTGGAGGATGTTATCTCTATATTATATTTATTTATTTGGTCATGAATATAGGTTACAGATGCCAGCTATTCATTCCTGCATCCCATTATAGTAAGGCAGAGATGTTCCAATATACATCTATTATTTAATAGATTTAGTCTTGAACTTACAGAACTTCTTGATTATAGACATTTGTTATAAAAGAAAAAGAGGGACAGTGTCATGTATCTCAACAGAAGGAAAGAACTTTCTTAGCTCTGTTTGATTCCAGGAATGAGGCATTATCTGACAGCCAATCATGTGGTCACACTAGGGGCTGAAAGCAAGACTTAGGAGTAATCAAGTGGGGAATTTGCTTTTTCAGAAAGGAAATAGCACATTTGGGAAATAAGAGTTAGGAAGACCTACCCAGGCTGTGTCCACTGTCATCTTCAGAACCTTCCCAGACATCAACATTTAGCACTTCTGAGATTGCAGCCCATTGCCAATCGACTTTATGACAACCCTTCCTGTAATCAGAGCTAAAACAATAGTAAATTGCAGTCCCAGTCTTAAATAGCAAATAAATATCAGTTGGTATCCTTCAGATAGGGCCATCTCAAATTTGACATCTCAAATTATCAAATTACATTACATCATTTTACCTGTCTTCTTCAAATACTTCTTCACACTCTCTAAACATCCTTAAGCCATCTGAAATTGACACAAAGTGTCCAAAACAACTACCTAGGGACAAGAGGGTTTTAGATAACCCCCATTTGTTCCCAAACCTTCTCTGCCTTCCATATTTTCAATCAAAACTTTATTTATCTTTCTAAATCTCTCAATACCATTATTCAGATTATTCCACTTTCCTTTACATTTTAACCATAAGACAAGATAGCTCATAAATTATTACTTTTACTAACATAACTGTACTGGAATCCTATTCCAGCTTGAACAAAACAAAGAGGTTAACTGCTAAACTTACAGGTTGATGGGTTTATGTCTTTGTTTCACAAGTTTGTTACTCTTCCCTAGTTATGCTCACTCTGGAAAAATTAGATACTTCAGGAATTAAATCTGTCACATATGATATGTTCAAACTCAAATTTTAACTCTTGCTTAGGTGTTGGAATGACTACAAATTCAGATCAAAACAACAAGATCTCTTCTGCTTTGCAGCCTAATTTAACAGTAAAGATTATAAAATTTTATGAGGCTTTCTAAAAATCACAAAAGATTTTTCCAAAACATTTCTTCTAAAAGTATTTCCCCCTCCTTTAAAAAGTTTAAAATTTATTCTGATGTTCACTAAACTTTTATGAAGAAAATTAGTTGAGAGCTTTTAAAATGATAGCTATATCTTCCTCCTTAAAGCAAAAATAAACCTTTAAAATTGGGATCCATTAAATTATGTTGGTACAAAGTAACATAAATTCACAAATTATTTTAGTAAAACTAAATTCTTAATTATTACAGAATTCCTAGATATCACAAAGTTCCTTAGTCAAAAAAGGTGTTTGTAATGGAAAGGAGATTTAGTTTCTCTAAGTCAAGAATGACATATTCATTTAATTTAGCCTTATGACAACAAATTTTCCTTAGATATATCACTAGAAATTAAGTACATTCTGGCATTCCACATAGATAGTCCATAAACCTTCAAATTAACATACATGAATACATCCTTAGATGAAACAGGTTTGAAAATCACACTCCCAATTTTTTTAAAGGATTCTCATCTGCTCAATAGAAATTCTACAACATAGAAACTTTTGCAGTTTATAAGAACTTACAAGGTTAATGCACTTCTAAATCACCTTGCATAATATATGGAAACTAAATTTAAACCACCATTTTTTCCAAAATAGTCAAGATTTCAGATGAAAACTATCTGCTATTATAATAAACATCAACTTGCCTAATTGCATCACTTCCTTTTAAAAGTCCAATCCATATACAACAAAATCCAAATTAAAATTGCTTTAGCAACATTTCTACCTCATAGTAGTATCTCAAATTTCACAAATCTAAGAGAAATTCAGAAATACAATACAATTTTAGAAATAACACAACAATAAATTCAGATGATATCATTGGTGTTTCCAGAAATTATTGATCTTATTACTTTTGGTAATTAAAACCACTTCAAAGTTAACAATTACATTAGAGAGAGATATTGTATGTAACACATACCAGTCAACCATATGATGGAATGCAATATATACTAGTATGCAACATATACCCGTTAAGCATTTTACAATCATTGTATCATTTTGATCCCATTATTATCTTCCCTTTTACAAATCCGGAGATCAGTCAAACAGAGATGAAATACATTTTTGCAACTAGAACAGAGAAGTGTGAAGTTTACCTAGAGTCGAGAGACTGGTGTCCCAGTGGTGATAATTCTTGCAGGCAGGGCTTAGTAAATGTTCACCACAAGTCTGATCCATTCACCTATCCCTTCCCCTGACAGCTGCAAAATTTACTAAAGCCTGGGGTGGTTGGCAGCTGCTGGGACAGAGTGGGCAGAATGTACAGGACCTAGGTGACATTTCCAAGAGTTACCTAGAAAGGTGGGCTACAAGGTGCCCAATGGCACAGGACTGTTAGAATCACCACCAATCTGCAAATCGCTGCCCCTACACTTCGACATTCTCCTCTCTATAGTTAGATCCAGGATGAGAGGGTGTAACACGAACTCTTGTAGCTGTTAAAAATCCCCATTCTGAGATCCTCTCTTAATTCTTGGAGGGAGTGGGGAGTGCTAAGGGATCAGGACTGGGAGGAGGGTGTTTTAAAAAGGTCATCTCCTGGAGCTACTTATAGTCTTAGGAGGTTTTCCCCTGTAATTTCAAATAATCAGGTCCCAAACTTTCTAATGATTAATCTCACAACCTACCAAATCTGCTAAAATGATTTTACCTAAGATGATCTAACTTTCTACTGTAATTCCAGATTGGCCAGAGCAGAAAAACAAGGTAAAGGGTCTTACAGTTTTGTTTGTTACCCTAGCGGCAATCCTTAGAAGTCTCTGGCTGCCTTCATTTTAAACCTTATAAGATAACAAACTCTTTCACAGCACATATGATACGGACAGACAAATTGACAACAACAGGACAAATACAAACAGAGATCACAGTTAGCAGCTGAGAGAGGGGCAATCAGAAGCTTGTTAGAAATCCCCACCATGAAATGGCTATTATTATTCTGAGGAAAGGGGGTTGCAAGGATTCAAGGTCTGACAGAATGAGGGTGGATCCTGCAACCTTTGCTTGGAGCATCCCTATGGTCATTGGAGGTGGGGTGCCTTGGTGCCTTCCAAGTTTCTGACTTTCTATAACTTTGAAACAGGTCCTACTTAAGATTTCCCATGTCCTGGTTTCTTACAATAGTGACAAATACCAGGTTTTTGGTCCCTTATAACATTAGGGGTGGAGTGTGGGTTTGGAATGGGAGCTGTTCGAAGCTCCCTTTTTGCTATGAGGTCTTCCTCAGTCTGTGTTTCTAGTGTTTTGACAAGCTGGAAGTCCAGCTCAGCTACAGTCTGCAGGAAATCCTTAAGGGAAAGGGGAGAGGAAGGAATCAAGGAATAGTGTAGAGGAAGAGTGGAATTTGAAGCAGAAAGAGGGGATAGTGTTGTTGGAAAAGAGGAGAGAATGGGATGAAGAGAAATAGCAGTATCAGGGATAGTGCTGAAACAGCTTTGGGAGCCTTAAGGGAAGAGGCTCCTGCCTTTTGTTCTCCCTCAGTCATGTCAGCAAGCCCAAGATGAAACATTCCCATTGCTGGCTAGATGTTTTGTTGGCCATTAAACTTAATTTGGTTTTAAAATAATGGAACTTTGACCAATCCAAAAGAGCTCTATGGTGGCCAACATAATTTTGGGCTATCTTGAGTTAACTGGCACCAGTGCTAGCAGTACTTGTGTTAATTTTTCCTGAGATCGATCAGTACAGGAGACCTATATAGAGTGTTTGACTGTAAACTTGATCCCTGCCCCCTGAGCTAGCTTTAAAGGGAATTTGTGGACTTCAGCCAAACTAGTGGGAGTCCTTTGGAAGCTGGGAATAGGAGCACTTACCTGACTCTGTCAAGGTTTAAGACTTCAGAAAAAATGAATCCTGAGGTGTCTAAGTCTCTTGGCTTTGGTGAGGTGGGGAGCTGTTCCCTTCTAGTCCATTGGTTCCACTCTGAGTCACAGCACCATAACTATCGACCTGGAAGTTTGGCTAAAAAAGGCAAACAGGCTAAATGCATAGTTTTGATTCCCTTAAAGCTAGTGGTTACATGGCCATAGAGTCAGAAGGAAAACCTCTGACTGACTGATAGAAGAATGACCAGGCTTAAATACCCTTTACCATGAGAAAGGAATTTTCTTAGTTGCATAAGCTGTAAATTCTGTGAGACAATTAACAAGGTAGAGTGAGTTGGAAATTAAGATTCTAGGATGTCTGCTTTTCTCTGTCTCTGCATATCAGGATAAGAAAAATCCTACCATTCTAGTTGTAGGCATCCTGTCATAAACAGGTCTTTGAAGTTGCTGACACAGGAAAGGGCATTTCTATAGCAAAACAAAGCAGTCTGATTGATTAGTTCAGGCTTTGACCCTTATTAAAAGTCAAAAATATTATTAAATGTTATCAAAGCACATGATCAAAGACAATTCCATGGAACACTGCAGTGTAGCTCTTCCAAGTTGACCAAACCATTAGTGATCACTCTTTGGATTCAGTCAGTCAAGTACTTTTGAATCCACTTTATTGTATGACATACTAGCCCACATATCTCCACCCTCCTGGGGCTCAGACCACCTTGCCTATCCTGACCACAAAGTTGCCACTGCTGCTTCTGCCATGCCTATCTCTACCAACCCCAGGGTTACTACAGAAGGCAACAGGACTGGAAGATCAGGCGATAATATCATGATGGAAGGCCATATGGAAAACATACTGCTCACCTCCATCAATGGATCTCTCATCCTCTGATTTTTTGGTTTCATTACTTAGTAGCCAATTCGCATCCTCTTTTGCTCTCCCAGTACTTTTATAACTGAATCCCAGCCTACCAAAGAAAGTGTAACACTGCCTCACCCAATCTCTGTTGTCTACTTTCTCATCCCCATCCACCTCAATTCTATATCCCTAGTGTCCATATTATTGCTCCTTTCTCGCTGTCACTACTTCCACACTCTCTCTCTGCCACTATCACTCAGTTAACCTCTTGTAACAGTAAGCACCCCAACATAAACTGGAGGGTTCTTAGATCTGCATTCATAAAAGGAAAGGCAACTTTTGAGGGGTTAACAATCACTTTAATCAAGCACATGCATCAGTCCTTTAATCAAGCTCATATATCATTCACCTAGTTCAGGGGAGTCAACACCCTGAACTTCAAAGAAAATAACAGAGAAATCAAAAGTCAACAGACATGACTTCCTCTGCCTGACCATGAACAGACAGATCCAACTCTCTGACCATAATTACAGAGAGGGAAGCACCTACATCTGGTTTTTCCAAGGGGGGAGGGAGGAGGCTCCTTAGTGGCTTCTCAGAGTCCTGATCAAACAAACACTTCCAATCAGTAAGCCCCAAGGTAAAATCTCAGCCTCAGAGTATTTATACACTTTTCAGAAGCAGAGGGCATAACCTTCCAATCCAGTGCCCAACAGAAAAAAACAAAAGGTACTTGAGACCCTCCTACAAAATAACTCCCCAATCAAGCTTCCCTCAAAGCCTGGGAAAATTCTTCTTTAATCACATTCAATCAGAGGCACTTTTAGTAAAACAAAAACAGCAAAAGATCCTAATTTGATTGCAATCACACCTTTCCTTCTTTAAGATTCCCTTGATAAAAATTGTTCACACAATCCAGATACTGCTGACTGTGACCCATAGATCCCCAGGATGTTCTATGTGTTCCATGCCTGACTCACATTCTCCCATCTCTCATTCCAGGAAATTTTCTTAAAATTTCTTAAAATTTTCTTAAAACACCCTGACTTCTCAGGTCTTCTCAGTTCTTCAACTTACTCAATTCCCATGGTCTACTACATTCTACAAATAGATGGTTGTACTCTTGATTTTGCCATCATCCACAAGTTCATTTCATGATACAGAACTCTGAAATTCCTTTATCTGATCATAGCCTCTTGTCATTCCCTCATTTCCAATGCTTTAATCAAATCTATTCTTCATCCTCACTGTGATCTACAATCTTTCCACACTTTGGTACTTTGCTAAGCCATCACTTCTGCTCTGGCTATCCCTTTCCAACCCCTTAGGGAACCATCCCAATTCTATAGTGCCCTCTACTCTCAAATGCCTAGCTCCTTTCTCTATCATTTCATCTCTTGCTAAATTACCCCAGCCCTGGATTACTCCCACCTACCTTGCTCTTTCGCTCTTACATGTTGCTGAATGGAGCTAGAGGGAGTTACATGTCCATACTGACTGGGCCCATTAATGTAATCTAATCTCAGATGGGCTCTTGCTGGAGCAACGCAACTTTTTTTTTTTGCTTCTTAATTATCTTACTCCATAACAGTTCATCCAAACCTCTTATCTCCGTAAGCTTCCCACATCATTCTCCCCCCAGTCCTCTCAGAGGAGCTTCTTGCCTCTTAACTTACTCAAGAGAAGAAAGAAAACAATTGACTTGAGGTCTCTTCTGTCTGCCTCCTTATCTCAACCACTTGACATAATTACCCACATTTCCCATTTTTTAAAGTGATCCTCCTCACCCAGGCCAATTCTACACACACCCTTGACTTCCCTGTCTTCATGAGATTGCCCCTATTATAATCTTTTCTCTTATCTTGGATTTCTCCCTAACTTCTGGTTCCTTTCCTAATCCCTAAAAACATGCCCAAGTCTCCCCTAGTCTTAAAAAAACCCAACACCTTGATTGTAGTATTACCATCCTTTATCTCTCCTCCCTTTCTCAGCCAAACTGCTTGAAAAGGCTATCTACAAAACTCTGAAGCTAATGTGTTGAATAAATTATGTATTTTTGTTGAGTGTGGTTGACGAGATCAGGATAGACCTTGGGGGAAACTGATCTTTGAGACCGTGCTCATTATCATCCAGAATGGCACTCCAAGCCCCCCAGATGTTGTTGCCTCTGTGAGACAAACAAGAGAATTACAGAAAACAAGGGATATGTAAAATAGATGCTCCTAGGCTCAGGGTCTGACTTAATCAGAAGACTGATTTAAACATCCTGATTGATTTAATCACTGGGACAGACTAGCAGAAAGTCACGTAGACTTGCAGTACCTTGTCTATATAAACCCTAACCCTCAGATCAATAAACGCAACTGGTCTATCTTTCCCCACCTTCTGTGTCTCTTTTCTTCTAACCACGTCACTGAGCCGTGTAGGGACGAGGGCCGTCTGCTACATATTTTTTAAAAATCAAGCATTTATTAATGAGCCTGAGCAGAGTGTTGAGGTTATGGAGGAAAAAAATTAAGCATTTATCAAGAGTTCACATTGTGCCAAGATCTCCCATTGTATTATACAGTACTAGATTCTGGAGGTACAAATAAAAAATTGAAATGATCTAACTCTTATGTCCTTGGAAAGCTCATTAAAAAAAAAAATCCAAGCTGTACATATTAGAGATTTGTGGCATCATATACAATCTTTTTCTGTTCTTCATATATAGAAATTTTTGCATTGGTGCTTGTCAAATTCAGACTAACAAAAAATAGTTTTAAGAAAAATGATGCTCTACATTGGGTGCCTCCACTTTTCTTAGGCTCTTTGTGATAATCTCCTGAAATATGGCTTCTGATCTTATCACTGATCTCTGATCTTATCACTGATCTGAAACTGCTCTCTCCAAAGTTAGCTGTGAACTTTTAACTGCCAAATCTCACGTCCTGTGTGCAATCCTTGACCCCTTGCTGTAGCATTTGACATTCATAACCATTTCTTCCTCATTTCCCTTTGTCTTTAGGTTTTCATGACATTACTTTCTCCTGGTTCTCCTATTACCTAACAGTTCTTCCTCAGTATTTTTTGGAGTTCATTATCCATGTCACACCCTCCTGTAAGTGTGCTCCAAGGCTCTGTCAAGGGCCCTCGTATCTTTTTATACCGGCTCTTACTTGGTGACTTCATCAGCTCTCATGGGTTTGATTATCTCTATATAGATGACTTATACTATAATACCCAGCTCAAGTTTCCCTCCTAAACTCCAACTCAGCATCATCCACTGCCTTTTGGACATTTCCAATTCAACATGTCCAAAACAGAACTCATATTTTCTTCAAAATTCATCCCTCCTCTGAACTTCCTATTTCTATCGAGTACTGCCATCCAGCTTTTAAACCTTCATATCATTCCTGTCACTTTCTCATATCCACTCAGTTACCAAATCTCAACATTTTCACCTCTACAACAATTCCCACATGTTTCTTCCTCTCCACTCACCACCGTAGTACAGGTCTCCATCCTCATGTGTCTACTCTTATTGAAATAGCTTCCTAATCAGGCTTTGTTTTGCCTTGCTCCATTCCACCCCATCCCATCCTTCACAAAGCTGTCAGAATGATTTTCCTAAAGCAGAGTTGTAACCATATCACCCCCTTACTTATTCCAAAGACTCCCTATTATTTGATCCTCAGGATCAATATATGCTTCTGTGTTTGGCATTTTAGAAATTCTGCACACCCTATACCGGTCCTCCCTTTCCAGTCTTATTTCTACAGCACTTCCTGGAAATTCCATTTGAATGGAATGAATCCTGACAGTTCTATTTGAACTGTCTTAGGAAGATTCTGAGGATCACCTGGTAGGATAAGGTACCAGACACTGAAGAACTTGCTCAAGCCGAACTGCCAAGTATCCAAACGATGCTTCAGAGAGCACAACTCCCATGGGGTGGCCACGTTGTTCGAATGCAAAATGTATGCTTGCCAAAACGACTATTTTACGGAGAACTTGCATGGGGCAGGCAATCACATGGTGGTCAGAAGAAATGATACAAGGACACTCTCAAGGTCTCTCTCAAGAACTTTGGATTTGACTGTGTGACATGGAAGACACTGGCACAGGAGCGCTCAGCATGGTGTGCCCACATCAGAAAGGGTGCTGTGCTCTATGAGCAAAGCAGAATTGAGACAGCAAAAAGTAAACGCAGGATGCACAATCTTGGGAAATCCACCCCAAATATTTACAGGGACTATTTGTGCCCAACCTGTGGTAGAGCATTCTGAGCTTGTATTGGTCTGATCAGTCACAGTCGGACACACTGAAATTTCACTTAACAATGGTGACGTCATTTTGGTCCTCTGAGAACGAAGGACAACAACCAACAGCACTCCCTTCTACAAACTTTATGGTCCAGCCACAGTATTCACACATGACACTGCCTCCCAATGCCTTTGTACTACTTGACCCCTCTTCTTGGAATGCGGTCCTTTCTCCCCTCTGCATCTTAAAATCTTTGGTACCCTTTGAAACCTGGAATACGCTCTCCCTCAAATGTACACTATGTCAGTGAGTATATATAGCATACACACATATAGTGGGTATATACAGAATACACACATATATACATACATACATATATGTGTGTATATATATATATATATATGTACACACACAGTGGGTATATACAGAATACCCTGGTAGTAAGGTAACACATGGGGAACAAATATTGCCAGGGCATTTCATGCCTCTGGCCCTGCAGGGCCCCAATGCCCCAACAAAGGAGTAGCAGAGTATAAAATCTTAACACCTGGTTGTCACTTTTACCCTTTCCTTTCTGTGATCATGTCACTTAGGCTAGGGGGAAATCAATCCAGGATTTCTTGATCAACTCTCATAACATCTATAGAAACCCATGTTTCCACATTGAAATGTAAGTTATTTGCGGTCAAGGACTGTTTCAATTTTACCTTTGTATCCCCAGTTCCTAGCATGATACCTAGTGCACAGTGGGCACTTAATAATAAATGCCTGTTGATTGAAGAATACCTAGTGTCCATCCTAGGGTTTTCAACTGGATAGGTAGCTCATTTTGTGGAGACATCAGTACATTTATCTTGGACAGATACTGCAGATGGGCATAGACTGGACACGGAATTCAGAGAAAGAAGTAGTCTGAATTGTTCTCCCACCTTCGAGCCCTTAAGGACTGCCAGGCATCCATCAAATAACCAGAGCAGCCACATACATGACTGACTGCAGCCTTAGACTCTGTCAGTCAGTGACTCTGTCTGTCAGAGACTAGTATGTGGAGATGAACAAGATCCTGGGGCAGAGATGAGGACAGGAGGATGAGGAATCTAACTAGTCTTAACACTAGTAGCAATTATGAATCTTGTTGATCAGTGAGGAAGGAATGACTATTTTAACCAACAATCTCCTTTCCCTTAGAATAGCCCTTGATCCAAACTTGGCATCATAGAACACCCCCACTTACACACACACACACACACACGCATTTTCTAATTCCAGTCCTTGAACTGCAGGCATGTGTGGTTCCAGAATTCTCTGACCACACCCAAAGCACAGAAGGAGGAAGTTTGCAGAGATAGCTGGGACGGGTAGGTTTTGTATAGGATAGATAAACCTTTTCAATTTCACCAGATTCAATAAACTATGTAGTTACGAATATGTGAAGTATTTGAGCTCTGTGAATGTGTTGGGGTCATCCACATGTGGAAGTCATCCCGGGGTAGGTGGCGTTGGAGGTTCTGGATTCCTCATTCGTGTTTCCGAGGAATATTCCGTATCAGTTACATTTAGATTCAATTCAGTCGCTAGAAGTCAAAAACCATGGTGCCAGGTGATGAGCCTGTTTTTGCAGGATGACTACCCTCTGGTGGTCGGAGAGGATACTGCAGCCTTTTGGAAGATTATCCCAAGCATGAGCCAGAGAATAACTGAGCTGATGGCTCAAAGAGATAGTATACTCCCTAGCTGAATTTAAATATACAATTACATGCTATTGTCCTGTAGGTTTAAAAGATCCAGTTCACAACTTGACTATTGCCACTACTGGTATTCTATAGGATGCTATTCTATTGCCCTTTTAAAATCTGTTCTACTCCTTTTTAAGAAATAGCTTTCTAGAATTCCAGTCGTGAATCTCACCCTACCAAATGTCAGTGATAACTTTAATTTACTCAGTTTGAGCAATAGCTCAAATTTACTTCCTTGTATTGAGATACCTACTTTAGCCTCTTTATAGCTGCTGATTCTTTTCTTAGTTATTGTCTGCTGTCCATTACTGTTTTTTCTCTTATGCTTTCTCTTTCCTACGCTGTACTTGCTGCTCTCTATGGTAGCAAGCTTCTTGACTCTATGAGGTCAACTTTCTTCCCTTGATCACTTTTCAGTTTAAGATCTTTTCTGTCAGACTTACAAAACTCCTGGCAAATGTATTTACTGGTCCTCAAGTGTACTCCACCTTTGGCCAAAAGCCCATTATTCCTGTATTTTAATCTATGGTCCAGAAATTCAAATCGAAATTTCATATACAATCTTTTTAACCAGCTACTCATTTCCTAAATTTGCCTTTCTCTTCTGAAATCCTGCCTTCAGTTGGTAGTTGAAAATACTACAGGTGTTCCTAAAGTCTTTAGTGTTTTGCCTAGGACCACACAACTAGTGTAGCAATTCCTCTGACCCCAATCTCCATCTACAATATCCTTCTTGAGAGGAGTTGGAGTATCTTTTTCTAATGCTATTGGCCCAGAGATCTCATTCCAGTGGGTTCCCTCCCTTTAAGATGCCTGTGATTAACACCCAGTTTCATTTACTCAATTAACATAAATTTAAATAGATATTTCCTTCTAGCGTTATCTTATCTATCTATCTATTCAGTGGAGCCAACATTTTGCTCCAACACCTGGGGGGCATCCTCCATCATCATCTTGGTCTCTGGGAGAGTGGGCCTAGACTTAATACAGTTTCTACACAGTATTGGTCCCACTAAGTTCAAATCCAAATGTAGCATCATTACTGGATGGTTCCATATCTGAATCATTTCTGGACTGAGTCCCAAAAGTCACTCTTCTTGCTCCTTGGGGCCTCAGTGCTGGACTTGCTGGCTGCAAAACCGAGCATAAATTATACTGTTGCTACTGTGGCTCTCCTTCCTGACCTTTTGGAGGTGTGTTCCCAGAGTATCTGAGAAATCTCTTCTGTAAAATGAACTGGAGAAAGAAGAGGCAAACCACTCCAGTATCCTTGTCAAGAAAATCCCAAAAGGGGTCATGAAGAGTTGGACACAACTTAAAAAGACTGAACATCTCAAAGTATCTCTGGAACCTCACTCTATAAAAGAAAAACAGAGGTGGTGTGATTAATTCTGGTGTGGTAGAGGTTAGGGAAAAGGCTTGGATCTCTGTAGAATAGGAGACAACTGCTTCAGAAAGACTGAGGTGTGTATGTGTGTGGAGGGAGAAGGTGAGAAAAGGCAAACGTTGACTAAACCTAATGGAGGCATATTGAAATCATACCCTTGGGCAAGTACAAGTTTCCATAAAACAGAGAATGTGTGTATACATCTATATACACATATGTATATACATACATATATGACATGTATACACACATACATAGAAACATTCTCTGCTTTATGGAAACTGCACTAAATAACTTTATGGAGAGTTTTGGATCTCTGTAGAAGCATGTGTGTGTGTGTGTATGGATTATTTATGTATGTACACATATAGGCTTCTGCACAGGTCTAAACCTCTCCCTTTATGTTTACACACACCAGAATTCTATGTGTGTACAGGTTGTTGTCCTCTTTCGTTTTCAAAGAGGATCAAAATGGCATCACTCTGTTAGAGTCAAGCTACAGCGTGTCCAGCTGTGGCTGATCAGACTAATAGGAGCTCGCAAGGCTCTACCACAGGTCAGGCACAAATAGCTGGAGTGAACATTTGCGGTGGATTCTCTAAATCTGCACATCCTGCATTTCCTTTGAGCTGTTTCAATTCTGCTGTGCTCATAAAGCATAGCACCTTCTCTGATATGGGCATATCATGTTGAGCTGTCCTGTCCCGGTGTCTCCCACATCACACAATCAATTCCAAAGTTCTTGAGACCTTGAGAGTGTCCTTATATCACTTCTGACCACCATGTGAACACTTGCACAGTGTGAGTTCTCCATAAATTCTCCCTTAACCTTTACCTACACCAAAAATACACACACACACATATATATATATATATACACACACACACACTGTGTATATAGATGGATATACACACAGATATGTGTATGTATATACATGTAAATATATACTGTGTGTGTTGTGTGTTTCTTAGTAAATTAAGCCCTTGGGCTTAAAAATTAAAACTAAAAACAAAGACCAAGCCACAACAGCCTGAAGCCCCTGTGAGATGACTGCTTGCAAGCAGTGCCATGCCAGGTGGGGACCACATGTAGCAGACAGCCCACGTCCCTACACGGTTTGGTGAAGTGGTTGAGGAAAAGAGACAGGGGAGGCGGAAAAGGTAGACCAATTCCGTTTATTGACCTGAGGGTTAGGGTTTCCATAGATAAGGTACTGCAAGTCTATTATGACATTCTGCTAGTCTGTCCCAGTGATTACATCAATCGGGATGATTAAATCAGTCTTCTGATTCAACCAGACCATGAGCCTAGGAGCATCTATTTTACACATCCCTTGCTTTCTGTAATTCTCCTGTTTGTCTCACAGAGACAACAACATCTGGGGGGCTTGGAGTGCCGTTGCGGATGATAAGGAGCACAGTCTCAAAGATCAGTTTCCCCCAAGGTCTATCCTGATCTCCTCAACCACACTCCACCCTGGCCCTCAACAACCACACAATTTCTATGTTTTCCTTATTAGGTGGGAATCTCTGTTACCTCCTGACAATGGAAAGAAAGAGATCACTGGAGACAATAGCAAGTGATGGGGTGAACATGGGGTGTCCCCCTTTCTATGAATCTGACTGAGGGCCGATTTAGGATAGTAGCCTGGGAAATCGTAGGATCAAATGAAGAATTTCTTAAGGATGGGCATTTTCATCATGCCTGTAGGCAGCCGGGAAGGAACCAGTAGGGGGAGGGGCAGATCAGAGACAAAATGAGGGCTTGCAGGAGTCCAAAATCGCCAGGTACAAAAAGCAGTACTTCGGCCGCTTTGGGCAGGGCACAGGAAGGGGCTGGATGCAGTCGGAGAAGTGACGCCTCTAGGGGCACTGCGCCCCATCACATGGAGCCCCGGAGGCAAGAGACAACCTGGGACAGGCAGAGCAGCTGGGCGTCAGGGCGGGCGGCTCGCAGCCGGAAAACAGGTCGGCCAATCACGAAGGGCGGCACAACAATGGGGCACCTGAGAGCCAATCCCCGGAGAGCTCTCGCCGGCTCGTCCCCGCCCACCTAGATCGGGGCCTGTGTTTGGCAGTTGGCTGTTGGTCACTCCCGCAAAGAGGATGAGGGCGGGGGGGGGAGTCGCGGCTTGAGGGGCGGCTTGATGAAGGGCTGGGGCTGACCTCGTGGAACGCCTGCCCGGCCGCCTTTCCCCAGTTCGGCCTCCGGACCTAAGCCTGCGGATAGGCCTTCTCCGATCACGCCTGCGCCGATTGGGAGGGGCTTTGCGGTGGGGGGGCGCGCCTTCGTGGACTTCCTCCCGGAAGGCCTCTCCCGAGCCGCGCCTGCGCAGACGGGCCGAGGAGGTTCCGCAGCAATGCAGTCGCTGCTGACTCTGTGCGCGGTGCTGGTCACCCGGCACCAAAAGCTGGCGTGCCGGGCTCTGCCCACCTTGCCTCGGGAGCTGTACCCGGCCTTGTTCCAGGCCGCTTTCATGTACGGCCGAACGCTGGTGCTCCAGGCGCTGGTGCAGACGTGGCCCTTCCCGCGCCTCAGCTTCCGGCAGCTGCTGCCCCAGCCCAAGCAGCTCGGCTGGCCCGAGCGACCCCGCAAGGAGAGCGTGCAAGCCGTGATCCTGGCGCTGCTGGCGGCGCCGCGCAGGTAAGCCCAGCCGGGGCCAGGCGCGTGGGCCCAGGGCACCCCAAGGCATTCCTCCGTCGGCCAGAGAGGGGTGGCACAGACATGAATGAAGCCACCACAAAGCCCGCTCTCCGGGGCCCTGCGCACAGAAAGTATTTAATAAGCGATTGCTGAACGAAGGAACACGTGGGGCAAGAGGGAGGCAGTTTTGAAAGTGGCCGGCACAGGCCTTCCCTTTCAGACTCGTAAGGGCCAGGGTGGGATTTCGCCGGGGGGCTGCCTAACGGGCAGGCACTTGGGCCAAGTGTTTGTTGGTTGGGAAGCTTTTTACAAACCTCTGATAAGCTGGGTGTGGAGAAACTGAGGTATCTTTGAGCGAACTGCTAAGAAGCTTGTCACCCTTGGACTGGACATCTACCTATGCTTTCCCAGCAAGGAATAGGGTAGCTAGGAATAGGGTACCTACCCAGCAGGTATGCCCCTGGCCAACATCCCTTTTACATGAGGGAGGCAAAGAAAGGGAGCTTGGCGGGGGACTGCCAAAAACTAGGGGCTGAATCCAGGCCAAGTCCCCAGAGCCTCTACATGTACCTCAAGGACATCTGTTCATCTCATTTATTTGTCGAGGTCTTCTGGATTGGAGAGGAAGTAAGAAAGACCTGACTCTTCCGTTCCCTTCCAAGGATATAATAATTACCATTTTTATGGAGCTTTAAGGTTGGAAAAATACTTCACATGTTACCTCGTTTGATCCTCACCACAACCCTGTAAAGTAGGTGCTATTATTATCTCCATTTTTCAGATGAGGAAACTAAGGCAGATAGTTGATTCGAACAGTCAGAAGGCTAGGAAATGTCTGAAGCATGATTAAAACTCAAGTCTTCCTGATTCCAAGTTCTGTGTTCTGTTTGTGCCATCTAATAATGGGTCCGTGAATCCTTGATGTCACTGCATCAGAGATCTATGATTGAACTCCCTTTACCAAAGCCATTATCAATCCATCTGTAACTTAACATATAATGTGAAGGATTGATTTTGGATGACATTGGAAACAGGGTCCAGTTAGGTTGTAAGAGTCCATGGAGGCAAGTAGTTTAAAGGCCTAGACTTGGGTGTTGGCAGTGGTTGTGGAGAAGAGGATAGAGATTGTGTACAGATAAACACTTAGGACCTGACAACTAATTCAGCGTGAGGAATCGTGGAACTGGAGAGCAACACCATGGAAAAGGGGGTTTATTGGTTGAATATTTATTCTGTCCCTGTCTGAGGAGTGTCCCCATCCCTTATGTGGTTAAACTTATCTTTACTTCTGGTGCTTGGCTGGTTTTCACATACCTTCCTGGGAGCTGGTTGTTAGGGGTGGGGATGGAGAAAACTTTTAAGGCAAGAAAGGAGGTACTTGGACTAGAACAGGGTGGGGAACCTGCAGGCCTTTGAATTCAAATTTCACAGAACAAATCCTCTTAATAAACGGATTTGTTCTATAAAATTTAGACTCAGTCAAAAGGCCACACCCAAGGACCTAGAAGGCTATATGTGGTCTCGAGGCCACAGGTTCCCCACCCCTGGACTAGAATCTTGAATGCAAGAAAAGGCAGGCAAGATGTGACTGGAAGATTTGGGTCTGTGACTAACCAAATATCTATCCACCTAGACTGTGGTGGGAAAGATATTTTAAGTACTGGGAGCAGGACCCTGAACTAGAGATGTTTGGGGAAGAAGGCTAGTTAGTTCTGGGGCCCAAAAAGCCTGATCTTCCCTCTGGGACATCTGCTGGCCCTATTCTGCTAACCCAAGTGAGCTGTCCAGATCACAGTCTTAATCTTCTCTTTCTTTCCTTGCAGGAAACCTCATCTTCGAGTGTTGGACATGACTGGCTTCCTGGATGCCAGCTGCGGGCAGGACCCCACGACCATGAGCATGTGGGCTCGTTCAGTGGCAGTGGCGAGGACCTGTCTCAGTGCCCAGATGCGGGCCAGAGCAGCTCAAAAGCTTTGCCAAGCACCGCAAGCTGGACCACCAGGCCTCAATCGCTAATCCTGTGGAAGTGCACACTGACCTGCTGGTGAACCGAACTTCTTACAGCGTCCTGAAAGAGGCTCTCCAGACCAGCACTTGTGGCCCTCTTCGTCTTCGCTGCAGAGACCTTTGGGCTGAGGAACTGTCAGGCTCTAGCACTGTAGCTCTCTTGGAGCTGCTGGACCCAGCGTGCTTGCGCCAGGTAGACCTTCGCTTCAACAACCTGGGACTTTCAGGCCTGTGTACTGTTGTGCCACACATGGCCAAGTTCACCCACCTGTTGAGCCTGAAGCTGCAATATAGCAACGTGGATGTACGGAGGCTCACAACTGAAGCAGAAGGCAACTTCCAAAAATTTGTTTCTGCAATTGGCCAGCTGAGGTGCCTCAAGGAACTCAACATGGGTTCCTCTCGACTCTCAGGCCACCTTCATCAGCTTCTTAGGTGAGTGGGCCTAGGCTTCAAGCACTAGTATTTTTATCATGTTGGGAGAGGCAGGTGAAAAGGCTCATGCCTTGTCTTGGTTTCTTATCAGGTATACTTTCTAGGAGACAGTAAATTGGCTTGGAGGCAGGTACGTGGCTCAATGAATAGAGTGCTGGGTCTGGAATCAGAAGACCAGAGTTCAAAAACATTCTCAGACACTTAATAGCTGTGTGACATAGGACAAGTCACTTAACTTGTTTGCCTTAAGCCACTGGAGAAGGAAATAACAAATCACTATAGTACTTTTGCTAGGAAAAATTCATGGACGCTGTGGTCATGAAGAGTTGGACACAACTGAACAACCGATACTTTCTAGGTCTTTCTTGGGAAAGGGCAAAGCAGGATGACTCCAGAGAATCACAGAATGGGGGCTTAAATAGTTTGACCTTCTTAGCTTCTGAACTGGAAACAAAACAATTTGGAGCTCAGAAAGTAGGGTGTTGAGTAAGGGAAATTAGCAGCTGCTATTTGATTGACACATGTGCCACGTGGACTTTCCCTGGTACTACCTATGAACACTTGAGTTCTTATAGGATAAAAAACCCAAGTAGGCATTTTTGGTGTTTGGGGGAGGGAGGAGGATGGTTAACTCAGTAGGAAAGGGGCATCCCCAGGATGGTATGGCTTGGGAGACTGGATAGGGACAGAATAGATCCAGGTACATATGATCTAGAGCTTGAGGCTTTAGCAGAGCAAGAGGGGTTAAAATCATTAAGAGGAAAGCTAGGAAGTAACACATGCTTTTTCCTCCTAAAGCTGCATTTCCTTAGAACCAGTACCTGGCCTGGAGGCTCTAATCATGACCAGAGAGAGCATGAGAGTAGCCTGGACTAACCATGAGTGTCTCTGTATCTCAGCTTTTGTTGTACAAGTCTCCACTGAAATGAGCAGTGTCTGTATTTCTTCTCTGCAGCAGCCTACAGGGCCCTCTGGAAAGCCTGGAGCTTCCTTTCTGTGCCCTTCTCTCTGGAGACTTGAGCTACTTGGCCCAGAGCCACCATGCTCCCCATCTCAAGAAGCTGGACCTCAGTGGCAATAAACTATCCGGTGACCTGCTGAGCCCCTTTCAGAGACTACTGAAGGAAGCCTCAGCCTCCCTGCAGTGTCTGGATGTTACAGAGTGCCAGCTCATGGATGTCCACCTTGTTAGTACCTTGCCTACCCTATGCTGCTGTACCCACCTCCGTTACCTTGGTCTCTATGGTAACCCTCTTGCTAGTGCTGGAGTGAAGACCTTGATTGGACACTCACAGGTGTTGTCCGAGCTCCAGCTGGTTGTACATCCAGTCCCTGTGGATTGCTACCAGGACTTGCCATGGCCTCCATCTTCAGCCAACCTCCTAGAGGGTACTGTGGATGAAGAGAAGCTTGCCAGCGTGCAAGCTGAGCTGCAGCAGTTGCTACAGACCGTACGGCGGCACCCTGATGTGCTATGGACCATGGACATCTATGGCCACAACAGTTTAGATTACTTCAGCCTGTAGTAGTATGTGTATATTTATGAGGTGGAAGGGTGGGGAGGGGAAGTGTAGGGAGAGGCAGTATTCCTCTACTTTGCTACTGATCCAGTATCATCCCAGGGCCGTGAGTCCCTCCTTCTCTGAGCTTTAGCAGAACCAGAATGGGCTCAGGAATATATGCTGACGAATGAGTTGCGTAAGAGGGTTATAGATTTTCTATGCCCTGTCCATGCTGGACGTAATGGCAGAGCTGTTCTAGGGCCTGAAGTTCTGGCTTTCAAAGAGGGGGGAGTCCTCTGATTTCCTAGGTGTATTGGCCTGTAATAAATTCCAGGACCCATGAACCCTTGCACAAAACCTGAATTTTGAGTCACTCTCCTAGTGTTCTTCCCTGTTCCCCACTGTCAGTCCCTCCCCCACACCTGTCATGATCACAGACGCTCACAGACCACAACACCAAAAATAAAGGCAATACCAATGCGAATGTGTCCTCTGTTACAAACAGTCCCACTGAACTCAGACTCCCCAGGTCAGCATTCCCTCAGCCCTAACCCCACTTCCCCCACTTTCAATCCAGTGCTTCTGAGGGGCAGGGTAACTGCTTGGTCGGCCCATACCCTGAGAGCTAAGGACAGTAGAGGAAGGGGGTGGGATCTCTCCTGACCTTACAGGAGCCAGGTATCTGAGTGGCGGGTACAGTAGCAGGCCTGCAGTAATAAGGCATGTAGTTCCTTGTAGGCCTGCTCCCGCCAGTGAGGCAGCAGGGTCTGGTTATTGAGGAATCGAAGATTGGGGGTCCCGCGGCACAACAGTGTGTAGAGGCAGGCCCAGCGGCTCTGTAGGGCCAGGCGTGTGCGGCAGTTGAGGATGATCCCCCGGACTGTCTTCTTGACCCGAAGTGTTTTCAGTGCTGGCAGATCAAGGTGACGGAAAACCAGGCCCCGGCTCTGAGATACGTCTAGAGTTTCCAGAGATGGGGACTCAAGTGCATAGGACACACCCAGGTCCTTGACAGGCACAAGCACGTGCAAGACTAGGGTCTTGAGGTTCGGCAGGGCCTTGGTGAGTTCCTGCATGGTATCTGGACACACACCCTTGAAGCTCCAGAAGTACTTGAGCTCCAGGGTGCGGAGCTGCTGGAAGCGGGTGAGCAGCGCCACCGATCGGGCAGACCAGTCAAAAGGCAGCTTGGCCCGGCTGAGGCGCGGTGCCCGAACCAGCAGCCTCTCCAACAGCACCTGAAAGTTGTGGATTTGGTCCAGCTTGGTGAGGCTCACCTGGGCCATGCTGCACGTGCCTGGTGGGTAGAAGTCCGGCGGCTCCAGGTGCGTCAGGGTCCAGTTCAGCTCCAGGTCCCGCAGATCGCCGCAGTGGACGCCCTCCAGGAAGCCGGTGAGGAAGTCGGCCCAGCCGGAGCCCTGGTCGGCCAGGTCGAAGCTGGCCCGGAGCCGCAGCAGGCTGGCTCCGCGGGCCATGAGGTGGTAGGCGTACTGGTGCACCCAGGCCTTCCAGCGCTCAAACTCCCGCGCCGACACCAGCACCACCTCCAGGCCCGACTGGAAGGCGCCGAGCCGCATGAAGTCGGCCGTGCGCCACAGGCGGGGCGTGCGCATCAGCAGGCTCCAGGCGCGGCACACCTCGGCCGCCGCGCACTTCTCCGCCTCGGTCAGGAAGGAGAAGACGTGCAGCTGGCAGTCCACGGGCAGCAGGCCGAAGGGGAAGATGCCGCGCCCGCCGGCCCGGCCCTCTTCCCGGGGGGGAGCGAGCCGCCTCGTCGCCGCCGCTTGCGAGGCATCGCTCCAGTGGAGGCTTCCCGCGGCCCGGCGGGGTCCTGCGGTAGGGCATGGTGGGGGTGAGCGGGGGCCAGGGGCCCGGGGAGGCCCCGCCCCTCGCACGTCCTCCGAGCCCGCCCCCGTTCTTCCCTTCCCAGGCCCCGCCCCTGCATCGAGCCCCGCCCTCAGCGAGACCCCTCCCCCTTCCCCTCGGCCCCGCCCCTCCACCTCCAGCTCCGCCTCACCACGGGAACGCCGCGATCGGCCCCTCCCTCCGGCCAGCCGGCCTGCCCTCCATCCCAGCTGCCCTCTACCTCGCAGTTCCGGGCACGGGCGATGCCTTTTCTCTGTCGCGGCGCCAGCCTAGCGCGTCTCAGAAACCGCCAGAAGAGGGAGGAAGGAGCCAGGCTGGATGTCCAGGACTCAGCAGTCGGCGCGCGAACGCCGCTCCCACTTCGGAGCAGACGAGTTCGCTGCCTAGAGCGACACGTTCCCTCCCCCTTCTGACGGAAGTGACGTAAGGCGGAGCCTGGGGAGTCTAAGGCCGCCCCGGCTAGCGTGAGGGGACCCCTGGAGGGGCTGGGGGACGCGGGCTACGGTGCACGTGATTCCCGCCCCTCCCGGCCGAGCCGAGGCTGCCAGGAAACGCCGATCTTGGAGTCAGAAAGACCTGAGTTGTACTGCGGCCTCAGACACGTGCATGACTTTGGGCAAGTGCCTTCGCCTCCATCTGCTGCAGTTCCCTCATCTGGAAAGCCCGGATATTAATCCTGCCTGGCCCTGGCACGTAGTGGGGACTCCCTTCACACACACCCCTTCCCCCCAAGTTAGATCGGGCGGGGCCGTCGGAGGGGGCTCTGCGGGCTCCCCTGAACACCGCTGCAGCATGGAGGTCTGGAAGGTTCTTTATGATCAGCCCGCCGCCTGCCACCCCCGCCCCCTCCCTCAACCGCACCCCGCGCCCCAGTCAGTCCCGAGGGTCCGGGCAGCAGCCCTTGCCCCCTCGTGCCCGCCCAGCTTGGGGAGCCCCTGGTCCCGCCCCGGCCCGGCCCCGGCCCTCAGCAGTGGATCTCGTAGGCGATCTGGGGCTGGAACAAGAGGCCCTGGTCTTGGAGGGGCTCGGAGCTGGGCACCAGGCCCGGGCGGCCGGCGGGCGGCCCCTCCCCGGCCTCCTCGTAGGCGGGGAAGAGCGGCTTGTTTCGGTTGATGACGAACATCTCGTGGCCCCGCTCGTCCCTGTACTCCTCCAGCTGCGCGAAGGTGGTGGGCCCGTCCGAGTAGTCGTTGACGTACAGGACGCTCTCCTCCTGCTTGGCTTTTTTCCTCTTTCGGTGCTTTCTGCAGATCATGATGGTCAAGAGCAGGGCCGTGAGGGCCAGCAGGGAGATGCCGGCCGCTATGGCGGTCTGCGTGGCCGTGCCCAGGGCGTGGAAGTCCATGCTGCCCGCCTCGTACAGGGGCTCCCGGCTCACCGCGCCCGGGGCCGGGGCCGGGGGCCGGGGCGGCTGCTGCTGGGACAGGTTCACCAGCAGGTGGAAGGGCACGCGGGCACTGCCCCCCGGGTTGGTGGCCTCGCACTCATACTTCCCAGCGTGGGCCATGGTGATGTTGGTGAGGGAGAGCATCCCGCTCCCCGTGTCCGAGGCCAAGTGCTCCCCTAGACTTCCCTCGCTCAGCCCCGGGGCCCCACCCACCAACCGCACACTTGCTCTAGGCAGCCCCATTCGGGACTGCGCCACCTTCCTCCAAGTGACCAGAGGCTGGGGGTAACCGGAGGCCTGGCAGGAGACTCGCAAGTCGTCCCCAAGCCGGGCCGTCACCTCCAGTGGCTCCACGTGCACCGTGGGGGGAATGCAGATAAGGCTGTTGCCCGAGATGTCCAGGAGGCTCTGGTGGGCCAGGCGTGGGGGCTCGGAGCACACGATCTTCTTGTCCAGGGAGCTGAGGAGTCTCTGACCGCCCTCCTTGATCCAGGTCCCCAGCCAGTGCAGAGCACAGTCACAGCGCCAGGGGTTCTCTGAGGGGAAAGGAGGCGTCAGGGAAGTTGACACCCCACATCCCCAGACATACCTAGGGCCCTCCCCTATGTCTTACTGCCACAACTTCATATCCCGCCCCCCCCCCCCCCCCGCAAAGCCTTTTCTGACTCATCATCCCCCTCCTCCACGACCAGTGTAAGCCTCTCACCATTGACAAGAACAACAAAGCCAGGCTACACCTGGGCTCCCCCACCATCTAAACACTAAACCCAGCTCGACATCACTTTCCCCCCATCCTGCACTACTCTCTCCCCTGCCCTACGACTCTTTTAGACTCCTCCTGGCTGCACAAAACCCTCTCTGAAATTGTCCTTATCCTTCTCTGTCTCACAGGAACCAGGACCCCCAGGGCTACATGGCCTGATTGATAGTGGGAGGAGGATCAGGTTTACTGTGGAGGCTCCAGATAAAAGCCGAGGTCCACAAACAGGCAAGCAGGGCAGTCTCCCTGGTCCATGAGAACAGAGAGTCTCACATTACTGGTGGGTCCAGCACCTCCACATGGGCCTTGATGGGGAGGTAGGGGACTGGGCTGAGCCCTACTTGAAAATCCCAAGGGCCTGTGACTGGGTCCCTTAGCAAAGGAGTAGATAGCGCAGGAGAATTCCGTTTTTTATAAAAAGATAAAGAGTATTGATGAATTTCTTCTTTCCTGGTACACCAGGGACGGTTTCTGCAGGCCCCTACTATCCTTTTAGTCTTCAGGGGTCATTTGGTGTCAGAGCTGTAATTTCAGTCCAATAAAGGTTGATGAATCTCAGTTTCCCTTTGTGGACTCAGCTCTGCCATCCCCCAACAAAAAAGTGTGGTACATTGGATCTAGTCTGAGAAGCTGGCCTCTTAACTACCTGTTTAACCTTGCATGAGTCCTAAGACCTCAGTTTTCTCATTGGTAAAATTGATACATTATGCCAAAGGCTTAGCTTCTCCCTCTGTAAAAAGGGGTCTGGGCTAGTTTATGGTTAAGGCTCCTTCAGGCTCTAAATCTCACATTCTATAACTTGCAGTGACAGCCTTCCCAGAGCTGTTGGGAGAACTGTCCTCATTTTCCCCTTCAACCTAAACGTGCTGCAGAAGAGGGAATTGCTACCATTGGCCAGTTCAGACTTGACTCCTTCATGTATATGCGTGTAAGGTGACAGTCCAGGGAGTGAGTGTGTCCATTTTGTGACCTCTGTGCCAGGAACGGTAGGTGTGTGGGAGCAGGGACAGGGAGGGTGGTTGGGCCCTGCTTTGTTCTCTGAGAGTCTGCTCCTCCTGCCCTCAATACAGTACCTGTGAGACGCAGAACCTGCAGGCTGGCCAGAGGGACCAGGGCATCTTGGCTGATGGTGCTCAGCTGGTTCTTGCTGAGGTCGAGCAGAGCCAGGGAGGACAGACCAGCCAGGGCCTGGTCTTCCAGCAGCTCAATATTGTTTTCCTGCAGATGCAGCTCCTGCAGTCTCTGAAATGGGGGGAGAGGAAAGATCAGCTAGGAAAGCACTTCTGTGATAGGCAGGTCTTCACCAGCTCCATATTGCTCTCCCCCACCTCCTTCCAAAGACTGCTTCTGGATCCCCTGCAGGCAGGGGCTTGAGAAAGAATTGGAGTTTTCCTTCTCTCACATCTGGGGACTGAGAAGGGCCTTTTTAAATGCGTGTGACTCGAGTCAGCCTGTCTGGTCAAGAGGAGGACTTGAACAGCAGCGTTGGCTGTCAGAGGACTGGCCAGTATGACTGCCACTGCCACTGTCATCATCGTGGCCTTGAGTAAGTTCCTTACCCTCTCTAGGTTTCAGTTGCCTAATTTTTAAAGTGAGGAGGTTGACCTCGAAGACCACAAAGGTGCCTGTGTGCACCTGAACATCAGTGCTCTCCTCCCATTACCCTCTGGTCTCCAGGGGCTTCTTTTGCCAACGAAGTAAAAATCAAGCTGCTTTTTGGTGCTTTCTCACAGCTCAGTAGATAAGAGTGCAGGCACAAAAATTTGAATTAAAATCCTGCCTCAGACTGGTGATAGTAGCAAGGCATTTGACCTCAGCCTCAGTTTCCTTTTCTATAGAATGGGATGAGTATTGTTACTTACCTCCCAGGGTTGTAATGAAAATCAAATGAAACCACACATAAAGAGTTATCCCAGGGCTAGCAAACAGATAAGCATCCCCTCCACAAGTGTGGGGGCTTTTCTGGTTTTGAATCCCCATTGCCTGGTGCCACTGTGGCTGATGTGCCATCTTCCCTCATCAGTGTGCTTGTTAGAGGGCACTCAAGTGCTGCATGGCACCACCCTCTCTTCCAGCCTTGCCAAGTGCTGCCCATCTCATCTGATACGCTCTCCAGCCTCTTTCCTCCCTCATCATCCCCTATTGTGTTTCTACTCGTTTTTTTATCTGCTCAGCTCCAATACCACCTCCTCCATGGAGGCTTCCTGCATGGCATGTCACCAGACAATAACAATTTTGCCCTTACGCCTGCCTTTGTACTTTGCTTTGTGCCTCTCTGGCTCACTTTTCATGTCCTAATGTATGTTATTACACTTATCCGAGTCTTACATCCATGAGAGCAAAGATGTATCTTATTTTGACTTTGTATCTCCTTTAGGAATTTGTGGGCACTTAATAAAGCTGTGTAGAAATGGACTGAGTTGAATTCCTCTGGCTCTGGTTGGAGCCCCCAGGCCCTCACCCTCATGGCCATCTACTTCTGTTGGGTTGGGCATCTGCTGAGGCTGCTGTGCCCCACTGCTGCCTTCTAGCTAGGCAGGGATAGATGAGTGGATGGCAGGGGCTGGCTAGAAAGCCCCAGGATGCTCACCATCAGGTAGCAGAAGGTGAAGTCAAGGAGCCGTGTGATCTGGTTCCCTGCCAGGTAGAGCACTCGAAGATGGTCCAGGCCCTTGAAGACGCTGCTGTTGAGCAGATGGATGCGGTTGCGATTGAGGGCTAACTCCAGCAGCTGCTGTTGGCCGAGGAAGGCGCCCGGTTCCAAGGCCCACAGGCTGTTGTTCTGCATGTAGAGATACTGCAGACCTGAGAGTGGGGCCAGGTCTGCCTGGTGAATCTGAGTAATGCTGTTGTCCTGCAGGAACACTGTCTGGGGAGGACATACACACACCAGAGTTAAGTGGGGGATCCCTGCTCAGTCTGGAAATAGGGAAGGGTGGCAGTCCTTCCATGTGAGTCACCTCCCCCTCTGAGACACAGGCTCCAGACCTCATCAGTAAGAAGAAGATAATCTCTGCATGATATAGCTCACAGGACTATTGTGAAGAAAGCACTGTGTAAGCCTTAAAAGTCCTATGGGAATGGGAATTCTTGTCATATACAGTTACTGTCTGCGGTATTCCTGGGCTGGGTCCCACTTATCCCCCAGAGATCTAGGGGCCCAGCCCAACCTTCCCTGAGGCTCCAATCCTGTACCTGGGTGATGGGTGGAATCCCAGGTGGGATCTTCTGTAGGCTCAGCGATCCACACTCCACAGTCATGCTGTAGCAGCGACAGGCAGTGGGGCAGCCCTGGCCCCTGAGCAGCAGGAGGCCCAGGACTGGGAGGAGGCTGCACAGCATGGACTCCCCCAAGGCCATCTTAGAGGAACTGCCAGAGAGAACAGAGAGGCTGTCCCCTCCCATCCCCTGGCCTGCCCTGGGGGCCAGCACCCTCACCCCCCCCAGGGTGCTAGCTCTGGTTCTTCCACCCCACCCCAGCCATTCTTCTTCACACACTGCCAAAACTGTCTTCCTCATCCTGAAATCTGGCCGTTTACTTGACCTGAAAGCCTTTGGTGCCTTACTACTGTATGCCAAGCATGCAGAGCCCTCCCCATAGGGCACCACAGTGATTTGCTGGGCTTCTGCACAGTCTACGCTCTCTCACCAAGCAAACACACGGCACGACCTTACTGCTGCACCTTCAGCTCGCCATGACTGGTTCTGCTTCTATCTGCTGACTAGCGTTTAAAGCCTGGCTCTGCCTCCTGCGTGAAAGGTGCACCTACTTCATTATGACCCTCCCCCTTGGAGCTCACATACTTTTCCTTTTGCAGCTCTATAATGCACTTAGGGTGTAATAGTGTGCGGTAGGTGTCTGTATGTCCTTCCCCCACTCCCACCCCTCCCCCAGCCTTAGCAGCAGGAGGTCAGGTCTGCATCTTCTCTCATCATTCTGTTCATAGTAAATAATTAGCCAATGTTTATTGAGTAAATGCTGGCCTTCCCAAATTAGATGGATACCAGTTCATCGTCCCAGTTGCCCTAATCTAGGGATGAAGTCAGGAACAGCCTTGTTCAGGGTCAGGATTTCACACCCCAGAGCCTGAGTCGATGGCCACTAAGTCCTCAGACTAGCTGCGTGACTTTGGCCTGTTTGCTCATCTGTAGCACACAGATAAGAATCACTCTCTTGTTGTGAGGATCAGGTGAGATATAAATTGTAAAGCACCTAGCGTAGGGCCTGGCACATAGTAAGCACTAATCAATGTGAGCTACTATCACTATTATTGTTACTGCACCCTGGGTTCCCAGGCTGGGCAGGGCCACCCCTGAAATGGAAGGTGGCAACAGGCTCTGCATGGGGGAGTTCTAACTGATCAGGCCAGAAGCTTCCCCAGCTCCAAGTCTCTCCCCAGTCTTGTGTCCCATATACTCAGACATGGTAAGAGTTTGGCCATGAGACTGAGGAGGCCAGAGTAGGCACTTAATCTGGAGTGTGGCCTCCAAAGCACCTGATTCCAGGGCCTTTGCTGTCCACTGCAGCTTAGGCCACTGGTGGTCTGAGCAGAGGGCAGGGGGTGATGGCTGGAGGAGTGACTCTAGGAGTGGGGGAGAATCCTGGGCCCTTCCATACTCAACTCCTTTGCTTGCTGTGGAGTGCTGTGCTCTCAGTGGCCTAGGTGGTAGTAGAAGGAGCATGAGCCTGGGGTCACGAATGTGATTTTGAGATCCAATCTATCCTCAGACCCTTCCTAGCTTTGTGACCCTGGGCAAGTCATTTAACCTCCGTTTTCACCCCTGTAACATGGGTCTAATAACCCTTCTTCTCAGAGGTATTGTGAGTCTCAAATGAGATAACCTTTGTTAAGTGCTTAGCACAGTGCTGGGCACATAGTAGGTGCTTAATAAGTGCTGACTCCCTTTCCCCTTCTGCTTCTCTTCACCCCCAGCCCAAGGCCATTTCCCCTTTGGCTGCAGATTGAACCCCAGAAGTAGGGAGGTAGCCTCAGTGTCAGGAAATAAGGTAATGTTTGTAGACTCTCCTAGATACAAGAGGTGTCAGAGCAGCTAGTACACCCCACAAAAACAGAGACCTTTATCATGTGACAGGTGATTTGGTGCATGTTGGGCTGGCCTTTCTGGGTCTTGCTGCACTGGAATCCTTCAAGACCCCAACTGGAACTCAAGGGTCGGGGAGGCCTAGGAAATCAGGTCAGGTGGGACTGGGTTCCAGGGCTCTGGAGAAGTCTTCCTTCTCCCCTTAGTCAGGGTCAGGGTTGCTGTGATTCTGTCCCTGCCTCTAGCATTGTAGAGTCTAGATCTTCCCCCTCCTGTACTCTTCTTTGAAGGCAGGAATCTCTTGCCCAATCCCCATCCTTCTCTTCTAAAGGTCAGATAGCTGCTAGAGAAACAGATCATTTCTCTCGGTGCTGCAGGTGCCTGTATCCAGTGACTGCTGGGGTGGTAAGGAGGGAGAACTGAGTAGCACATGAACAGAACTTTCCAGATTCCAGGCAGGAGGCCCCTTGCCACAGTGCCTGTATGTGGATGCTGCCTAAGCACCCCCTAGGAGAGTAGCCCCCGTGTTGGGATGGCTTTCAAAAGAAAGCTCGGAGAAATAAGGGGTTAAGAAGGTAATGAGGCACCTCCCTGAGGGTCAGAAGTTGAGAGCTAAGATGATTTCTGGCTTCCTCTATTCACTCTGTGACTCGGGGCTAGTCCCACCTCCCACTCCCATTTTTATAGTGTGTTTCTGACTCCTTCGCCATATTTACAACCTGGGGCAGGCAGGGAGACATGGGAGACAGAGACAGAGTGTGTGAGAGGGAAGAGAGGGAGAGAGAGAGAGAGAGAGAGAGAGAGAGAGACGGAGAGACAGAGAGACGGAGACAGACAGAGACAGAGAGAGAGAGAGAGACGGAGAGAGAGACGGAGACAGAGACAGAGACACAGAGAGAGAGACAGAGAGAGAGAGACGGAGAGACAGAGAGAAGGAGACAGACAGAGACAGAGACAGACAGAGACAGAAAGAGAGAGAGACAGAGAGAGAGACGGAGAGACAGAGAGAGACAGAGAGAGAGGAGAGTGATAATAATGACACTAACACTCACATAACACCAACTCCGTGCCAGGCATTGGGCTAAGAGGTTTATAATTATTATCTCACTGGAGCTCACAGAAGCCCTGGGAAGTAGGTACTATTATTATTTTCATTTTGCAAATGAGAAAACTGAGGCAGAGCTGAGTGTGGGTGACATGCCCATGCTCACACAGCTGTCAAGCTTCTGAGGCTGGATTTGAATTCGGGTCTTCCTAACTCCAGGAACTTCCTGGCAACTCTACTCACGGTACCACTTAGCAGCCTTCCAACCTTGCCCCCCACCCCTTTCCCCTCTGGCACTAGAAGGATTGGCCATGGGATTGATAAGCCAATGGCCAGGGTCAGACATAAACTGTGAAGAATGGGAGTGGTGCTGCAGGGTTGGAAAAGGACAAATCCTTGTCTACAAAAATCAGGGACTGGCATGGAGAGATAAAGATCGGGACTGAACCTGGATTTCACTGGTATAGGGAAGTTCCAGATGGGGAAACTCCCTGCACTAATGCAGTTTCCTGACCTTTGTAGCTTAAAGAATTGTCTTGAACACTGAAGCTAAGGACTTGTGCAAGGTCACATAGCCTATAGTATATACAAGACCTTGAACCCAGGTCTTCTCAATTTGGAGGTGGGCTCTCTATTCAGGGTGCCATGTTGCCTGCCAAATGATATATACTAAATGCTTGTAGCCCGATTTTTAAAAAGGGAATCCAATCAGTCTGCATACTCCAGGTCAATGAACTTGGCATTGATTTGACAAAATTATAAAACATAATTTTAAAGGAGTAGTTTAGTAGATATCTAGAAAAAGAAATGGTGATCACAGAGATCAAGCACAGCTTTATCTGGTCAGGCCAAATCAACATTCCTTCTTCTTTTGACAGAATGTCCCAAAATCCTTAGTGTAGTTTCCACCTTAAAATGGCTTAGCCATTAATGGGCTATTAGTTTGCTTAGAGCAACACTGTAGATATTTGTCTATCTATCTATTCTAAGGAAGAAAACTTCCTTTATTTATTCTAAGGAAGAAATCACATTTCTCTTTGATTTAAGTGAAATCCATGCATGCATACAAACAAAAGTAGGAAACAAATTAGAGAAGAGGAAAAAATAAAATGCAGTTAAAGGATCATGGTTTCAGTGCTGGATGGGACTTTACAGTTCATCTAGTCCAACCCCCTTGTTTTTATAAACAAGGAAATGGAGGGCTAGAGAGGTTAAGGTCCCACAGGTAGTAAGTTTAGCAGAAGCAGAATCTGAACCCAGGTCCTCTGACTCCAAGTCCAGAGGTCTTTCCACAGCACCCTGCTGCTTCACTGGTCATCTTGCCTCCATCCACAGCATAGTATGTCTTCTGCTTCTTCTGTGCCTAGTACATAGCACAATGTATGTCTTAGGTGCTCAATAAATATTCCTTGAAGCGAATGACCCACTCACTGGATTATTTATAACAAATATTCAGTCTTGTTTCCCTAGACCAGGATGAGGTCTGACCATTCATTAGCTATGTGGCCTGTGTCATATCACCTGATATCTATGCAGCAGTCTGCAAAATGGGTTTATCTAGATTTTAGTTAAGAATTTCAAAGAATCACAGAATTGGGAGTTAGAAAGGAGCTTAGCAGCCATTGGGTCCAACCGCAGCCTGGAAGGAATCTTGACTATAATGGAGCCCAAGGAGGTCAAACCATGACTTCTAGA
Source organism: Bettongia penicillata ogilbyi (assembly GCA_023548195.1). Lineage (NCBI taxonomy): Eukaryota > Metazoa > Chordata > Mammalia > Diprotodontia > Potoroidae > Bettongia > Bettongia penicillata. Next base: position 17,712,069 of record JAJHZJ010000426.1, on the reverse strand, counting down.
GGCAGCTTGTTTCACTTTTGCTCGGTTCTAGTCCTTAGCAAGTGGTCCTTGACATCAGATCTATATCTCTCACTTTGTAATCCACCCATGGTTCTTGGAAAAGTAGTTCTCCTATCTTCTCCTTCCCCCTTCCCTCCACCTTCCCTTTTCCAGGCTGGTCTTCGTATGACAAGGACTTGAGGCCCTTCCCCATCCTGCCTGCCCTCTTCTGCACATTCTCCAGCTTATCAGTGTCTTCCCTAAACCCCGGTGCCCACAAGAAAACACACCATTCCAGCTGCAGCCTGACCAGGGCAGAGGGCCCTGGACCATCACCACCCTGTCCCTGTTGGTCATGCCTCCTTCATGTGGCCCAACATACTGCTGACTCATTGACTGCTTGCAGTCCTCTGAGTTCCTCTGATCTTTTAAAGAACAACTCCCTCCACATTCCATCTTGTGCTTCCTAAGATGATTTGGGGTGGGGGCACCCCAGCATGTAAGACTTTACATCAAGACTAAATTTTCCTTTCTGCAACTTTGATTTGGTGCTCTGTTGTCCAGAGTGGTAGCCAAGCTTTGTGTCATCCATAAATTCTGTGAGCATGCCATCTATCCCTTTATCCAAATTAGTGATTAAAAACGTTAAATGATGCCAAGCACAGATCCCTGGGGTGCTCCACGGCCACATCTGCCACGATGACATTGAATCATTCATGAATCTAAGACTTGACTATCCAACCTGTTCTGAAGCCATTCAATCATATGATTGGCTAAGTGTTCATCTCTCTTTTCCACAAAAATACTGAGATATTTTATCTAAAGCTTTGCTCAAAATCCAAATATCCAGAGCATTCCCCTCATCTCCTACTTTAGTAATCCTGTCAAAAAATGAAATGAGGTTAGTCCTGCATGACCCCGATTCCTGCCCAAGTTGCTTCTTCCCTCTCCCTCTATGCCAGAGCCTTGTCAGGAAGCTAAATTACATGTGATTTGGGCCAAGGAGCTGCAGGTGTCCAATTAGGCTAAGCAGAGCCAGCTTATCGGCAGGGAAGGGAGACCCTTCACCAGCCCTCCAGCTTCCTCTTGACAATCTATTTTCTTTGTTATCCCAGGCCTCCCACCTACTTCTCTCTTATCCCCAGGCCTAGGCCCTAGAGCTTGCCATCCTAAGGTCTTGAATGACAGAGAAGGCCCCAAAGATTATATAAACTTGGCTCAAAAGTTCATGGAAAGGGATTTCCCTGTGTGCTGTTACTAGCCTGAAACATCTTTAAAAAGGGGATTGGAAGCCACAGAAAACCTCCCAACGCATTGCACTAAACCAGAGTAGGTTTAAACCATGGGGAGATCCCAGACTGAAAAACAGGTAACTCATCAAAGATGGAAAAACTCCTGAGCAGAGCAACTCAAATGCTTCTGGTATAAGGAGTAGTTATTTGAGGATAGATTCAAAGCATATGGCATCTACAGCCTGGAAATGGGATGGGATGGGCTCTGTAAAGTCTGGGTATGAACCAGGAGGACACAGCAGGCTTTTTACCATTTAGCCTCTAGCCCTGGTATCTTGACTTTAAATCATCTGCCCCCCCAAAGGCACCACCTTTCTCTCAGTGTATGACAATCTAATCACGTCTGACCTGGGACCTGGGCCTAGGCTGCTACTGCTGCTGGGAAGTCTTCGACAATCTCACTCTAAAGTCTGGTAGTTAGGAAATTCTTTTCCAGATTGAATCCCCGAGCTTAAAATGGCTAGATGCAGCTACCTGCCACTTCTCACTTCCCTATCCCCATTCACACTATCCCCATGCTTCCCTTTTTCCTATCTTGATCTGACCAATCCTTCTCTTTTGTCCAATGAAACACTGTTCTCTTGTTAATACTCTGCTGTTGATATCAGACCTTTAGCCTATCCCATGTATCCATCTGTCTCCATCCCTGGACACCCTTTTCAGTACTGGATGCACTTTCTCTGTGCCCTCAGACACCACGGACCAGGAGGAGCTACCATGCTCCCAGATCCTCACTGCCACCTTGCTCCCTGGCCTGTACCACCATTATTCACTCACCTTTCCTCTCACCCTACCTAGATCCAGGTAGCAGTTGTCTACTGGCTTGTGGGCCATACTCTCTCCTATCTCAAGGCATTCAGTCCCTGGTTCACACTTCTCTCCACTGCCACCCAAGGACTTCAGTATATATGCTTATATCCCCTCTGGGACTCCTGCTTCAGTTACCGTCCACCTCAGCTGCCATAGTCATCTGCATGTCAGTTGACCTCTGCCATATACAGGGTGTTCCACCTCCATGATCCAGAACTCTGAAGTCCCGCCTTTCAAAATTCTTCCTCACAAACAAAACAAACCACGAGCAAAACCTGTCATCTAATCTCCGTGGGCACCTTATTCCACACTGTAATCTTTTCTCTCTTCCCTTACTGACACTTTAGCTCATTCCCCATGGCATACTGTTCCAAATCTTCTTTTCTCTACTCAATCAGTTAACCAACACGAATTCATTACATGCCTCTTCTGGACCAGGCACTGTGCTTGGCCCTAAGGATACAAAAGCAAAAAAAAAAAAATGACATGATCCCTGACCTCAGTGAGCTTACCTTCGTCTACCAGGGAGACACAGTCACTTAGGTGAATACAAAATATAGTTAAGATAATACACGTCTATGTTATACAAATGAGATACTGCAATATGTACAAGATGAGGTTTTTGGAGGGACACTAAGTAGCTTGGGGATCAAGATGCAGAAAGTGGGTCTGAAGTTGAGTTTGAAGAAAGCAGTGGCTTCTAAGAACTGATGGTGAGGAGGAGTATACAAGTGTGGAGAGGAGAGATGATGGAGTCTATATGCAGAGCAGCAAGAGAGATAGTTTGGCTGAACCACAGAGTGCAGGGATGGAAGGAATGTAGAATAAAGTTGGGAAGTTACGTTCCAGCCAGTTGCACCACCTCTCAACTTTCCATTTCAACATCTCATATTTTCTCAGTGTAAATCCTTTGGCTTGGCATGATCCATGGACAGAAGAGGCACTAAGCATCATATCTCAAAAAAATACTGAGACTGTCCATTGCAAGTTTCGTCTTCTCCCCAGTTCTATTCCTCAGATCCCCTCAGCATTGCCCTCTCTTCTTTCCTTCTTTGTTCCAATCTCGGAGGAAAAGATATCCAGCCATTTTTCTTTTCAAGCCCAAAAAGGAATGATTCCATCCTCCCCACCACATCTTCTTCAACAGCTTGCTCTTGGGGGGGCGGAGTCAAGATGGCGGAGTAGAAAGACGCATGTATACGAGCTCCGAACCCACAGCCCATAGATTTAATGTAAGAAGAGCCCCCCATAAGTTCTGGATCACTGCAGGGTGTGCAGAAACATAGTGGAAGAGATTTCCGTTCCAGAGAGCCCTGGCGAGCTGTCCCCAGGGTCCGTCACGCCCCAGAAAGTGGACCCCACCCCAGCGCTGCCCTGGCCGCGGCCCAGAGAAGCTGATCCGAGCAGGCTTCAGGGACAGAAGGTCTGGCGGCCTGGAAGGTCCCTCCGCCCACAGACTCTACAGGTCAGTGAGAGAGATGGCTGGGCCGACCGAGAGGGGAGCAGAGTAGCTCCGTGGCTCGGGCCCCCTCGGGAGGAAGCGGCAGAGGTGGGGGCAGAAAGTGGTGGAGGCAGAGGCGGGGCCGGCGGCAGAGGCGGCGGCCTGGGACTCCCCAAGCAGGCAGGATCTTCCTTACTGAAAGTCTCTGCATAAACCACCTGAAGGAGCTGAGCCTGGGAGACGGCCCTGCCCCACCCGCTCCATTACTGAAGGTCTCTGCATAAAGCCCCTGAGGGAACTGAGCCTTGGAGGTGGCCCTGCCCCGACACTAGCACCAGAACTAAAGCTCACATTGATTAGCAGCTGCACCTGCCACGGAAAGCCCATTTGAATCTCAGACCCCAAGCACTAGCTGGGCAGATCTAGGCAGGGGTGGACAGGAATCTCAGAAGTCAAGTAACTGGCTGGGAAAATGCCTAGAAAAGGGAAGAAAAATAAGACTATAGAGAGTTTTTTTGAACAGATGCAAATGACCCCGACTTTCGGATCTGACGACAACGAGGACATATTCTTGCCATCAGGGAAAGACGTGGAGGGCGGGGCCTCGGTACCCCAGACATCCCAGGGGGATGTCAGGTGGGCTCAGGCCTTGGAAGAGCTCAAAAAGGATTTTGAAAAGCAAGTTAGACAGGTGGAGGAAAAACTGGGAAGAGAAATGAGAGAGATGCAAGAAAAGTATGAAAAACGGGTCAATACCTTCGTAAAGGAGACCCAAAAAAATACTGAAGAAAATAACACCTTGAAAAATAGGCTCACTCAATTGGCAAAAAAGGTTCAAAAAGCCAATGAGGAGAAGAATGCTTTGAAGAGCAGAATTAGCCAAATGGAAAAAGAGGTTCAAAAGCTCACTGAAGATAATAGTTCTCTCAAAATTAGAATGGAACAGATGGAGTGTAATGCCTTTAGGAGAAACCAAGAAATCACCAAACAAAACCAAAAGAATGAAAAAATGGAAGAGAATGTGAAATATCTCATGGGAAAAACAACTGACCTGGAAAATAGATCCAGGAGAGACAATTTAAAAATTATGGGACTACCTGAAACTCATGATCAAAAAAAGAGCCTAAATATCATCTTCCATGAAATTATCAAGGAAAACTGCCCTGACATTCTACAACCAGAGGGCAAAATAAGTATTGAAAGAATCCATCGATCACCACCTGAAAGAGATCCAAAAAGAGAAACTCCTAGGAGCATTGTGGTCAAATTCCAGAACTCCCAGGTCAAGGAGAAAATCTTACAAGCAGCTAGAAAGAAAAAATTCCAGTATTGTGGAAATAAAATCAGGATAACTCAAGATCTAGCAGCTTCTACATTAAGGGATCAAAGGGCGTGGAATAGGATATTCCAGAAGTCAAAGGAACTAGGACTCAAACGAAGAATCACCTACCCAGCAAAACTGAGTATAATACTTCAGGGGAAAATATGGTCTTTCAATGAAACAGAGGACTTTGAAACATTCTTGATGAAAAGACCAGAGCTGAAAAGAAAATTTGACTTTCAAACACAAGAATGAGAAGAAGCATGAAAAAGTAAACAGCAAAGAGAAGTCTTAAGGGACTTACCATAAGTGAACTGTTTACATTCCTACATGGAAAGACAATATTTGTAACTCTTAAAACTTTTCAGTATCTGGGTAGTTGGTGGAACTACACACACACATGTACACGCATGCATGCACACACACATACACACATGCACACACATACAGAGACAGAGAGCACAGAGTGAATTGAATAGGATGGGACCATATCTTAAAAGAAATTAAGGTAAATGGTGAGAGAGAAATGTAGTGGGAGGAAAGAGGGTGAAATGGAATGGGGTAATTATATGTTATTTAAGAGGCAAGTAGGAGACTTTTTAGTGGATGGAAAAAGAGGAGAGTTGAGAAAAAAAACAAGAAGTTTACCCTCATCACATTTGACTAAAGGAAGGAATAAAATACACACTCATTTTGGTATGAAAACCTATCTTACAGTATAGGAAAGTGGGGGAGAAGGAGATAAGCAAGGGGAGGATGATGGAAGGGAGGGCAAAGGGAGGAGGGAGCAATTTGAAGTCAACACTTGGGGAGGGACAGGATCAAAAGACAGAAGAGAAACAATGAGGGGCAGGATAGGATGGAGGGTAATTCAGTTAGTCTTACACAACACGACTATCATGGAAGTCATTTGCAAAACTACACAGATATGGCCTATATTGAATTGCCTGTCTTCCCAAAGGGAATGGGTGGGGAGGGAGGGATGGGGAGAATTTGGAACTCAAAATTTTAGGAACAACTGTTTAGTATTGTTGTTGCAACTAGGAAAGAAGACATACAGTTAATGAGGAATAGAAAGTCATCTGGCCCTACAGGACAAAAGAGAAGATGGGGACAAGAGAAGGGAGGGATGACAGAAGAGAGGGCAGATTGGAGATAGGGAAAATTAGATTGCTTGGTGTATTGGGGTGGGGGGAGGGGATAAAAGGGGAGAAAATTTGGAACCCAAAATTTTGTGAAAACGAATGTAAAATGTTAAATAAATAAATAAATATTTAAAAAAAAAAAATCCGCTTGCTCTTGGATTATCCTCTCTAATTTTCAACCTTTCTTTATGTCTTCCCCTTCCTTGCTGCCTGCAAAATATTATGCCATCCGTAATCAAATCTTGACCTCATTCCTTCAAACCATCATCCTAGATCTCTCCTCCCTTTCATAGCCAAAAAAGTCCTCCTAGTCCATTATCTGCTGGCTTCCAGAAGGATAAAAAGTCACTGACGAAGTCATCACAGCCTGGAGCCCCCTGCCTGACTGGCGGGCGGAATTCATTGCATCTTCCTGCTAGCCACCGACTTTTCATCATTTTCACTTTCTCCATTTTTTTTTTCCGTGTGGATGAATACCCGCGGACACCTAGTGCACGTGGACAACGGTTGTTTTTAAAGTGAGGGAAAAGCATTTTCACAGAAACAAAGTAGGGATTATAATAGACTGAGAAGAAAAGGAATTTAAGAGCAAAATTCCCGCTATTTGCCGGTAGAGAGAAAACAGAAAGGAAGGGTATGTCACCAGCACGATCAGCCTCGGGGCTGAGGGGTGGGGCGGCAGGGGCAGGTGAGCTGGGGTGGCGGGGGGGGCGGGAAATGAGAATCTAGTCCTGCTTTTTCTGCACGGTTCCTACGTCCTCTGGCTTCTCTCTTTCCTCCCAAAGATCTCCGCTCCAGCCCTCTTGTCTTTTTTTTTTAATTTTTTTTTAACGTTTGTTCTCTTGAACTTTTTAAAATTTTTCATTTTCTTAGACTCATTAATTTTTCGTTTTCACCATTCACTTTTATAAGATTCTGAGTTCTACATTTCCCCCTCCCTCAAAACGGCAATATGAAACAGATTTCCACATTTGTCATGTTGTGAAAGAAGAATGAGAACCAAAGGGAAACGCCACGGGAAAGAAAAAACCACACACAAATTGTATGCTTTGATCTGCGTTCGGACTCCAGCCGGCCTTCCTGTCTGGAGTGTCTTGCTTTTCAAAACTCCCCTATGAACCGGAGTCTGATCAAGGACGGTGACAGGTCCCTTTCTTATTCTCATCGCAGGCACCACTGGCATTCGTCGCCTGGGGGTCATTTCCATCACCCCCATAGCCAGTCCATTGGCCAGTCTTGTCAATTCTGTCTCCGCACGATCCTTCTCTTCCCTCCCACCGCTGCCGAAGTGCAGGCTCTAATCGCCTCCTGCCTCCTGGTTCCCTCATTCCACTCTCTGCTCCAGCATATCTTCTAGGCAACTTGCAAACTGACAGACCTAAAGCACAGGTCTGGTCCCATCACTCTCCTTTCCAGGAGCTATCAGTGGCTCCCTGTTGCTTCTGGGTCAAATAGAAGCTCCTCTGTTCATAAGTTAAAGCCTTTCAAAAATCTTACTCCAAAACACTTTTGAGGAGGGACAGGGTCAAAGGAGAGAAGATAAAAAGCAGAGAGTGGGATAGGATGGAGGGAAACATAGTCTTTCACAAGAGGACCATTATGGAAGTGTTTTACATGACTACACATGTATAACCTCTATCAAACCGCTTGCCTTCTCAATGAAGGGGCGTGGGGAGGGAGGAAGGGAGAGAATTTGGAACTCAACGTTTTAAAAATGAATGCTAAAATTTGTGTGTACATGCAGCTGGGAAATAAGATATATAGGCAATGGGGTATAGAAATCTGTCTTGCCCTACAGGAAAATAGAAGGGAAGGGGATAAGGGAAGAGAGGGGAGTGATGGAAGGGAGGGCAGATTGGGGGAAGGGGCAATAAAAATACTCGCTGTCTCGGGGTGGGGGAGGGGAGCACTGGGGAGAAATTTGGAACTCAAAATCTTATGGAAGTGAATGTTGAAAACTAAAAATTTATTAATCAATAATAAAAAAATCTGACTCCAACCTATTTTTCTAGATTCACATTACATCTTTCCCAGTCACACATTAGGCAGCTATTAGCCAATAGTCTATTTCTCACAGACCACCCCTGAAGCCTGCACACCCTTTCCTTTGCCCTCCCTTCAAGATTCTGAGCAAGTGTTATTTTCTGTAAGAAGACTTGCCTGATTCCCCTAGTTATTTATACTCCCTCTCCCAAAATGATTGTATTTTATACATATATAGTATTTACTTTTCTGTGTACATGTCATAATTCTCCAATTAAATATTATAGAATGAAGTTTAATGGGGATGAATGTCAAGTACCACAACTAGCTGCACAAATACAGGATGGGACCAGACAAGAGCTCCTATGAATAGGATCTGGGCGTTTTAGTGGGCCACAAGACCAATGAATCAACAGTGTGACATGGCAGCTAAAAAAGGTGAAGCACATGGTGTCCAGAATAAAAGGAACATGGGGGACCATCTCTAGGGGACTGTGTTCCCTTCACTAAGTGAAGTGTCACTTTCCAGGAAGGACATGGATAAACCAGAGCATGTCTATGGGCAGGCAGCTAGAATGGGAGCAAGCTGAAGACCTTACTCTCTGAGGATCAGCTGAAGGATGTGGACATGTTCAGATTGAAAGGGCTGGGCTCTTCCATGGGAGATCCGTTCTGTTCTGCCCCTGAGGGCAGAGTTGGTAGCTGGGTGATTGGCAAAGGCAGATATCAGTTCTATTTAAGAGCAAAACTTTCTAACTATGAAGAGCTGTCCAGAAATGGAATGGGTGGATTCCTGAAGTTGTGGGCAGAGTATAGAGAAGAGAGAGTGCTGGACTTCAAAGACAGAAGACCTGAATTCAAATGCTGCCTCAGACGCAGACATTCACAAGATGTAACTTCTAAGAGCCTCAGTTTCTTCATCTGTAGTGTGAGGGAAACAGTAAAACCCACCTCATACACTTGTGAGGACTAAATGAAATCACACACACATACATATGTGTGCATATGTACATGCATGTCATATACAAAAATCACTTGCAGACCTTGAAAGATCTGTAAAGGTGAACTAATATTATCATTATGACCAGATGGCTTTGGGTGGAGCCTGGATTTGGGGTCAAAGATGTTCCAGGTGGTGTGAGCCAGAAACACCATCACATACAAAAGGGACCACTGTGCCTCAAAGTCCAAGCTGTGCTTTGATGGCTCCTCCAACTGTGGACTGAGAGATTAATGGCACTGAGGGAGCTGCTGGCACAGGAGGTAGAGAGAGCTCTGACTCTGAAGTCAGGAAGACCTGAGTTCAAATCCAGCTTACTCCCTATATGATCCTGGACTAGTCACTTAGCCTCAGTTTCGTCAACTGTAACATGGAGATAATAACAGCACCTGCCTCTCAGGGCTGTTGTGAGGATCCAAGAAGATAATATTTGTAAAGTGTCGCACAGTGCCTGGCACACATAGTAGGTGCATAGTGAATGCTTGCTCCCATCCTTCCAAACCATTCTTTTAACCTTCCCCAGATAAAGGACCAGGAAGAAAATGCTCTCTGATTTTTGAGGAGCTTTTAGGGAAGGAAATGTCCTCAGGAATGTCGCTGTTCTCTAAAGCTAATTTTTCAGAGCAGATCATTCCTAACAACAGCCAGCACTGTGGAAAGCCAGGCCAGAGTTGTTGAAAGACCCTGTTTCAGACAGGGAACTGGGGAGAATGAGTGGGATTGTGCAGTTGTTGCTGTCATTTGTTCTTCCTTCTGCAAAAGAACCAATGACATCTGGAGGGTGATCCCTCCACTTGCAAGTGAATTGGATTTAAGTCAGGCAGACTCAGCCAAGTCAGCAGCCTCACTCTCTCCACCGGGATCATTGGAGTCCAGTGGCAAGACATAGGTCAGGATGATTGGCTATGGCCCTGGATGCAGTGGGAGACCTTGCCCTTTTTAAGCTAAGGCCTTTCCCAGGTCTCAGTTTATCTGAGGCAATGCCCAATCAGTGATTAAAGGCTAGGTAAGAACTGAGGCAAAAGACAGACTAGTTCAACTTCCCAAAAGGATCAGTCTGGAAGGGGGAGGCCCTCAGAGCTTCTGACCAGAATAGAAACAATTTGATTTTGGAGTGAGGGCAGTCAGGAAGAACAAAGGTCTATGGTTGGAAGGCACTGAGGTAATAATAAGCCAGGGCTATTCTGGGGCCAGCTCCTACAGGTTCCTAATGGTTACATTTTTAGTGGTAGCGCTTAGACCTCAGAAATCGATAAGTACTACAGATCAGGGCTTGAGTTATTGCTCTGTCCAAACTTAAGTGATGGAGAACATGTTAATAATGCAGATTGAACTTAAAAATGTGTCCTGTAAAAAAAAAAAAAAAAAAAAAAAAACTTCTATTTTTTTAACTGGTTGTTAAACATTTACCAGTACATCCTGATAATAGCTGAAGTTTCTATAGTGCTTTAATATGCAAAGCACTTGACATAGATCTCAGCTGATTCTCACAACAACTATGTTGTGGTAGATGCTATTATCTGCATTTTACAGATAAGGAAATTGCAACTGACAGTCATATAGCTAGTAAGTATCTGAGGCAGGATTTGAACTCAAATCTTTCTGCCTCCAAGTCATCCACTGGGTTATCTAGATTCAAGTGTGACAAAATTGCATAGAAGGGTACTGTTAGGCTCAGCCTCATCCTCTATAGTGTAAAGGGACCTGGGCTAACTGTCTCCTCTTGGAGTGTCCTGGTCTAGGCACTGCCCCCACCTTTTCCCTCCTTTAAGTAGAAGAGTACATGAACCCAACTTGATGCACCAGGCCTATCTCTCTCCCAAGACTATTACCAGGACAAGTTGGTTGGGACTGAAGTCACTGCCTCCTCTCCTGCTGAGGTCCCTACTGAATTGGTAGCTGGTGAAATCTCTACCTGTTCTAGCCTTATCCCTTACAGGGGAGACTAGAGAGCATCACGAGGCCCCAACAAGGCATATTCACGATTATCTTTCTGATGGCCTATTGCTACCATGGCAACCCAGCTGCCCTCAACGCTCAAAATCCCCTCTGCTCCCCTGGGCAACAGCTAACCCACAAAGGAATGTGATGTGTATATGTGTGAGCACACACGTGTATATGTGTGTGCATGTGTCTGATGAGGTAGTCCCTCAAAAGCCCCCCAGGCTAGAGCTTTTGGCCACTGAGCTCTTGAACTGGCAGCTCTTATTCTCCAGACATCCCCTTTCTTCCATACTTTGTCCTGTCTCATTGGTTCCTACAAGGGAGGATTCAGGGACACAGTTTCCAGTCCTTCCTTTCATGACTGAGTGCATCACGCATATAGGTTTGTTCCTACTCCCCAGAGTTTTCATTTTTTTTATTTTGGTCTGGCTTAATAACAAGTAAAAGTGCACTTCTGTAAATGCACGGGTAGGGCAGGAAATGGTGCAGGAAACTGAGAATCTCTTATGTACAATTTGCTTTTCTTTGTAAATTTACAATAAATTCAACATGAAACTTTCAAAGCTCTCTTGCTTGTCTGTGATTCTTTCTGGTCTTTCCTCTGTTCTTTTCTGTACTTTCTTGAAAAAAGGCCAATAGGTTTTCACAGGCCCTTGTTAAGAGTTTCTGACTTTATCCGCATAACCCAAGACAAGCGCTCCTGTCTTTTCACTCTAACAATTTGGGTCTCCTCTAGAAGCCCTCAATAGTTGGTTTCCATGGCCAACTGGCCATGGGGAGCTGATCATGGGGCTTTGGCCCCTTCTCTGTCTGTCGGATAGCCCCAAGATCAGCTCCCCAAAACTCAAGGAAAAGGCAAAGTTGGGAGTGGGGGAAGCCAAGAACTTGAGGCAGCTGCCCCATGAAGGGAAGGTCTTTAGGCCCTGCTTGGCCTCCACGGGCTATGCAGGGAGTGGGAATCCCAGTGCATTTGGTAAAGGAAGCATCCCCATGCTTTGGGACCAGGTGGCAGCAGGGCTTCTATTTCCTTCCTACTACCCATGGCTTGACCTGTTGCTTGTATTCCTGAGGGTAGAAGAGCTCTCCTGGGGCAGGGTCCCTGCCTGAAAAGGATGTAACTGATTCCATTTTGTTTTGTAGTCAACATTTTCCTGTCAAACTGCAAAACCAGCTGCAGCACTTGGTTTCCTTCATTGTCCTCTTTACTAACCTAATTGGTACAAAAAGACTTAATTGCTAGCAAAGGAAGATGTGAACGAACAGTCCAGGAATATTCCCCTCCTGTACCCTGCATGACAGGTGATGTATAGTTAGTTCCTTTTTAATTTAGTGCAACTAGCTCTACTAACAATGACATGTCCCTTCTTCATCTCCTATAGCTAGTGATATAGCTTAATGAAAACACTTTGTTTTAATAATCTGGTATAAGCAGCCATCTTTTTTGCTTTGTCCCATGTAACATATAAACATTACTAGCTGCATTGTGAATGACACCCATTTTTATCAGCTGCTGGAAGAGTGTGTCACACTCTTGAGTGAGTAAACTGTAGTACAAGCTGTCTCTGGCTCATGCTGGCTTATTGGCAGTGGCTAGTCAATGAATTCATGCAAAATGTTTTCCTACAAATAGATCATAAACACTTTTCTTTTTCTTCATTAAAAAAACCCTACTGTGTTCCATACTTAAATGTATTGTAAGTAAAAACTTGCTGTAAAATAAAAATCTACCAGCCTTTAACATAGGTTAGGGTCAGTTAGAGGCAGCTCAGTGGCTTAGTGGATAGAGCATTAGACGTGGAGTCAAGAAGATCTGAGTTCAAATTCAGTGTCAGACAGTTGCTAAGTGTATAATCCTGGGCAAGTCATTTAACCTTTGTTTGCCTTTAATGCACTGGAGAAGAAGATGGCAAACCATTGCAGTATTTTTGTCAAGAAAACCCCAGGAATAGTATGGTCCACAGGGTCATGAAGAGGTGGATACAACTGGATAACAACATGGGCTCGTAAGGGTTCTTGGAACTTTAGAGACTACGGTTTGCATGATTACACATGTATAACCTGTATTGAACTGCTCGCTTTCTCAATGGGGGTGGGGAGGGAGAGAATTTGGAACTCAAAGTTTTAAATGAATGTTCAAAATTGTTTTTACATGTAACTGCGGAAAATAAAAACAAAATGCTAAAAGGGAAAAAAGGGAACTTTAGAGAATCTCCAGGCAAGCCCAGAAAATGTTTATGGTGAATGCTATTTAAACTCAGAGATAGACCCAGAAGTAGTTAAATAATAAAATTAGTAAAAAGGGTACAAGCAGTAGGTAGGTATTTGTTATTCTTTAAATCTTGCTCTAAATTGCATACACTTTGTAGGAATTAGAGAATGCTTATTACATTAAACCGTTTCCGTAGTTTCATTTTTTAATAGAAGAAAATCAGTCTTGAGTGGAAACATGTATTATACCAAGATGACCTACTGGGAAACTTGTCTGGCTTCCCTCTTCCTCTCCCCCCACCCCTTCCATGGCAGCTACTCAAACTCCAGGAATAGAACCTTGGAGACTTAGGGACCATGAAGGAAAATAGCACAGGAGAAAAGGTTTGGGTCCCTGAAAAGTTTGGTGAGATTTGGCAAGTTGTAGGAGGGCAGGTAACTCTCATAGTTGGCTCTCAGCCCAGAGGGTCTGGAAAAGAAAGAGCAGAGATGGAACGCTGTCCAGGTAAAGGTGTATACATTCCAGCCTGAGGTATGATCTGCAGGCATGTGCAATCTCACAAGGATGATGATCACCTGGTTCTCTCTTCTGAGCAGTCAGTATTACTTATGTAAAAGGAGACAGCTGGCTTGTACAGATAAATACAACAAACTACCTGCAGGTGAATTGCTTTCACACATCCAATATTCTCTCACATGAGGAGGGGTCCAATAATATCTGGCCATTCATCAGAGCCTGGTTCTCTCCTGGAGGAATTGGTGTGGAGCTGCATTAAAGCACTGGCTCCTCCTTTATCACATAGTTTTGGGCTTTCAGGTTAAAGCAGCAGAACAATTTTGTGTGGTTCTGATCTATTACTCATCAGAAAGCACCTCACAGCTCAGTGCAGTTCAGGAGAAGAGAGTGGGTGAGGATCGAAGGAGCAGGAGATGAATTGAGGCAGAGCTGCTGACCATTAGCACCCTGCAGACAGGATGACTTTCCAAGGGTGAGCTAGGCAAGGTTATAGGGAACAGACACATTCTGCAGCCTGGGTTTCTGTCCTCTCTACTAATATTCTCTTCTCTGACAGACAGGCAGCTTCATGCACTCTTCCAAAGAGGTCACTCCTTCCACAACAAGAAGCCCAACAAAGAAGCCCAAGAAGTACAGCTGCTAGGTCAAAACCCTTCTGGGTTTTGTCAGATGTCACTCTCTGGGGCTGTCATTCTAACTTCTTTCCCTAGCAGGGAATTCACTAATCCTGACTTCCAAGACTGTAAGCTCAGATACAGTCAGCAGCCTCATAATGTCATCTGCTTTGCCGACATTATTTCTGCACAAGGGACCTTTCTGGCTAGATCAGAAGGTCCAGCAGTGCCTTGGAGCTTTGAACCACATAACATAATGAGAAAAAAATACATTGTGTAAGCAAACCTGCAGGGCTCATCTGCTGACCACTCTGGAGCTCCAGATTGCATTTTATGGTGTCTCACAGAATTTGAGCATTTTAACACCATCTTGTTGATTATGGCACTGAGTATATTGATCCTATTGATCCTGTTTATGGCACTGAGTATATTGATCCTATTGATCCTGTTGGCTGGTTGAGGGCAGGGACTGTCTTATCCTGCCTTTCCAGGATAGTTACGGTTTCCAGGATAGGTGGTTTATATGATCAGAAATACTAGAAGCGCCCAGTGCAGTCCTACTGATTCCTGTTATAAAGGAATTTCTGGCTGAGGTCTCCACCTGACTGACAACAATGACCATATCTCTTCTTTCCTGGCTTCCTGAGAGATTCTCCTTTTCTCCAACTTCGAATACATCACACAAACCATTGTAACTCTCACTGAGCTGTCCTAGACTCTTCTTCTTGACCTTCCAAACTCTTTCCTAGATCCCCTAAAAATACCATTTCCTCAGAACTCCATAGATCATATTCTGAGCAGAAGAAGGAATCAGTATGCACCACAGAGAAGCAGCTGGGTTCTAGTTTCACTTGCTATGGGTATGTATTCACTGTGTATAGGCAAGTAGGTCACTTCTCTCTGGACATCAGTTTCCCTATGATGGGATTGGCATAAATCCTTCTGGCTCTAAAATAAATACTAGGTTGCTAAATAAAATGCAATTCTTGGCCAGCCTTGAAAGGCCTAGGAAAAGAAAGGCTATACAACTGGGTTGCCCTTGATCTGAATATTGGCATTCAAATTCACCCACACGCCCCTGAATTGGAGCTTCCAAAGTCACAGCAAATACCCATTTACTGAAGAACTCAGGGGAACAGGAGAGGCTACAATAGAGTGCCTGAAAGCTGTCTGGCTGACAACCTGCTTGGCAGGAGGCTACTACAGCCGTTCCTGTAAATCTAGGCTATTTCACTTATATGTCCTGGTTGAGCCTTAGCATCTGAAGGAAAACAGCCTGTGGCACTCTGACTCCTCCTACCTTTTCTGACCAACCATATTTAATTAGTTCCTTGAAGTCCCTAGAACCTTGGGGATAATTTACTATCCTTTCTCCAGAATTACCTTCAGTCCCAGTCCCTTTGTTTGCTAGCCTAGGATATTTGGCATATTTAAACTTCTGGACAGCCCCACAGTGGAATATAGGGAAGAGACTTATTTTATTTGGCTCCTGAGGCCAGAACCAAACACAATATAAATGGCAAAGAGGAAAATTAGGCTTCGTATAATGAAAACCCAGCAATAAGAGCTATGCAAAAGTGGACTTTACTGCCTGGGGACTAGTGGGGTCCCCTTCATTGGAAGTATTCAAACAAAGGTTAAATGACCACTTACTGGCTATGATGTAGAGGGAATTCTTGTTTAAGTACAAGTAGGAGTAAATGACCTATGGGATCCTTCCAACTGTTAGATTCTAAAGGAGACACAAAAGGGGCCACTGGCCAACAGCCCCACCTTTGTTAGTCATTTGGACACAAAATCCAGGGCATATGTATAGTAGCAGCCCATCAGGACACCTAATGGATTCCTGAGATAATCCCTGGGGATCAAAGCCAGCTCTGCCTGACCATCCTACAGGGTTGGGAAGATGGAGAAGCCACTGAAGACTGGGCACATGAAGCCTGCTGTTACTGACTACTCATTCATTCACTCATTCATTCATTCATTCATTCATGCAACGTTTCTGAAGAACCTACTATGTGTCATCCACTGTGCTAGGAAGGGCTGCTAGTGCCCAGATTACAAGCATAGTCTCTTCTCCAAGGGGCTTGAAGGGGGCAACCAGGAGGTGGCTTTGCCTGAGTGACTTCCTGTCCCTGATTCTTGTGCCAGGGGAAGCCACCCCCTCTTACCTTCAGCTAGGGTTCAGCTAGGGAAAAGCTGCCTAAAGTATAAAGGTTGAGTCGGGTCAGAACAGCTAGGAGAGAAATCCGAGATTGATGGCTGCCCAGGAGACCAGGGTCAGATTATCAGGATCGGGGGAGGGTACTCAGGGGACAAGTGTTCAGATCAGAGGTGACAGCCAGGAGCGAGGAGTTGTGGAACATAGGGGGTTGGGGAATTGGGCAGGTGCCCAGGCAACCAGGGCCAGGCAAGGGGAGCTTGAGTCGTCAGAGGTGGGAGCGTGAGAATCTCAGACTGCCGGCAGACTGACCTTGGGCTGGTGTTCTTGGACGCTGCCCTGGAGCCTACCGGTCCTCGCACGGGTGGGGCTGGGGAATGCTGACACCCCTCCCTCCCAAGCTCACCCTTCGGATGCCCCGCCTTCCCCTCCCTAGAGCCCTCCCGACCCCCGTCTCCTCACCTGACGGGTCCCCAGGCGAGCGGCTCCCGCCATGGCCCCGCGGCACCTAGGCCCGGGCGGGCGGGATGGGCAGAACCGGACTGGAGAGGACTGGGCGGGACAGAAGAGGGAGGATGTGGCCCGAGAGACCAAACGCAGACTGGTCCAGGGGGAGCGGGTCGGGCCACGAGCCCAAAGGCCCGAGCCGTTGCGCGTGTCTGCGCGTGTCGTGCGTGTGAATTGCTACAGAGGGGAGAGCGCCCAACGTTCCGAGCGCGTGCGGTTAGATGGAGGCCAGCGCGCCTTTCCAGCCTCGACCACCCCTCCCCCTTTCCTTACCCTCGCCCCAAGCTCCCCCTTCCCCCACCTCTGGTCCAGTCTTTTCAAGACTTGAGACCCCCGTGGGCCGCATCATGGGTTCTCCAGGCCAATCGGAAGCCCGCCTCGTGATGTCAGGGCCACGGGGGCGGGGGTGGAGGCCCTCTTTCTTTAACTCTTCCCATGCTCGGCTGGGGTGACGGGACTCACTGGAGGCGATCCCGATCTGTCTGCCTTTTCCCTCTCCCCACTAGGGAGCCTGCTTCCAGGCATGTGACTAGGATGCCCAGACAGATCCTGGGGAAGTCGGGAGGAACGCTAAAGGAGGTTTTCCATGTGTGAGGAGTCTCTGAGGAGGAGAACTATCTCTCATGGACACATCTGAGAGGGTTAGGATGGCCCCGGCTACAGCTTCTCCAAACAGATCACTCAGTAAACTGTAAATTCCTTTAGAAACTGGAGCCACTGTCACAGTAATGTCGGGCCCCGGTTGGCAGGAAGACTAGGTCAGGGACTTTGAGAGCCACATCAGAACTAGGCTTCCCTAAAGGCAGGTGTTCCAGTCTTGCATTTCAAGCCTAATATTTACTGATTGAAAGTCATCAGTACCACGGACAGCATCACCGGTGCTGTGTGGAGCATGACAACCACTAAACCCTGTGAAGTTGAGTGTTGACGAGAAATGGGGAAAGAACCGATGACCCTTGAATTTTGGAAACTTCCCTTCTCCTCTATAAATCCCACTGCCAAAGCTTGACAAAAAATCCAGAGGGAGGAGGAAACATGCAGAAGTTACCTCCATAGAAGTGCAGATCCAACCAATGTAAAACACAGGGAGAAAAACACTCATGCGGCTACATAAAACAGTATTACATGCTTGGATACTTGCATTTACACAGATGTGCAGATATAAAAAATAAGAATACAGATGTGCACATAGTGTATACACTGCCTTCTGAAAAAATTGTGAATAAAAGCATTTTTATGTTTACAAAGTACTCTCTTCACAAAGGTTCTATATGACAAGTAGAAGAAATATTATTTCCCCCCACATTTTACAGATGAGGGATTTGAGGCTCAGAGATGGCAAGTCACCTACCCCAGGGCCATATAGCTAGTGACAGAACTAAGACTAGCATCCTGGTCATGGGAACATAGATTTAGAGCTGGACGAGACCTTGGAGATTATTACGTCTAACTTCCTTATTTCACAGATTGGAAACTGAGACCCCAAAAAGTTGAATAAATTGTCCAGTGTCACAGAGGAAGTAAATAGCAGAGCCAGAATTTGAAACCAGATCTTTTGTTTTCATATCTAGCACCCTTTCCACTGAACCAGTAGATTTTGAAAATAAAATTTATTTTTTTTCTATTAACTAAAACCTCTTTCCCACTTCTTCCCCCCATTAGAATATAAGAGCTGTTGTTATAACTATAAAGTGAGGAGAAACAAATTTCTACATTGACCACATTTTCAAAAAAACCTGTCTCATTCTGCATCCTGAGTCCATCACCTCTCAGGAGATTGGTAGCAGGCTTTGGAATAATGCATTGCATTGATCAGAGTTCTTAAATCTTTCAAAGTTGTTTCACTTTACAGTTGTTGTGTAAACTGTTTTCATTCTGCTCACTTCACTCTGAATCTGATCATACAAGTCTCCCTAGATTTCACTCAAATGATCCCTTTCATAATTTCCAATTCTATTACCTTCCTATGCTATAATTTATTGAGGTATTTCTTAATTGATGGACATTCCTTTAGTTTCCAGTTGTCACTACAGAAGGAACTACTATATTTTTTGAACATATAGGTCCTTCTCTTCTTCCTTTGATCTCTTTGGGATATTGGACGTAGTATTGATATTTCTGGGTCAAGAGGTATGCAGTTTAGTGACTTTTCAAGCATCGTTCCAAACTGCTTTCTAGAATAGTTAAACTATTTCACAGTTTCACCAACAGTGTACCAAAGTGTCTGTTTTCTGCAGGTCCTTTGATGCTTGGCGTCTTCTCCTCGCCCTCCCTTGTAATTTTGCCAGTGTTGCTAATCTGATAGGTTTCAGGTGGAAACTCAGAGTTCCTTTAATTTACATTTCTCCAATTAATAGTAATTTGAAGCATTTTTACATGGCTATTGATATATTTCTTTCAAAACTGCCCGTTATTATCTTTTGACCATGCAATTGCCAGATGCACTCTTAGAATTCTGAATCAGTTCTGAAATGAGAACTTTATCAGAAAAACTTGCCATAAAATTTTCCCCCCAGTTACCTGCTTCCTTTTAATTTTAGAAGCAATGGTTGTGCAAAAATCCCTTAATAACTGCCCATTTTATTTTCTCCAATCCTTTCTATCCCAGGTTTGGTCGGCTAATTTGCTGTTCATAGATCCTTGCTCCACTAATTTATGTCACCCTTTATGTCTAAGTCACAGACCCATTTTGAGCTTATCTTGTGAAATGTCGGTCTATACCTAATTCCTGCCAGACTACATTTCCGTTTTTCCAGCAGTTTTGGTTTTTTTGTTGGTTGTTGTTGAATAGTGAACCTTTGGCTCAGTAATTGGGGTCCTTAGGTTTATGAAACCCTATGGACTGTATTCATGCGCTTCTCTTTGTTGTGAATCTAATTTCTTTCATTGATTGATCTGTTAATGAATAGTAAACGATTTTGAGGATTACTGCTATCCAATACAGCGAGTTTCCTTCCCACTTCTTTCCCCATCATTTCCCTGGAGATTCTTGACTTTTTGTTCTCCCAAAGAAAATCTTTGTGATTTTCCCCCCTTAGCTTTATAAACTATCAACAGCTCAGTTGATGGCATTAAGTAAATTAATTTAGATATTATCATTTTTATTATGACTACCCATGAACAACTAATATTTCTGCAATTACTTTGTTTCTACAAATAGTACTTTGTATTCACATAGTTTTTATGTGTCTTGGTAGGTAGACTCCTAGTAGTTATTTTAAAAGAAATGTATTTCTTCTTGCTGGATTTCACTGGTAATATACATGTACCACAAAGTCATGGGTGGTTTTCATTTTTGTAACCCTAGCACCTAGTCTTGCCCATAGTAGGCATTTTGTTTGCCGGATTATAAAAAAAAAACATCAATTGTACCATCTTCTTGTCCATCTGTATGGAGTCTACCTTTGTTTCTAGGGCTTTCTCCACTAAACTAGTGCATTGTAAACTGTAAAGTGCTATATAAATTAGTGTTTTAAGAAGCACTATGGTGTGATGAAAAGTACGATGGACTCGGGAGTCCATTACTACTTAGTAGTCATAAGGCTCTCTGAGATCCCTTGTTTTCTCATCTGTAAAATGAAGGAAATATTTCCAATACGTCCACTGAGGCCCTATGACACCTCATGGCATGAAAGTGACCAGATTCTCTGACTGCCAAAGGTATACAAATTCTTGAAAACTTTGTTAAGCCAGAAAGACTGAGTACAGTTCTAGGGATCAATTACGAGTCTGCGCCTTGAGCACCAGTCTGTGCAGTGAAGTTCTACATTGGTTAGTTGGCCACTGAGGGATGAACTTTTTGGTCTTAGCAACTCCTGAACCATTTACTAAGATGTGGAAATTGATGCAATCTCTATTGGTGATAGGAAGACCAACTAGATTACTGACTCTGATCAACAGTCTGAATATTCCAATAGCCATAGTTCTCTCCCAAAGAATCTCTTATTAAACAAGCATTAGTGAATAGATTCTTGAAATACGAAAGCAACTAATATTCATACTCCCTCCTACCAGGGCTATTGATTGTGAGGAAAATGCTAAATAAGAAGAGCAGTTGTTCTCATATGCTGATGGAAAGTGTACAGAGAACTGTATGCATGTGTACACTCTGAGAGAACTCACAGCCCTGAAATGTGCTTAGGAAGTGATGTTGGTATGCATATGGGTGAATGAGGTTCTGCTAGATTGGCTCTGGGCTTAGGTATACTCATGCAACCTATACACTCAACTCACTTCTACAGTGTCTTCCACTCTCACATCCCGTCTCCCTTGTCTTTCTCACACCATGATAAACCCCCAACTGCGGATTACTTCCATCACAGACAACTTTGTTATTTAATCTCAACTGAGCTCATATAATACGAAGGCAAACATATCACTCCTCTTCAATTTGCTATCCCACTGTCCATAACAATTGTTCTAAACCTCTTCTCTATTTCCCTCTCATTTCCCACACTGTATCATTCCTCCACCCTCTCAGCTGAAGTCCTCACCTTATAATTTACACTCCTACCCCTCCCCGCAAGAAACAGTTGTTTGCCTCAAGCACTGTCTTCTCACAACCACCTGGTATCACTTTCCAAAATTTCTTGCTTTACTTCAGTTTCTGTTGAGAGGTGGTACTTTTTCATACTAAGACCAACACTTCCACAGGCACCATTGATACCATTCCTTCCTGTTTCCTTCAGAAAATTGTTCCCCACTATCATTCCCCTCCCCCATCTTCAATCACTCCCTATTTTCAAACCACCCGCCCACCCCAGATCCTACCATCCCTGCTGCTTTCCTCTCTTTTTTTTCAACCAGTCTTTGAAAAACCATCATTTGGTTTCTCAATTTCCTCTCCTGTCTCTTCCAAACCCTCTGTAATACGGCCTCTTGACTCTATCACACAATTGAAATCACTCTCTCCAAAGTCATCAATATTTTCTTAAACCTAAGAGCCTCCTCTCAATCCTCATCTTTCTTGACCTATTGTATTTGACAGTTTACTACCATCTCTTCTTCATGGATACTCTCTTTCCTCTGGGTTTTTCAGACACTGCCCTCTCCTAGGTCTCCTACATGCCTAACAACTCTCTCAAGTCTCTTGCTGGACGATTATTATTTATGTCAAAGACACTGTGGGTGTACCACACAACTGTTCTAGGGCTTCTCTTTTCTCTCTATACTTTCACTTGATGACCTCATCAGATTAAATGAGATAACATATGCAAAATTTCCAATTACTGCATAGATGCTATTAGGTTCATGGGTTCAAGTATCATCTCTACAAACATATTAGTCTCTCCATTCCTCTTCCTCATTTCCAACTTCTCTCAGTGGCACCACCACCCTTCCAGTTACTGAGGTATGCAACCTCAGTCTATGTCCTCAACTGGCTGCTACATCTTGTTCTTTTGGATAGTTTCTTCCTTCTACTCACACAACCATTCCTCCAAAACTACTTTGTAGTTATTTTGTATGTATTTTGAATATACTTATATGTGTATATACATGTCTTTTCCACTACTCCTTGAGGACAGGGACTATTTTAGTATTGTCTTTGTATCCCTAGCACCTGGCAAAATGCCTGGCACAGCAATCGGTGCTTTGGGGAAGGAGGAAGGGCATGAGTGATTGGGGCAATCAGAAGAGACTTAATGTTGATTCTAAGCTCCATGAGAACAGAGGGTCATTCTTTTTAAGGTTTATAACTTTAGTGCTCAGAACAGGACCTAGCATGTAGTAGTCATGTGTCTTGACTAAACTGAATTCAGGTGTCCAAAGTGTTTAGCCTGAGCTACCATTGCCTCCACCCTCAGGAAGCTGTGAGTGAGGTCTAAGTTGATTACAGGAGGACAGGTGCAGATGAAGGTACTTTCCCTTTAAGGCCTTGCCACTGAATCCTTCTCTTGGCTCCATGGGCATGGTGCAGGAGCAGGACTCTTCATCCTTACATCCCACAACTCCCCAATGCTGGGACAGTTCCCTGCCCTGCTCCTTTTCCCTTGTTTATTAGTGAACTTCACCAGCCTCAGTTACAAAAAGGCAATGAGCACATCACAGGAAGGACTCTCTCTCTTAATCCTTGTTAAGGAACCTTTAGCTCCAGAGCCTGTCTTTGCTAATAAGGCTCTCCTCTCAATGCCCTTCCCAGCACCAGCAACCTCCAGGCCTTAGGCAGGTCATATCCCCGAGGGTTACTATCTGCTCCAATTGAGACCTACGTCTTCATGAGGTCTACTTCCCTGAGGCAGAGGAAGCAAAGGTAGATAACACGTGAATAAGGGGGTACAACGTTTCAGGGTTCACAGGATTCAGGAAATAGGGATGCAAGGTCCATGGTTAGGGGGTATTTCTGGCCTTGCCACAGGATATGGGTGGGCTGTGTGGTCCCGGTCCCTCCTGGTGGATACTGGAAGCAGCTGCTGAGCTCAAAGGCGAGGGAAGAGCGGACCAGACCCACACCACCACTCAATTTAGGTGCTGGGTGATAGAGCCGTCCGTTGGCAGGGAGGGGCAGCAGTCGATCAGGTTCAAAGGGTACAGTTAGGGCCTCACCACCTCCACCATAGGAGAGGCGAGCAGGCCCTGAGCCATCTGCCAGCAGGTGTGTGAAGACCACAGGTAGGTCTTCACAGCGCACAAAGTTGCGTTCACGGCCACAAAGGGAGACAAAGGGAAAGGAATCTTCATAGCGACCACTTTGGTTCTTCCTGAGGCGGGAGAAGAAGAAGACCAGGAACTGCCGGTCTGCAGGGTAGAGGATGTAGGGGTTAGCAAGCCCTCAAATGGAACAGGGAGGGATCACAAAATCAAAGGTTACTTCAGTTTGAAGACAATAGAGTCCAAAGCCCTCATCTTATGTTTGTTGAAGCTAAAGCCCAGGGTGGGGAAGAGACTCATCTGAGACCACATGGCTGAGTCTTGGTGGTGGAGGGAAGGGAGCAATGAGGGGTCTGGGAAAGAAGTCAGAAAGGCTGGGTATTGGGAGAAGTTACTGTTACTGTGGAAGCCTGTGCTGCCCAAAGGAGAGCCTGTGTGCTGTAGAGGATATGTGGATGTTAGAGGACCTGCCCCTTGTATAATATGAGTACCTTTGGGCAAGTCACCTAACTTGCTGAGGTCTCAGTTTTCTCCTCTGTAAAATGAGGTGTTTGGATTACATGAGTCAAGGTTCCTTAAAGCTCTAAAACCTTTCATGGTCAGTCTTGCATGGTCCTTTCCCTGTACAATTCCTCCTCAGGCACAGGATACTCTCCGGTAGCCAATGCAATTATTTCTCCCATTTCAGGCAGACACAAAAGTAGGGAGAATGAGGGAGGCAAATTTCCTGAGATTCATCTCCCTTGGAAGAGACCCTGAGAAGACCAGACCCAGTACTCATGAATGCTGATAGCTGAGGAGCTCACTACTCATCAGGAGAAGAGAAAGGGAGTAGGGGAGGAGCAGGAGTCCTGGGAAGGGAGCTGGGCTCGCTAATGGGCCCACTGGGTCTCAATGTCCTGGATAGGCTTGGGTTCAGGAAGAGCTGGGAGCAGGTGGGTGGTACCTTTGAAGCAGGTGATGAAATTCTTCACTTTGGCATCATCCAGGAAAAGCTGCAGGATGTGGGCAGGGAAGAGAGAGACAAAGAGAGGGATAAGAGGTGGATCCCTCCCATCTTAGGCAGACAGGGTGGTGGTGATCCAGGAGGGCATGCACTGTGTATGCATAAGCATGGAGTTAGCCAAGCACACATGCATGTCCTAGTATTTGTAAATGTGCCTGTATCCCCTTGGCTTTTGCCATACTATTTTATGGCCTTTTCAGGCCTTGCTCTTCATTCCCCATGGGGGCTGGATAGCATTTTTATCTTTGCATCTCCAGCGCCTGCAGCATAGCACTTGAAAATCTCAAGGAGATTCATGTTCATGTTGATGTGGCATTCTTTTCCCTGGTGCAGATTACAATAAATTTGTACCTTTTCGTCCAGACATTGCGTGTATGTGTGTCCCGAGAGATTCTCCATAGGAGAGCCATCCTAGATAGTGAACACTGTCCTCCAGATCTTTTATGGGTACTATTATCTCTCATTATTGCAACATGATTAACCCATCTTCTTTAGCTCATTATACATTTCCCTTTTCTTGGGTGTCATCCCTTTATACCATTTTTTGTACATAGATCCTGTTGGAATATTCTGAAACCTACTTAGACGCATCATGTGCCACTCTATGTCAATTAATCTCCTTGCATTTTGATTGTTCGGAAAGTGTGATGTTCTAAGATTCTCAATCATACAGCATTATTAGGAGAACTCTTGTGCTAAAAAGATGGTTTTATGAGTGGGAGGAAGCAACTTGAAACTATTACAATTTCCAAATGCGCTTCCCAAATGCATTCAATTCATTCTCATACTATCATATAATTCTGGATCCAGACCTATAGCACCTGTCGAAGACATGTAGAATGACGCCACAGTCTGAACAGCAGGCATCGTGTTACCACTGGGGATTCTAGGATAGGTTCTTACTAAGGGCTGATCTCTTTTCCAGGGTATGTCCTTCATGGGTGTCACTGAGGAGGCCGTGTCATATTCTGGAGGGCTATGAGCGACGACCGTCCAGACTAAACTGGGTTAGCTGAACGTGACACATGGAAGTGCCACAGACCCACACAGACACTGCGCTTCTGCCAGGCCCCCCAGCCCCTCCCCTTCCGCAGCCCCGCCCCTCCAGCGGCCCCTCCCCTCCCGCGTCCCCTCCCCTCCAGCGGCCACTCCCCTCCCGCGGCCACTCCCCTCCCGCGGCCCCTCCCCTCCCGCGGCCCCGCCCCTCCAGCGGCCCCTCCCCTCCCGCGGCCCCTCCCCCGCCCTCTCCGCGCACCTGGCCTTGGTGGTCAATGTAGTAGAAATACTCGCGGGTCTTCGGCTCGGGGCTCTGGCCCTGGGTGTAGGAGGAGCCCTCGCCGCTGGCCGCGCGAGCCCCGACCCGGCGAGAAAGGGCCGAGGGCAAGGCCAAGGGCAGGGCCCCGGCTCGGAGCCTGAGGCGGCCGCTCAACGCCAACATGCTCCCTGCGCCCGTCCCGAGTGCGCTCCGGCTGCTCCCGAGCCGGAAGTCGCCGGCCGGTCACGGAGGGCGGGGGCCGGTGCCACGGGGACACCGGTCTCCCGGCGCCGACACCCGCTCGCCTGGAGTTCCGGGGAGAAGGGACGTGGAGCCCGGCGCTGCGGACGTAACTCGAGGACCTGAGTCAGCACCGTGACTTGGGAGGGCGCTAGGCCCGTTCACCCGTCACGTGCCTCCTAATTAACCTCCTTGCTCTTTGACTAGGTTCTTCAGAAATTCATGGTGCTTACGAATGAATTCCCTGCTTTGTAAAACGGGGGTGGGGGGTCGTCACTCGGCACTGGTGAAGTGTGGCCGCAGGTAGCGGACCTCGGAGCTTCCCTCTAGCTGCGGACCCGTGACCCTTCCCCGGGGAGGTGTGCGGTCCCAGGCTCGGGATACGTCCCACCGTGGCGCCACGGGTCCCTGGAGGGCCTCCTGTACCCTTCCTCCTCTTGGCCTCAGTTTCCCACGCTGGCCTGGGAGAGTAAAGTGGGGGCCGCTCCTCCTTCCATCCCCTCCCCCTCCCAGCCCCCAAACCCACACATCCCAGGTCACTGAGAATGTCCTACCCGGCAGGGACCGATCGTTTGGCTCGTAAGCCTCACCGAGGTGTTTGAACTCGATCTCCTCTAAGCCTACGATCACACGATGTTTCACAGACGAAGAAACTGAGACCCAGCGGCATGGTTATAGAGCGAGGACTCCGGGTCCTCTGAGTCCTTATCTCGAGCTCAGTTCGCTCTATCATTTTCTCCTTTGCTTGGGTTTTCGGTAAGACACTTCTCGTGCAGGCCAACTCTTACAAGCATCCTTGGTAACGTTTCCTCCCTCCTCCAGCACATCGCCCATCTCTATAATCTTCAATTTCCCTACTAGTTCCTTTCCTGCTGTCTATGTGTGTGTTCGTGCGTGTGTACGTACAGTGTGTATAACATATATATATAGAGAGAGTCTCTTTTATTCTCAAAAACCCGAAAAATATCATACAGAAGGCAGCTAGGTGGCTCAGTGGATGGAGCACTATGCCTGAGTTCAGGAAGGTTTTAGTTCAAATCTGGCCCTATACTTACTGGCTGTGTGACCTTGGGCAAGTCATTTAACTTCTGTTTGCTTTCATTCCCTGGAGAAGGAAATGGCAAACCATTCCACTAACTTTGCCAAAAAACAAACCAAAACAACTCATTTAACAATAAGGTCCACAGAGTCACAAGGAGTTGGACATGACTCACTCAACTGAACAAAAAAGATTACCTTATTATAAAGGTAATAAGATTATCTTATTATAAAGATTATCTTATCATATCCCACTATCACCTTATATCTTTTTTTTTCAGCCAAAGTCCTTGCAAAAAGCTGCCTATATTTGGTACCTCCACTTCCTTCAACTTCTCTTCTCCACCCCTCTGTCATCTGGCTTCCAACCTCACCACTGCACCGAAACTGTTCTCTTCAAAGTTAACAAGGATCTCTTGATCTCTTAATGTCAGATCTCAGTCTTCATCCTGCTTGACCTCTCAGCTGTATTCGACACTTCTTATTGCCCTCCCTCATGGATACTCTCTCCTCTATGGCTTTGTAGGATACTCCTCACTCCTGGTTCTTCTCTTACTTGTCTGATTCTTCTCTTGTCTGATTCTTCCTCCTCATCTTCCTGACTCCCGTGCCTGGAATATACTCCCTCTTCACTTTTGTTTCTTGGAAATAAACCGTGAATTCTTTCATGATTCAGTTCAAGTGCCACCTCCTTCATCAAATCTTTCCTGTCTATTTTTGTATCCCCAGTACTGAGCACAGTGAGCACTCAATAAATGCTTACTGATTGACTGATATCCTATACCTTTCCCTCCTCCCCCTTTATCCTGTCTCCCTTCCTCCACAACCTTCTTTCAAAGCCCAACTTCTCTTCTATGGTGACTGCCCTTGGCTAAAGCTTTTGCTGACTGCCTAGAAGGAGACCTAAGGCATTAACAATTCTGGTAGTTGGTATTTTTTCCCAGCTTGGTAAGAGAGGAAGTTAATGGGAGAACAATTGGAGAATGGTTTTTTTCCCATTCTTACAAGGGGAATTTTTCAAGTTTTCCAGAGAGGAGGGCTGAAGTCTTCTCTTGGGACATGAAACTGAGGCACAAACATGTCAGCCTTTGTTCGTCACGTTTGTAGTTACCCTCTTTAAACTCGAGACTCTAAGAGACAGGTGAACTTTATAGGGACAAGAGGAGAATTTTGACTGTATTTTTTAATCTGGGGTTCTCATTTTGGTTGCCACAAGGTTGAGGAAAAAGAGGAACTGGTGGTTTTATCCCTCTTCCCTTGCCTTTCTTCAGCTGCGTGAGACTGGACTGTGTTTAAATTGCATCCTTTTATTCTGTTAAAGACAGAATTTGATGGAAATAATACTCTTATGTCTCATTAACACCTATGATTGACCCTGCCTTTATACTTCCTGGTGTCCCCTTTGTTTGAGGCATGAGAGAACAGGATAGCTTTGGAAGCTACAGAGACCTTTACAAATTCAGGGCTTTTTCGTGTGTGTGTGTGTGTGTGTGTGTGTGTGTGTGTGTGTGTGTGTGTGTGTGTGTGTGTGTGTGTGTGTGTGTGTGTGTGTGTGTAACTGGTGGCATAATCACAAACCATTTCATAAATACCCTTCCAAGGACAGAATTACTATAACCTGGAGCCTTCTGAAAATCTCTCATCAGACATAACCCAATCCATCCTCTAAGGCCTTTAATTTTTTAATTTTTTGTATTGGTGCGCCGCAGTCTACTAGCAGAAAGAGTATTTGACCAAAGGTCAGAAAATTTGAGTTCCAATCATTATTTTTTGTTACTAGCTCTGTGGCCATGGACCTCAGTTTACTCATTTGTAAAAAAGCAGGCTATATTTAATCTTTAAAATTACTTCAATCTTTAAGATTACTTAAACCTTAAACATACTATGAACCTTTAACTTGTGTGTAGGACATTCCTGGCACCCTAGAATTTCCCTGACTTTGTCTCTAACGTTGGCTCTTTTGGGTTTCCTGTCTTTGTTATGACTGAGGGGAAGCATTTTCCAATTGGAAATCCCATAGGAGTCCCACTTTAAAAGTCATTCTTTTCTCAACACTCCTCTTTCTGATTCTGTGACTCCTGTAATGCTGCATTTAAAGGGTGTCCACCCTCTATTGTCCATCAGCTCCCAAAGGTTTAAATATCTCTATGCAGATGTCACAGATCTATACATCTAGTCCCAGACTCTCTCTTGAGCTCTGGTCCTGCATCACCAATTAGCAATTAGCCATTTCAAAATGATGTCTGAGACATCTCAAACTCAACCTGCCCAGACCTGAACTCATTGCCTTTCCCTGCAAATTTTCCTCTTCCAAACTTTCCAATTTCTGTCCAAGGTATCAGTATCCTTCTAGTCTTCCAGGTTCACAACCTCAGCATTTTCTAGGACTCTACTTTTTCTCTCATCTCCCATATTCAATTAGTTATCAAATCTTGCTGTTGCTACCTTTGCAACATCATTCCTATCTGACTCCAATCAGTTACCATTTAAGTTCATATTCTCATCAACTCTTGCACAAAGGTCCACAATAACCTCCTAATTGTTCCCCTTCAGGTCTCTTGACTTGATGTGCTCCTGTTCATCCTGCACATTGCTGCCAAAATAATTTACATTAAGCTCAGATCTGACTGTGTGATTCCCCTAATCAATAAACTCTAGAAGATTCCTATTGCCTTTAGCATAACATACACATTCTTGTTTAGCTTTTAAAGCCCTAGACAATGTAGGCCCAATCCATCTTTCTAGTTTCATTAGATATGACTTGTTTGTACACTCTTGATTCAGCCAAACTGGCCAAGAATACTCCATCCACCTCCTAGTTCAATGCCTGCTTACTGGCAATCCCCCATGACTGGAATGCATACTTTCTTTCCCCTGCCTGATAGAATGGATCTTTTTTAAAGATGGAGGTCAAAGATCTTCTTCTGCATGAAGACTTTCCTGATTCCCCAAATGCTAGTACCCTCCCCACCAAACTACTAGTATGTTCCATTTCTCACCCTGGACCATACACCTCTTCCATGTCAGTCCTCTTTTCCCACTGGTGAATTGCTCCCTGTGCTTCTGTTTTGAGTAGGAACGCAGACTTGCTGACCTCTATTCCCTTGCCAGATGGAGGTGTAGGGAAGGTGAGAAGTCAACTATCTAGAGACTCTGAGATCTGGAACAAAGAGACCTCCAAGCTAAGTAGGGAGCTATCTCAGGGGAGAGGTGCTTGACTCTTGACAAACAGGAATACTCTTCCCTTGAGGGAAGGTAGGGAGAAAGGCCCCTTCTAGCAACCATGAGTTTTTCCTCTCTGTGTCTGTCATCTCTTGTTCTAGTACCCTAAGTTGGAGGACTATATAGTTCCTCTAGAAGGGTAGAGGCCCACAGGAAAAGAAGTAGCTGTCTTGACTCTATGGAATTTGATACAAGTCCAAATTTTGTTTTACTTTTGTTAGATTGAACTAGATCTGTGTGCCTTTATGATGTATTGTTAGCCTGAGGGCTTACTTGAGGGTCATACAGAACTTTTTATTTTCTTTTTTGTGGAGACCTTGACAAGAGCCAAATTCTAGGTGGGTACAAAGCACTAAGATGCATTATTGATAAGCCTCCAAGAATGAATCTGGTTCATCTCCTGTCAACACAAAGTTCACAATAACAAACCATATTTATATCGCTAATGAAGATTTACAAAGCAAGCACTGTGGTCAAATTCTGGCTTCAACACTTGGTAGTTATGTGACCTGGAGCAAATGCCTTCCTTATTTGAGCCTCAATTTCCCTTTTTAAAAATGGGGTAATAAAAAAATAAAAATGATATAATAAGGGAAAAATGGAATGGGGCAAATCATCTCATAAAAGAAGCAAGAAAAAGCTTTTTCAGTGGAGGGGAAAAGGGGGGAGGTGAGAGGGAAGAAGTGAAGCTTACTCTCATCACATTTGGCTTAAGGAGGGAATAACATGCACACTCAACTTGGTATGAAAATCTATCTTACGCTACAGGAAAGTACGGGAGAAAGGGATAAGTGAGGTGTGACAGGGTTCATAGGAGGTAGGGCAGATGGGAGGAGGGAGTAATTATAAGTAAACACTTTTAGGGAGAGATGAGGTCAAAAGAGAAAAGAATAAATGGGGGACAGGATAGAATGGAGGGAAATATAGTTAGTCTTTCACAACCTGAGTATTAAGGTAGTCTTTTGCATAACTATACATGTGTAAACTATATTGAACTGCTTGCCTTCTCAGTGGGGATGGGTGGGGAAGGAGGAAGGTTTACGGTTTGAAGTTGGAACTCAAAAGTTTTAGGAATGAATGTTGAGAATTGTTTTTGCATACAACTGGGAAATAAGAAATACAGGTAATGGGGCATAGAAATCTACCTTGCCCTACAAGAGAGAAGATGGGGATAAGAGAAAGGAGGGGAATGATTGAAGGGAGGGCAGATTGGGGGAAAGGGTAATCAGAATGCATGGTGTCTTGGGGTTGGGGGAGGGGAAAGATGAAGAGAAAATTTGGAACTCAAAATCTTGTGGAAATGAATGTTGAAAACTAAAAGTAAATTCATTAAAAAATAATAAAATTAAAATATTTAAAAAATGACATAACACTTGTATTCATGTAGCTCACTACAGAAGTGATGAATTTGTAATCAAAGGGCCTCTGTCAGAAGCTTGGCTTCACCTACTACCTGTGTGTGACCTATGTCAAGATCCTTCTTCTGCATCTTCGTTTCTTTATTTGCAGAATGATGGTTAGGACTAGATGACCATTAAGTTTCCATCTAGCTCTAATTTCCATGATCCTTTGTAATCTCAGAGGGCTACAGAAAAGAGTGATTATTTTCTCACTCTGGTCATCACAGTGGCAGTGAGGATGACAAGACCCTAGGGACACCTTGGATGTGCTATAGCCCAGTTTAGCTGCTTCCAGGTAAGTACTATGGGAGATCTTTCAGGGAAGGAGAAAAAGGTAGAAAAGAAGAGTGGATATACAGAGAACAACAATGGAGAGTGTCCATATGTATTTTATTCACACGACATGGAGCCGCCTCTACATGTCCATGCGTCATAATTACAGAGTTAGTCAGACAATGGGGCTGTGGCCCTGCCCCCTCCCCCCTCCCACTAAGTACCCTACCTCCCACCCACCTCATTGGAAGGTTGCATTCCTCCCCCTCCCCAGCATGGCTGGCCCAATTCCTGAGATGGCTATCTGAAGAGGAATTTGGGAGGCTGAGGATGGATGTTACCTATGCCAACCCCACCAACCCAGAGAACTGCCTAGAACAGCCTCCAGTCCTTGGTGAGGAGAGATTGGTACTAGAGGACAAGGAAGGGTTGGGGATCCTGCTGGGCTTGGCTGGCAGTTCAGGGACTTGTGGCTAGAGTCCCACAGGGGCTTGAGGCCAGAACCAGTGCGGCCCTTCTCTCTCCATCCTCCCTCCACCCCAATCCCAGGGCTGAGGCAGGAGGGAGAGAGGGGATATTTTTTGTTTTGTTTTTTTTTTTGTTTGTTTTTTTTAATAATAAATAAAAACAATTCTAAAAAAAATAGATATATAAAAACAGGAAAACAAATGAAGTTTTACAACAACCAGAACAACCAAAAAACTCCAACATGGAAAATGTACAAACTGGGAGGGGGCCCCACAATGTTGGACAGAGCAGGCCCTGCTTGTTCCCCTCACCACCCAGGTCCCTCACCCCAAGCAGGCTATGTAGAAATGGTACACAGGTGGGTCTTTTTCACATGGACTGGAAGATGGGTTTAACCCGGCACAGGGATCCAGAGCTCTCTTCAGGGCTCTCTTTCCCGTAGCTTCGTTCCTAGGGCCTTGCCTTTGTACAGGCAATACACCCCCATCCACATTCCATGAGCATGTAGGCCTGGCTGAGATGGATATGAAATGGGGATGCCTGGATTTTCTGGCATTTATTGCAAAGGTCAAAGGACCATCTTGGGCCTCCAAAAGGTATCTATCAGTCAGTGTGGGCTTGCTCTCTCCCTCCTTCCTTGGGTCTCAACTGTGGAAGGCAGATGACCAGTCTTACCAGGAAGCTGCCTTCTCCATAGTTTATCTCCTTTGGTGTTGGACTGAGAGGGAGCCCCCTGTTGGACTTCCCTCCCTTCCATATTCCTTCAAACTTGCTCTGGGGCCAGCTCTAGGGCAGGGAGTTAGGGATGGGGTTGGGTTGCTTTTTGGTCACAAGCCAAGAAAAGAAGCAGAAGAAAACTATGGTACCAACTTGCTCTGGGCTGAGGCTGGGTGATGACTGGGGAGATAAATAGCATTTGGATTAAAATGATTTCATTAGCAAATTTAGTTCTTATATCTCTCACTCTGTCTCTATTTATATCTCTATACAAAGGCTCCGCTGCCGCAATGAGGATGCGGGATAAATTCTGAATTTATAGTTACACTAAGAAAAAATACTCTCGCCCCACCCCCCCTCCCTACCCCCTTGGCTCCCAGGCTACCCTGTGCCCTGCCTGCCCTGCCATGGCCCCTTCTGCCCCGTTTTGCCCCCCAACACCAACTTGAGTCTGGGGGGATGGGGATACCTTGCTGAGCCAGTCCTTAGGCAGCTTTTGAGGAAGGTCCAGGGAAACCTCTACTCCACTGGGCTTTCTTACAGTCAGTGCCAACCCAAAGGAGCCCTGAAGCCCTCCAGCTCAGTGGGTAGAGGATTGTTCTGGGAGAGGCCCCCAGAGGAGGGGGGAAGGGCACTTGAGGCAGAAAGTGGGGGCCAGGTCTAGTGATGGGGACATGGCAGCTGGTGGCATCTAAGGCTTGGGTCAAAGGGTCTGAAGCCTCAGGAACTTCCCCCTCTCCTTTATTCTAGGGGTCTGCTCTGAACACAAGGGGCAACCACTTGTCTGCCTCACTGCTGCCTGGAGTCAGGGTTGGGGCCAGCATCAGGCAGCAAGGGTAGTCTGGGTGGAATAAAGAAGACCTAGGCCCTAGGTCTGGAAACTCCCAGGGAAGATCTCCCAGAGTGAGAGCTGCCCTGTTGGCCATGAAGGACAGTGAGGACTGGGTCTGCCTGAGGGGTGGGAATTATGTTCCCCATGTGCCTAGAGAAAAGGGAGCAGGGACTTGGGAAGAGAGCAAAGTTGGAAATGTCCTGAGGACAGGGCAGAATGGAAGTAGGGAGGGAGAGGCTGGAGGAAGGCCCCAGAGTTGTGGCCCCTGGTCCCTCAAATCAATCCCCTCCCTAGTCTTCAGGGGCCAGCCCTGAACAGCGGAGGAAGAGGAGGACTGGCTGGGGTAGTGGTGGTAATTCTCTATCCTCACATGGTGGGAGAGTGTCAGGACGGGAAGGGGCAGTGTCAGCTTGGCTCTGAGGAGCAGAAGGCACTTTCTTGGGGTACCCTGCTGGGAATGAGGGAGGGGGATTCTGCCTGTCCTGCCCCTTATTGTGCCCAAGGTTCCCTGGGTGGGATGTGACTGATTGGACCCAGTGGATCCCTGTTCTTGACCATGGTGGACCCTGGGTACCTGATAGTGAGTCTGAGGGAATGGGCTAGTTTGGGGCTATGGTTAGTGGAAGGAGCCCTGGACTTGGACTAAGAACCGGGCTCAAATCACAGCTCTTCTTACTACCCGATGACTTTGGGCAAATCTCTTCTCTTTGGGCCTTAGTTTCCTCATCTGTAAAATAAGAGGTGGGACAGACCAGATAATGGCTAAGATTCTTTCAGCCCTGATATTCTGCAGTTCTAGGAGGCCACAAAAGGGGGGAACCCAGCAACGACTAGAGCTGTGTCCTAAAAGTCACATCTGGTCCCTTAGCTCCTTCAGGGTATTTTGGGAGAGGTGTCGGGCTCTTCCATTGTGCCAGGTCCTATGGTAGGGAAGGGGATGGGGAGTCATAGGGACAGAGAGGGTAGGGGGAGTCAGTGGGTAGCAGGAGCTAGAATAAGACCGAAATCCCAGGGACCCAAGCCCCAGCCTGAAGCTGGGGCAGGGGCAGGAGAATGGGACAAGAGAGGCAAGGTGAGAAGACAAGTGAGAGGCAGGCATAGTGGATGGTAAAGGTGTGGGCCTGGGCCTGATTCTGGAGCCAGGTACGGAGAGAGGAAGGTCAGATAACAAAGTGCTTTTAACAGCGCTCTCCCAAGGAAATTTCTAACTTCTCAGGGCTCAGGGGCTGAGGTGTGGGAATGGGAATGGGAGTAGGTGAGGACGCACACAGGACCCTTCCTGCCAAGGGGACCCTTAGCAGCCAGTCCCCCATGACCTGGCCAGATGGGACATGGGGGTGGGTGGTAACCAGCTGTGTAAATGCAACATGGACAAACGCAAAACCAAACCCCAGGGCTGGTGAGCTGTGCTCTGTGCAGCCCAGCCTGGCCCTGGTCTGGGCACTGGCTAGGACCATTGTGGGCTAATAACCAGTCATGCTTATTTCAGGGGCCAATACATTCCCTCCCCTCCCTTTCCCTTCCCTCCCTTTCCCGTTCCCTCCCTCCCCCCTCCCGCCTCCCAGGCTGCAGATAGGCAGCGAGGGCTGGGCCCCCCACCCCACTGTTTTCTCCACATACCCAACTTGTCTCCCCACCCTGTGCTGTGTCCTCCCTACAGGGTGCCTGTCTGCCTGTTCCACTGCTGGTGGGCTCTGTGCCCACTGGTGCCTCACACCTCTTCCCATGCTAACAGGAACAGCCAAGTGGGTGTTCATCTGGGATGGGCCACAGGATTGGATCAGCTTGGCTTGGCTCAGCTCAGCTCCCCATCCCCCTCAGGTTCCCCTCTACCTTCAGTATTATTTCTTTAGTTAGCAGAGGGCCAGATCTACCATGCCCAGAAGAAAGAGTGCAGGAGGGGGCAGGGGCTGGGCATCATTTGGCCCCAACTGAATTCCTGGAGAAATCTCCCTTGCCTACGCAGACGGACCGCTGTGGGGCAGGCGGGAGCCCTGGCCAGCAGGCAGTCCCCGTATGTATCTTGTGTCTCTGTGCAGGTGGGTGGGCAGGCATGTGGGCCAACCCTCAGGGTGCTAGAGTACTCCCTCCATGAAGCTGGTATCCAGGTGCTGGATGAGGACACGGAGGAAGGACATTTCCTTACGCGTGTTTTCAAAGATGATACGTGGGTCGTCTGACTGGCAGCGCAGGCAGTTGGGTGCCATCACCATGGCAAGATTGCTGACGTCCATCTTGGTGACGGCCACGTTGGCAGGCTGCACGAACACCTGTGTGGGCCAGTAGGATTGTTAATTGTTAAGGAAACTGCAAAAAAGCATGTGCTGGATGTGGATTGTGAATAAGGCTACAAATGCGTGTAAGGGGGATAGTCAGTGAGTTTTCCTGACTTGGAGTCACATGGAGGAAAGATGTCCTCCTAGCTCCAGCCCCTGCTAATCTCTCCTCCATTCTAGGGGTCAGGCCTTTCTGTCCCAGTCCATTGCCTTGGGAAGGTGGAGGTCACAGCATCTGCTGACAGAATTAGAGGACAGGGGGGTTCCTATCAAGAGAGAACTCCTGCCTGGTGGGTCCTGTGCTCATCTCCCTTTGGGAATCTCACTAGGAATGCTGACCCTTAATTCCCAGAATTTCCTCTGCATTTTCTTTTCTTCTCTATCACTTCTGCTATCTCCTAAGACTCAGGACTACATAAGGAAAAATGTTCAAGACTGAGATCCAGTTAGCAAGTAACATGATATAGTAGAAA
This sequence comes from Bettongia penicillata ogilbyi, assembly GCA_023548195.1. NCBI lineage: Eukaryota > Metazoa > Chordata > Mammalia > Diprotodontia > Potoroidae > Bettongia > Bettongia penicillata. The sequence goes on along the minus strand of JAJHZJ010000426.1, from coordinate 17,675,359 downwards.
AAGCACTTGGTTTAGAAGAACAGGACCCTAGTTCCACTTCTGGCCGTGCTGCTGACTAGTTGTATGACTGTAAAAGTCATTTGATCTATCCAGCCATGAGTTACTTCTCTAAAATGAGGGGATTGGACTAGGCAATTTCTAAGACCCTTCTACCTCTACACCGTGTGAAAGAAGTCCCCCTTCACTAGATCATGGGCTAGATGATGCTAACAGTCTTCCAGCTAGGCTCACACAATCTAGTCCAGAGATGGCAGGGAACTTTGCATTTAATCAAACCCCTTTATTTTCTACCGAAGAAAAAGTTCAGAAAAGGGACAGATCTAGTTCAAAGTTCATGGCACAGCCAAGCCAACGATCACCTAACCTGCAGACCAAGGCTGCCTGTCACTGCTTTCTGGCTCCCCTTCTCTCTTCACACTCTCCCCCTGCCTACCCCCCACCCCCAAACCGTAGGCAACTTTGCTTATTGCTTCTGCAACCTCCTTAAAGTCTGATTTATCATGACACTCACCACCTGGAGATCCTATAGGCATCTACAATGCACTTCAGGAATATTATCTCTTTAGTGCCTCACAACCACTCTGTGAGGAAGGGGCTGCAGGCAGGATCATTCTTGTTAACCAAATGTTGTTCAAAGAGGTTGTGTGACTGGTCCATGGTCACATAGCTAGTAACAGGTCTCTCTTCTGTCCCATGGCTCCTACTTCTGGACCCAAGCAGATATGTATTTCTGATTCTATGTGACAGCCATGAGTTATATCTTCTGGCATTTCAAGTTGGAACCACAATCTCTAAGGCCTTGATTCCTTACTGTCCTCTACAAATGGTCTCTCCAGGAGCTTCCAGGACGGCTCCCTGAAGCCAGAACTGGCTCTTCCAGTTCTCTACCCCTATTCCACAGGAATCAAGAGAAAACAAATACCTAGGACATGACAAATGAGGGAAAGTACTTTTTAGAAAGTAACAAAACTTTTTAGAAAGGCACATATGGTACTTAATAACAGATCTCATTTCTTCTTCTTCTTCTTCTTTTTTTTTTTTTAAGGCAATCAGGAATAAGTGACTTGCCCAGCATCATATAGCTAAGTATCTGAGGCCATATTTGAACTCAGGTCCTCCTGACTCCAGGGCTGGTGTTTTATCCACTGGGCCACCTAGCTGCCCCAATGGCTCTTATTTCTAGAGTGCCTTAATGTTTATAAAATGCTGATTTCTGCAAGGTTCAAGTGTTACTTCCCTCATTTTATTGATGATAAAACTGAGACTGAGAGAGTAAAATGGAAAGTGAGTGGAAAATAAAATGATCAGCCCAATCACGCTAGGAATGCTCCACTCTGAGATTCTAGCCTAGGTATCTGATGACTCTAGCTCCAGGGAGCTTTCTCCACTTTTTAAAAAGTACATACTGATAATGTCAGAAACCTCTTCTTTAGCCAAGGGACTTGAGGAACTGCTACTGTGATGAACTGGGGCTCATATTCTTAGGCAACAATAACACACAGAAGGGGTCCAATTCCAAAGCCTTGCAGAGCACACCAAGGTAGCCAGGCACAGGGCCCATTACCTGGAGGAAGCGGATGAGGTAGCAGAGCACCATTCTGTTAATCCGGGGCAGGGAGTGGACGACAGCGATGGCAGCCTCAGGGTTTTCATAGTGCGTGATACACTGCTCATAAAACTCGTGGGGGATAAGAGGCTCTTCTAGCTCTCGATACCAGAGTTTTAGCAGTGATGCTGGGAGTGGAAGAAGAGAAAAAGAGCAAATGAGAGAGAGAGAGAGAGAGAGAGAGAGAGAGAGAGAGAGAGAGAGAGAGAGAGAGAGAGACAGACAGAGAGAGAGAGAGAGAAAGAGAGAGATCATTACATAGCATAGCAAGGTTGGTGGAGGTTTCAGCAGGGAGTGGTCAATGGCTATATTGACCTGTCTCTTGTCCCTTAAGATTCAGGGGTAGTAAACATCACACCTATCAGACTAAAAACTAGGAAAATGATAAATGTTGGAGAAGAAGTGGGAAAATTGAAACACTGATGCAGGAGCTGTGAACTGATCCAACCATTATGGAGAGCAATTTGGAACTATGCCGAAAGGGCTATAAAACTATGCATACCCTTTGACCTAGCAATACCACTTCTAGATCTGTATCCCAAGGAGACCATAAAAATGGGAAAAGGACTCACATGTACAAAAATATTTATACCAGTTCTTTTTGTGGTGGCTAAGAATTGGAAACTGAGGGGAATGACTATTGGGGAATGACTGAACAAGTTGTGGTATATGAATGTAATGGAATATTATTGTCCTACAAGAAATGATGAGCAGGCAGACTTCAGAGAAACCTAAAAAGATTTACATGAACTGATGCTGAGTGAAGTGAGCAGAACCAGGAGAACACTGTACACAGTAGCAGCTACATTGTGTGATGACTAACTCTCACAGACTTGGCTCTTCTCAGCAATGCAAGGATCGAAGACAACTCCAAAACTCATGATGGAAAATACTATCACTTCCAGAAAAAGAATCATAGAATCTAAATGCAGATTGAAGCATACTATTTGCTCTCTTATTTTTGTTTTGTTTTGTTCCTTCTTTCTTGTGGTTCTTCCCATTGGTCCTATTTCTTCTTTACAACATGACTGTGAAAATATGTTTAATATAAATGTATATGTAGATCCTATATCAGACTGCACACCGTCTCGGGGAGGGGGAGAATACGTAAAACTCAAAAAAACTCAAAAGCTTATGGAAGTGAACACTGGAAACTAAAAATAAGTAAATTAACAAATTAAAAAAAAAGATTTAGGAGTAGTAAGTTGAGGCTGAGGCAAGTGGGAGAGGTAGGAGCTCAGAGACTCAGTCTAGCTTGGCATGCCATCAAAGAACAGAGGGGTGGATCAGGAAAAAACTATTAGATAAGCATCTGTTCCAGACTCAGCCAGGACTGAGAGGTTAAGGAAGAAAGGGAAAGAATAACCAAACCCTAGGTCCTAGAGTCTAGGCAATCAAAGCAGCCTTCAGAGTGACCTACACATAAATAACAACAATAACCAATAGCTAGATATACCATTTTAAGGTTTGCAAAGTGCTTTACATATATTATTTCATCTGATACTGAGAACAACCCTGAGAAGGAAATTCCATTATAATCCTATTTTAGAGATGAGAGAGCTGAAGTCATTTGGGAAGTACCTGTTAAAACCTAGCACTCTATCCTCTCCATCTTCCAGGTCTTCTCAGAAGGGATCTGGCTTGCCTTCATCCTACTAGATTGAGAGCCTGGGGAAAAATGCTCTTTCCTAAACAAAGGACATGTCACCATAGAAATAACATGGCTCGTTCTGCCCTGATTCACCAGGTGAGGAAAAGCAGGCCTGTCATCTCTGTTGTTATCACTCAGTCAACCTTGCCCTACTCCGAGGTTCACTTCGTTCATGTATATCCATTGCCCTGTTTAGATGCTTGCTCCATGCACTGCTCAGCTTCAAGGTCATTCTTCCCTTTGTAATTAGGTCACAGCCTAGTACATAGTCTTATTCTCTAACTCCAAATGCTCTTTAACTTGAGGACTTCAGTATATACATTGAAGTCCACTCAAACACCCTGATCTTCTAGGTCATCATCCTTTTGAACTCTCACAACCTAGATCCTCATTTGACTTCAACAATTCACAGAAATGGTCATACCTTAGATCTCACCATCACAACTATGCCACCTCTATGATCCTAAATTCTGAAATTTCCCATTTATCATAAACTACTCTTCCATTTTTCCTGTGCTTTGCTTCTTCTAAACTTACTCTTTTTCCTTAAAGTAGTCATCAGTCATTTGTCCCTCTCCATTCCTCCAATTCATCACTCTTACCTTGGCTTCACTTTCCTCTTTTAACTCTATAGCTAACCAAGTCAACCACACATGGTCTTCTGCCTTTAAATCTTTTGTCCCCTGATCTACTGCCAATCATACATTGACATCAAAACTAACCCCTTCACTGAGCTTCTCCACTCTTCCATGAAGTTATCAATATCCCTTTCATAGCCAAAACCCCAGAAATAATGGTCAACATTTGCAGTGTCCGCTCTACTCCCTCAAAGTCCTTTTATTCATCAAAATCCTTTTGAAATCCAACTTCCAACCTATTAGTCGTTAAACCATTCACTTAAATATAACTTGAAATCTCTCAATTTCTAAATACAATGGTGTTTTCTCTGTCATGAACCCCCTTGCCCCACCTTCAACTTGTGACATTGTTGACCACATTCTCTTAGTATAAACTTTCTCCTTCCCTGGTTTTTGTGACAATGCTCTTTTCTTCTGCCTAAAAGATGTTTTTTGGTGTCCTTTGTAAGATTAACCATCGTCTGCTCCACAATTGTGGGTATCTTCTAAATTTCTTTAAGACTCCCTTTTCATCTCTCTTTGCCCCTATTGGAGGGGTATAGGGTGTGTTCAAGGAGGACCAGTACCTTTGGTGTGATGGCTGCCAAGCCCCTTTCAGGGATTTTTCCACCTTTGATGCCCACCTGTTCCACCCAACTCTCATCTGTGGAACCAAGAAGCTGCAGCACGCACAGCAGCCACACCCTGGTAAACTGTTTAGGCAGACGGGCCAAACCAGGTTGAGGGTAGCCAAGGGTTCTCAAACCCACTGGTGAGTTGGGGGGTGTCTACCCCAAGTATGTGAAGACTTCCTCTGGTGGAATGAGCATAAGAGAATGATTTGTTCCAAAGGCCATGAAGGTAGATGAAGCAGGTGATGTGGAGCACTTAGAGCTTGGTTAGATACCGAAGATGCCAAGGTCATCCACTTTATACTGAGCCATCGCCAGCCACCTTGACTCTGTTCTGCCACTGGACTATGATGACTCTGGAGGAGTGAGGCTGATGACTTCGTGCAACTCTGCCTCACTTAAATCCAATTTATGTATGAATCAAAGACATCAGTCATGCCATTTAACTATTATGCCTCAAAGTCCTGTGGCGACAGACAAGTGATGAAGCAGCAGGTGCGGATACGCTGGGATCTGTAGTCACAACCCTGCACACAGGTGGCCCAGGCCATAGGGCTGTTTCTCACTGGAAGCAGCAGTGGGACTCAGCAGCCCCCTGTGTGTCTCAGTAGCCTTTTAAGGATCACATTGCTCACCTCCTGGTGTGAGGAAGGGGCTAGAAAAGGTGTCCTAAAAATTGCCTGCTTACCCAACCCTGCCCTGATTAACGTGGCAGATGGGGAATCCCACTATGCAGTCGAAACACAAAAAAATGTACAAAAACATCTGCAAAGATGATTCCACTGACCATCAGCACATGGAATGTACACACACTAATAGACAATACAAAATCCAGTAGACCTGAAAGACGAACTGCTCTTGTTGCAAGAGAACTCAACAAGTATCATATCCAAATAGTAGCCCTGAGTGAAACAATACTGGCAAATGAAGGTCAGTTTACTGAAGTTGGAAGTGGATACATGTTTTTCTGGAGTGGATACACAAGTACTGTAAAGCTGGCATGGGTTTTGAAATCAAAACTAATCTAATCAGCAATGTGATTGCCATTTGCAGGAAAACACCATGCCACCATCATCAGTGTCTATGCTCCCACCATGACAAACCCTGATGACATCAAAGAAAAATTTTATGAAGACCCACAGGGCCTTATCAATGAGACAAAAGAGGACAAGCTGATAATTCTGGGTGACTTTAACGCTAGATTAGGCTCAGAATATCAGACTTGGCAGGGAGTCCTAGGGAGGAATGCAGCTAGAAACAGCAACAGCAGTGGTCATTTACGGCTGAAGACTTGTGTATCACAAGACCTTTTCATCACCAACACTGTTTTCTGTTTACCTTAATGCAATAAAACTTCATGGATGCACTCTTGCAGCAAATACTGGCATCTAATAGACTGATTGTAAGAAGAAGAGACAGACAAGAAGTGAGTGACAAAGGTAATGTGTGGTACAGGGTGCTGGATTGATCAGACTTATCCTTTCCAAGCTAAAAATTCTCATTCATCAAAAGTGCCACCCCCAAGGCAAAATGACTACCAGAACAATTAATGTCAACAAATTAGAGCTCTTTTCTGAGACTGAACAGTTTGTTGCTAACTTGGAGGGAGAGCTGAGCCAACACACAGTTGGCAATAGTGGAGCAGAAAAGGAGTGGGCAGCGTTCAGAGATCTGATGTATAGAACTGCATTTGCTCATCTGGGTCAGAACACTTGCAAACACCAAGACTGGTTTGATGAAAATGATGAAGAAATTCAGAAGCTGCTAAATGAAAAATGAGAACTCCACAAGATTTACCAGCAGGTTCATCCACCTCTAAGAAGGCAGCATTTAATTCTATCAAAAGCAAAGCTTAGAGAAATGCAGGACTCCTGGCTCAGCAAGAAGGCAGATGAAATTCAGTTTTATGTTTATAGTAACAATCCAAAGTACTTTTATGATTCCCTGAAAGCTATTTATGGACCAAAAACCTGTGGTGCATCACAACTACTCAGTGCTGATGGAGCCACATTGATTAATGACAACAACATGATCCTAGAGAGATGGGCTGAATATTTCTATAGAGTTCTCAACAGACCATCATCAATCAATGCTGAGGCCATTGACTGTTTATCTCAAGTTGAAGTCAATCCCTCCTTAACTGAACTTCCAACTGAAGAAGAGATTTTGAGTGCCATTAGGCTCCTTTCATGTGTCAAAGCACCTGGTGCTGATTCTATTCAAACTGAGATTTACAAGGTAGGGGAACCATTGCTCATACAAAAGTTGACTGAAATTTTCCAGGTTATATGGCAAGAGGAGGTTATCCCCCAGGAGTTCAAGGATGCCTCCATTATCTATCTCTATAAAGGTAAAGGGAATAGACTGTCCTGTGACAATCACAGCGGGAGGGGATCTCTTTCTTAGTCATTGCTGGCAAAATTCTTGCTGGAGTCCTCCTTAATAGGCTGATCCTTCACCTGGAAGATGGCCATATACCTGACCCACTGTGGCTTCAGAAAGGGCTGAGGAATAGTCAGTGTTTGCTGCCTGACAATTTCAGGAGAAATGACAGGAGCAGAACAGAGGTCAGTACACAACATTTGTAGATCTGACCAAGGCCTTTGACAGTGAGTCATGAGGGCTTATGGAAAATCATGTCAAAATCTGGTTGCCCAGAGAAATTCATCAATATTGTACATCAATTTAACGATGGCATGTTTGCCCAGGTTTTGGATAGTGGACAACGCTCTTGTGTCTTCCCACTCACCAAAGGAGTGGAACAGGGCTGTGTGCTTGCTCCCATGCTTTTTAGCATGATGTTTTCAGTCATGTTGTCAAATGCTTTCAATGAGGATGAACAAGGCATCAAGATCAATTATCATACTGATGGTAAGTTCTTCAATTTGAAAAGGCTACAAGCCAAGACCAAAGTGGAGGGAGTGTTGGTGCATGATTTTCTGTTTGCAGATGATTGTGCACTCAGTGCAGCCTCTGAAGCTGAGATGCAACCAAGTATGGATCAATTCTCTGTTGCCTGTGCTAATTTTGGCCTAAAAATTAACACCAAGAAAACACAGGTGCTCCATCAGCCACCATCACACCATCCATACTGGAACCACTGGTTACAACAAATGGAGATGATCTGAATGCTGTGGATAAGTTCACTTATCTTGGTAGTGTACTTTCCAGGGATGTACACATTGACAATGAGGTTGATGCATGAATTGCCAGAGCTAGTAGCTCAGTGTTTGGGAGGCTCTGAAAAATAGTTTGGGAGAGAAAAGGTATTAGACTGACTACCAAACTGAAGGTCTACAGAGCTGTTGTACTGATCTCGTTCTTGTATGACAGTCTACAAGTGCCATGCCAGGAAACTGAATCGCTTCCATTTGAACTGTCGTAGAAAGATTCTGAGGATCACCTGGCAGGATAAAGTACCAGATACTGAAGTCCTTGCTCAAGCCAAACTGCCAAGCACTTAAACTATGCTTCAGAGAGTGCAACTCTGATGAGCTGGCCATGTTGCTCAAATGCAAAATATATGCTTGCCAAAAAGACTCACATGGGGCAGGTGATCACAGGGTGGGCAGAAGAAGTAATACAAGGACACTCTCAATGTCTCTCTCAGAAACTGCATTTGACTGTGCAATATGGGAGACACTGGCACAGGACTACTCAGCATGGTGTGCCCACATCATAAAGGATGCTATGTTCTATGAGCAAAGCAGAATTGAGATAGCACAAAGTAAACGTAGGATGAGCAAATTTGGGGTATCCACCCCAAATAGTCACATGGACTATCTATGCCCAACTTGTATTCCAGGCTTGTACTGGTTGATCAGCCACAGTCAGACAAACTGAAATTTCACTTTATCATGGTGATGCCATTTTGGTCCTCTTTGAAGACAAAGGACAAGAACCCGTCAACCAAACAACCCTATTGGTAATATTATCAATTATTGTCTTTACACAAATGACTCTCAAATCTATATCTAGGCTTAGTTTCTTTATAGTGCTCCAGTCCTGTATCACAAACTGCTTCCTGAACATCTCCACCTGGACATTAGCATCTCAAATTCAACACATCCAAAATGGAACTCATCATCTATCCTCCTAAATTACCCTGCCTATTTCTGTTGAGGGCACTACCAGACTCCCAGTCATTCAGATTCACAAATTCAGAATCATCTTTAACTCTTAAAAAAGAATCTTTCTAGATCAATTTTGGTTTTATATCATCTACACCTCCCTTTTCTCTACCCCAGAGCCATTTCTTACAACAAAGAATAAAAAAGAGGGGAAAAAGATTTCAGTAAATTTCTTGTTCTGTTATGCTCAACTCTTCATGAGTCTGTGGACTATATTGTTCATGGGGTTTTCTTGGCAAAGATGTTGGAGTAGTTTACTATTTCCTTCTCCAGTGGGTTAAGGCAAACAGCAGTTTAGTGATGTCCCCAGGGTCACATAGCTAATAAGTGTCTGAGGCTGGATTTGAACTCAGGTCTACCTGACACCAGACCCAGTGCTCTATCCACCGAGTCCCCTAGCTGCCTCCAGTTTAGTGAAACCAACAACAAATCAGAAAAGTCTACCATATTTGTTGCTCCACAATCTTATCTATACAAAGAAGCAGTGGAAGGTGCCTTTTCATGTGACACTTTATTCTCTCCTCACACTCAGCCCCCATTTAATCATTTACCAAATCTTGTTGATCCTATCTCTAACATAGGTCTTATTCTTTCTTTTCTTGCTACTAACAAAACTACAACCCCAATTAAGATCCTTACTACCTCCTGACTAGACTAGACTTAGTCTCCCTGCTTCCATTTTCTTCCTTCTGAGGGAACTGAGGGGATTAGCACAGCAAGAGGTTAATTGTGGGAATTGAGTGAACCATACTGACTATCTTGTGACTCAATACTGGAGTTAGCCCAGTTCCATTTCTATTCAATCATATGTCTGTTCAACACCTGTTTTGTGAGAAAACTTTATCATAGGAATTGGGAGAAAACCTTATTACACTGTCTGAACCTAGCCCCACAGGGTTGGAAGCTGGACTGCCTGTACCTGCTACTTAGAGATCCTTAAGTAAGAACCTGAGTTACGCTGATCAGAAACCCAATCAGATCCAAAAACTGATGCAAGGGGTTTTCTTACAACTGTACATCTCAAGTCACCTATATGTCTTATATGAAAACTGGCTCCATACTAACCAATCAGCTCCCATGCTCTTAGACTATTTACAGACATCTGGGGGTAGTAGGACACCTCTTTTTCTGAATTAATGGAATTGTACCTGTTTGCTCTCTTCCACCCAATTTGGAAAGTTCCTAACCTTTCATCCTATTAGAAATCAGATTACCTAATGTTGTAGTATTTCCTTTCAATTAATTGGCCTTATTTAATTGCTTTTAATGTATAAATCGATGGTTCCACATATGGATGGTGTGGTGGTGGCTGATGAAGCACTTGTGTTTTCCTGGTATTAATTATTAGGCCAAAATTAGCACAGACAGCAGAGAATTGATCCATACTTTGTTACATCTCAACTTCATAGGCTGCACTGAGTGCACAATCATCTGCAAACAGAAAATCATCATCAATACTCTCTCCACTCTGGTCTTGGTTTGGAGCCTTTTCAAATTGAAGAACTTATCATCAGTACGATAATTGACCTCGATGCCATGCATCTGACAGCATAGCAGAAAACATCATGCTACAAAACACCAAAGCTAAAAAGAGCAAGCACACAGCCTTGTTTCACTCCACTGGTGACTGGGAAGGCACGAGAGCATTGTCCACTATCCATGCCCTCATGGAGTTTTGAATGCTGTGGGTAAGTTCACTTACCTTGGTAATGTACTTTCTAGGTATGTACACCTTGATAACGAGGTTGATGCATGCATTGCCAGAGCCAGCTCAGTATTTGGGAGGCTCCAAAGAAAAGTTTGGGAGAGAAGAGTAAATTAGACTATCAAAATGAAGGTCTACAGAGCTGTTGTGCTGACCTCATTCTTGTATGACTGTGAAACATGGACAGTCTACCAGTGCCATGCCAGGAAACTGAATTGCTTCCATTTGAATTGTCTTAGGAAGATTCTGAGGATCATCTGGCAGGATAGGGTACCAGACACTGAAGTCCTTGCTCAATCTGAACTGCCAAGCATTTAGACTATGCTTTAGAGAGTGCAACTCTGATGGGCTGGCCATATCGTTTGAATGCAAAATGTAAGCTTGCCAAAAAGACTATTTTATGGAGAACTCACATGGGGCAGGCAATCACATGGTGGTCAGAAGAAGCAATACAAAGACACTGTCAATGTCTCTCTTAAAAACTCTGGATTTAACTGTACAACTTGGGAGACACTGGCACAGGACCGCTCAGCATGGTGTGCCCACATCAGAAAGGGTGCTGTGCTCTATGAACAAAGCAGAACTGAGACAACACAAAGTAACATAGGATGTGATTTGGAGTATCTACCCCAAATATTCACATGGACTATCTGTGCCCAAAATGTGGTAGAGCATTCTGAGCTCATATTGGTCTGATGAGCCACAGTCGGACACAATGAAATTTCACTTCATCGTGGTGATGTCATTTTGGTCCTCTATGAGAATGAAGGGCAACAACCAATGTATAAAAATCTGTTCCCCTTGTGTTCGGGGTCCAGGCCTACGCTGAGGAGGTCTGGTTCTGGTTTGTTAGGCAACTGCTACACCGTGCTTTATAAATAAATGTGCTCCGAAGATTGAAGTTTTGTTTCCTTCTTCTTTCACCTGCCAATTCCTCTTGCATATCTTCTACACAGTTTCCCAAACAATTCTCCTTGTGTACAAATCTGGACACACCATTATTTCAAAACATTTCATAACTATCACGTACCAAACAGTCCAAACTCCGTTGCCCAGCATTCAATGTCTTCCATGATCTAACCTTTTCAGCTTTGTCTCGCATTACTCCCTTTCATAGCCTGTTCTGGCCAACCTGGACTTTCTCCTAAGCATGCCCACCATTTTCTTGACTCACGGTTTCTGTTCATTATTTTCTTTGCCTAGAGTGTTCTCATTTCCTTCTCTGCCTGATGAATTCCTGTCCATCCTTAAAACTCCATTTTGATATCCCCTGTGAAGTTTTCCTTCATTTCTATCATATCCTTTTCATAGACTGTAAGCTCCCTGAGGCCAGAACTATGTTTTACTTAAATTTTGCATTTCCTTCAGTGTTGAACACAGAACTATTTCGCAACAGCAGGTCTTTAGATGGGAGGTAGGCATGATCCCTACATAATCATACACAATAGTTACGACGGAATATGTAATTTTGAAACAAAGTGTATGTATCTATATCTATGGATGACTCTTCTGGGGTACAAGTATGACACCCATCAGTTACACCAAATGCTGAAGCAGGAGGGATAGAAGAGTTTATCTTGTGGCTTGGAAAGTCAGGATGGCCAAGATAGATGTCACAGCATGTGCCCACCCTCCCTTCAGGGGTGAGTGAGGCAGAAGGCAGTTAGTGATAGACACCTACTTTAGGTCTCATAATTTTATGGAAAATGAGGACACTGAACCGGAAGGTTTGGCTCCCAGGCAATCCTGGATCTCCTCTACAGTCTTCCTCAATGTTGGACCTAGCATCATAAAGGATGTGTGTGTTTATGTGTGTAAAATCTCAGTACTGTTTTCTGTCTGCTTAATATCAATCTGTGCCCCATCTCTTACCAGGAACATGGGGGTCCTCCAGCCCTGTAGGGATCTTCCATTGATCCACCTGCAGCTTCAGAGCATTCACCTCATCAATGTCCCCAGGGACCCTGAGAGAGAGAGAGAGAGAGAGAGAGAGAGAGAGAGAGAGAGAGAGAAAGAGAACGAACTTCTGATGAATTTCTCAAGGACATTTCCTATCACCAATGAGCTGTCTTAGAAGGGGAATAAGCATTTATATTGCACTTACTCTATGCCAGGCTCTCTACTAAGTGTTTTATACAACAGCTGTAGGAGATAGGTACTGTTATTACCACCTTTTTACAGATGAACCTTGCCCAGGTTCACACAGCTAGTATATTACCAAGGCTGGATTTGAACTCAGGTCCTCCTGACTCCAAGTCCAGTGCTCTAACCACTATGAGATCTAGAACAGAGTCTACCTCTATTTCCATACAGTCTTTAAGTCTTTGATATTTTTTGTGTCTGAGACTATCAAAATGGGAGTTGAGGACAGTGGGACATATACAGCTTACTGTTAACTCCCAAGGATTCACTTCCTCTCACTGCCCTCACCCAAATTTGGGTGTTCTTAATCTATGTCCTGGGACTTGCCTCCATCCTTTGTCATGGGACACACAGAGATAGGGGCGTGACATACATCCTGAGTTACTTCACCTCTTTATTCATCTCTTAAATGACCAGGCTACACTGGAGGGTCTCTGGAGTGCTGTGACTCTGAAGCTCCCAATTCTATGGCAGTTTATAATTGGCAGAGCACTTTTCTCTCCACGAGCCTGAGAAAAAGTGGAGCAAGGAGGGCAGATATAGGATGGAGCAGAGGTTCAGCAGGGCTGGCTTTCCTGAAGTCATGCAGCTACAATGCGGAAGAGTCATGTCTTCAGCCTGGGTCCCCTGACTCCAAGTCCAGGGCTCATTCCTTCACACTATTTCTAAGACTCAAAGGCTAGAAATTCTTTTTTTTTTTTAAATTATTTTATTTATTTTCAGTTTTCTACAATCACTTCCATATATCTTAGATTTCCCCTCCCCCTCTCCCTCTTTCTCCCTTCCCTCCCCAAGATGGCATGCAATCTTATATAGGCTCTACACAGACATTCTTATTAAAATTTTCACCTTAGTTATATTGCACAGAAGAATTAAACTGAATCAGCAAAACCATAAAACAAAACAAAACAAAACATAATACAAAAGAAAATGGTCTGCTTCATTCTGTGATCCAATTCTATAGTTCTTTCTCTGGATGCGGAAGGCATTTTTCCTTGAGTCCATTGGGAATTTTTTAGGTCCTAGCATTGCTGTGAAGGACTAGGTCTACCAGAAAAATTCCTGACACATCGGAGTTGTTGCTGTGTACAAAGTTCTCCTGGTTTTGCTTCTTTCATTCAGCATCAGCTCATATAAGTCTTTCCAGGCCTCTCTGAAGTCTTCCTGTTCATCATTTCTTATAGCACAATAGTATTCCTTTACATTTACATACCACAACTTGTTCAGTCATTCCCCAATTGGTGGGCATTGCCTTGATTTCCAGTTCTTGGCCACCACAAAGAGAGTGGCTATAAATATTTTTGTACATGTGGAACCCTTTCCCATTTTTATGATCTCTTTGGGATATAGTCCTAGAAGTGATATTGCTGGGTCAAAGGGTTTTTTTTTGTAGCCTTTTGGGCATAGTTCCAAATTGCTCTCCAGAATGGTTGGATCAGCTCACAGCTCCATCAACAATGAATTAGTATTCCAACTCTCCCACATCTTCTCCAACATTTATCATCTTCCTGTTTTGTCATGTTAGCCAATCTGACAGGTATGATGTGGTACCTCAGAGTTCTTTTGATTTGCATCTCTCTAATCAATAGTGATTTAGAGCATTTTTTCATGTGACTATAGATAGCCTCAATTTCTTCCTCTGAAAACTCCCTGTTCATATCCTTTGACCATTTATCAACTGGGGAATGACTTGTATTCTTGTAATGTTCTCTATATATTTTAGAAATGAGGCCTTTATCAGAGCTACTAGTTGTAAAAATTCTTTCCCAGTTTTCTGCTTCCCTCCTAATATTGGTTGCATTGGGTTTGTTTGTATAAAAACTTTTTAATTTATTGTAATCAAAATTATTCATTTTGTACTTGTGCCCTATTCTCTGGGGGTCAGAGAGAGACTACTCAGTTCTTTCTGGGGACTTCCAGAGCTAGATCCAGCAGAAGAACTGTAGAACTATCTGGGACTTTTCCTCAATGAGCCTGTGAGGACTCAGTGAAAGATACAGTATCAGAGACATAGAGTGGGTAAGCAACCCCAGATGATTGGCTCTGCTTCCACTATACTTACTGTCCAGAAGATAGTCTTGTTGGAGTAAGGAGTAACTATCACTGAAACCAGATGGTAACCAATTGCCACCAAGGGGGGCAGGCAAGCTTGTGTGAAGAGGGAGAGAGTGAAAGAGGGAGAGGAGGAGGGAGAGAGGGAGGGAGAGAGAGACAGAGAGGGAGAAAGAGAGAGAGAGAGAGGGAGAGGGAGCGAGAGAGAGAGAGAGAGAGAAAGAGAGAGAGAGAGAGAGAGAGAGAGAGAGAGAGAGAGAGAGAGAGAGAGAGAGAGAGAGAGAGAGAGAAAGAGAGAAAGAGAGAGAGAGAGAGAGAGAGAGAGAGAGGGAGAGAGGGAGAGAGGGAGAGAGAGAGCGGGCCCGAGAGCGCATTCTATTGCACTGATAACCAAATCAGGAAGTTAAGTCCCAAAGTCCCCCAGGTCACAGTTTTTGTTTCTGTAAGCATTATCCAAGGGAGCAGCAGTTATGGAGACATGACCTAGCAACCTCTTCCGAGGGAACTCTCTCCCTCCTCAGCAGTCACAGCTATTAAAGATCCAGAAAAGAAAGATTTTACCACCAAAATCCTTAGCACCATCATACGGCTTAACATCAGAAACAGACATAGCTTCATCAACAGAAATGTCACTCAAGAAGATGCATGACCATCTGTTTTGGCAATGTCCTCTAAAGTCTATGGAGTCTTTCCGGCCGGCTTGCAGTTGTCTCCACCTATTAGAATGTGAGCTCCATGAGAGCAGGGACTGTCTTGATTTTCTGTTTCCATCCTCAGTGATTAGCACAATGACATACACATAGTAAGCACTTAATATATGCTCTGTCATTCATTTACTCACTTAGAGGTCATCTAGTCCATTCCTCTCAATTTACAAATGAAGAAACTAATACCCAACAAAAGTTAAGTGGTTTACCCAAGGGAACCTAGGGATTAGCTTGAACCTTTGTTTCCTCAGTCACTTTACCTTTCACTAGCCACAGTGGCAGAGCTGACATTTGGACCCAGGTCCTCTGATTTTAAATCCAGCACTTTTTCAATTGAAACTGGCTCCCAATTCTATGATCCTAGAGAAAGCAGGACATACATCACAGGACTGGGTCTGTGGCCCTGCCTCCCTGATCCCCACCCCAGGGTACCTGAATATGCCTTCAGTCTGGTCCCCGTTGAGTGCCAGCACCTCCTCGGAGAGTCGTGTCTGTACCCAGGGCAGCTGCCGGTCAGGGTAGCGCTCCTTCTGCATGGCCAGGATATCTTGAAGTGCACTGCCAAACATAGATGGACTGAATACAGCATTCTTTGCATGTCGGATTTCCTCCATGTTAGGTTTCTTCAAGCCCTAGAAAAGTGTTAAGAGACATAGTGAATAGGATTTCAAAGCAACTTGATGCCAGGGAATTTGGGGAAAACAATATGGGGTTCTGGGAGGGACAAACAACAAAGAGAATGGGAAACCATGATGATCATGGTGTCTAAGAAACTTTGGAGAAGACACAAAGTTCAAGGACCAAAGTGAAGTCTTGAAGTGAAGTGGTGAAGTCTTCCCCTATCACAGGGCTACAGAAAAACAAAGCCTGGTGTGTATATACATGCACGTACATGTGTATGTGTGTGCATGTGTTGGAACAGGTAAGAATTCAAGCTCACAGGAGGCAAAAAAAACCCCAACTTTTGGTCTTAAATATATACATATAACCTCAGAATCACAGATGGAACCTTAGAGACGATATAGTCCTATTTTAATAAGAATCACCTCTATAACACAACAAAGGAATCATCTAACTTCATGTGAAGATCTCTAGTGAAGGTGAACTCACTCTCTCCAGCAGCATCCCATGCCACTTCTCGGTGGCTCTAATGGTTACCCAATGCTATTAATTTGGTACTGTAGGTGGAACAACCTTAATCCCTCTTCTACGTGACAGCCTTTCAAACATCCAACGACTATTATTATGTGTGCTGCTTCCCATTTTCAGGCTTAATATCCCAAGTTCTAATTTGCTATAGTTTTGAGAAACCTCACCATCTTGGTCAGAACATGGTGCACATAACTGAACAAAATAGTTGGGCTGTGGTCTAATCAGAAAGGATTGTTGCTCTCCATGTTTTGGACACACTATGCCTCTCCTAATGTAGTCTGAGGTTGCATGAGTTTTTCTGGCTGTTATGTCTTACTACTGACTCAACAATGTTGAGTTTTCACAAGTCTACTAAAACTCCTAATATCTTTTCTCAGATGAAAGGAGAGAGATTAGCACTGGATAGATAGATGTATTTGAGAGTCATCTATCTGTATGATAACTGAACAATGAGGAGTTGATGAGATCACCAAGGGATACAATACACAGAAGAGAGAAAAGAGAGGAAAAGAACAGAATGCTCTTGCTGAAGAGCTAGGGAATAGCCGATCATCCAGCCATGGACCCTGGGAAGGAATTTGTTAGACAGGCAGAAGAAGAACCAGGAGAGAGAGCAATGTTACAGAATCTAAGAAGAATAGATTATTGAGCTAGAAGATATGGATGATAGTGTCAAAAGGTGAATGAATGAATACAGGTTAATGAGGATGAGAACGGAGAAGACGCCATTAAGATTTAGCTGTTAAAAGAGTGCTGATAAGGTTTTAGATGACAATTTCAATAGGATGGAAGCCAGAATTTCAATCTGTTGGAAGCCAGAATGCAAGTGGGTTACGTGCATGGATAGTGAGTTTAGAGCTATCAAGTACTGACAATTCTTTCTACAGTACTTGGCTTTGAAAAGTTTAAGAATACACACACTAACACACACAAATATATACACAGATGTACACATATATGCTATGTGTTTATACATATTATATGTGTATATGTATATATATTTACACATACATATTTATGTATAAGTACACACATATATGTTTGTAATAAGTAGGGATAGCAGGGTCAGGTCAAGATTTTCTTGGGCTTTAAGAAACCTGGATATGTTTGTAGAAAACAGCAAAGCTGGAGAACAATTAAAAGATGAGATGAAAAAATGATTAATGGAATGAGGAAGATATGCATGGGGACAGGATCAGGAGTACAAGTAGAAAGGTAGGCTTTGACAAGATGTGTCATCTCTTTCTCACAGACTAGAGCAAAGAATAGGAGAAAGGAGGATCATATAGAAAGATTTTGAGAGGGGTAAGAGAGAAGGAAGATTGCATGATAGATGTCTTTTAATTTCTCAATAAAATAGGAGGTGAAGTTATCTAATGGTGGGCAAAGTAGAATCCTGGGTGCCTGAGGAGAAAAGAAAAGGTCCGGAAGAGAATGTGCCAGAGACTCAAACAGGAGGGAATAAAAGGTTGCCTGTGCACCAAGGAACGTCTAGATGAGATCACATAACATGAATTTGTAGTAGATCCTGTCAGCATAGTTTTGTGACTTCTTCCAGTGGCAGTCAGCAGCATGGAGGTAAGAAGAGTAGGAATAGAGATGGCTGAATGTGAGGGTGAACCAGAGTTAAGGAAGAGTAGGTTACAGTGGTAAGACAGGGATTTGCATTCAAGGGCAAAAATAACTAATTCCCCCTTCCCCACCCAGTACTTTTTAAATTTATTTAGGATCCCTCAGACTCAAAAACTCAGTGTCACACCCCACTCTTCCCTCTAACTCATTCCATGTATCTAATCAGTTGTCAAATCTTAAGATTTATATCTCCACATCTTTTGCATATAATCCTCCTCTCCACTCATACAGCCACAATCATACATATCTTATCTAGAGTTATCACTATACCCTTTTAATTGGTCTCTAAATGCCTTGTCTCTCCCCAATCTATCTAGTAGCCAAAAGTTTAGGTTTGACTGTGTAATTCTCTCCTTTCTCCTCCCAATAAACTTCAGTGATTTCCTACTACCTCTAGGATCAAACACAAACTTCTTTGTCATTAAAAATGACAATCTAATCTTGACAATCTTGCTAATTTAGTCCCTTCCAAACTTTCCTGTCTTCTTATACCTTCCTTCCCTTCTCCCTGTGTTCCACAGTTTAGCCATGCTGGGCTACTTGCTGGTTTGAACACATGATTTTCCACCTCCTATGGCCTCTGCATTGGCTGTCCCCCATGCCTGGAATGCTTGACCATTACCTCATTTCTGCAGTTCTTAATCCCTGGTTTTCTTTGAAGCTTATCTCAAGAGCCAACTTCTGCAGGAGGCCTTTCCCTCGCTGGCTTTTCTCCATCTTCTCTGGATGCATTGTTTATATACTTGTCTGTATTCATGCTGTCTCCCCCTTTACAAGGTGAGCACCTGGTGCACAGAAACCATTTGCTTTTGTGTCCCCTGTGCTTAGCACTCTGCCTGGCACACAGTTTAATAAAGCCTTGTTAGTTGACTGAAACTGAAGCCCAGAAGGAGAAGTGATATGTTCGAGGTGACACCCCTTGTAGTAATAAAGCCCTAGAGTTAAACCAAGACCCAAGACCCAAGAGCCAGGACCCACCTGGGACATAACATCCTGCTCATTAAATGGGTATTGCACCTGATTTCAAGTCTGTCTCCCCAAGTGGAGGGAGAGAAATTAACCACCAGTGATAGTGGCAGCAATCGTCTGTCCCAGGGAATCAGAGAAATGACTGAGAACTCAGGTCAGTGAGACCAGGGACCAACTATGAGTCCTTCCTGGCTGGTCAGTGTGGTCTAATATACTGGAAAGAACACTGGTCTTGGAGTCAGAATATTAAGGATTGAGTCTTGGCTCTCATACTTCCTAGCTGTGTGATCTGGGACAAAGAAAGAAACAAAGGAAATGAACATTTATCAAATACTTAATATGTGCCAGGCACTTTGCTAAGTGCTGGGGACATAAATACAAGCAAAAATCTCCTCAAGCAGATTATATTCTAATATTAAAGAATCATAGGATTCAGAACTAGAAAGGGGGAAGAGAATAAGCAATTATTAAGTGCCTACCATATGTCAGGCACTGTGCTAAGCGCTTTACAAATATTATCTCATTTTATCCTTACAACAACCCTGTGAAGTAGGTGCTAAAATTATCCCCATTTTAGAGTTGAGGAAACTGAAGCAGACACAGGTTGAGACTTGCCTCAGGGTTATGCTGCTAGGGTCTGAGGGCAGGGCTGAATTCAAGTCTTCCTGATGCCAGTGCTTTCTCCATGGGGCCACTTAGTTGCCTCTGAGATATTTCAGTTGAACCACCTCATTACATATGAAGAAATTGAAGCTAAGAGAAACAGGAACTTGCCTAAGGTCATGGAGTTAGTGGAAGAGTAAGGATTCAAACACTGCCTAGGCAACGTGAGGAAGACAATCTTCGTCTATCTCCTTCCTCCCTTTCTATAGTGAGAGTTAAAGAGAGATGATGTGTACAAAAATGTTTATAGCAGCTCTTTTTGTGGTGGCCAAGAACTGGAAATCAAGGGGATGCCCATCGATTGGGGAATGGCTGAACATTGTAGTATATGAATGTAATGGAATACTATTGTGCCATAAGAAATGATGAACAAGAAGACTTCAGAGAAACCTGGAAAGACTTACATGATCTGATGCTGAGTGAAAGGAGCAGAACCAGGAAAACATTATACACAGTAACAGCCACAGTTTGTGAGGACTGTTTCTGAGAGATTAAGTGCTTTACAGAATGCAAGGACCTAAAACATTACCAAAGGACTCTTGAGGCAAATGCCATCTACATCCAGAGAAAGAACTATGGAATCAGAATGCAGAGAAGCTCTTATGTTACATTTTGTTTTGTTTTTTTTTTCTCATGGTTTCTCCCATTTAATTCTTCTATGCAACATGACTAATGTGAAAATGTGTTTAATAAGAACGTATGTGTAGAACTCATATAAGATTGCATGTCATCTTGGGGAGGGAAGAGAGAGGAACGGGAAGGAAATTTAAGACTTACAGAAGTGACTGTTAAAAACTGAAAACAAATTAATTACATTTAAAGAAAGAGGGAGGATGGAAGAAGGGAAAAAAGGAGTCTTTTATGAACTTTTGGGATGAACTGGGCATTGGTCTTTTGCTGAGTGAAAGGGCACAAAGGTAATAAGATTTTCCCTCTTACATTTTTGAGTAGAGTTTGTTCAACTAGCCATCAATTAAGCAAGAATGTGAGGGGATAATATGATTTTAAGAATGAGAAAAGCTCTTAAGACATAATATAGTATAACACCCTCCCATTTTACAGATGAAGAACTGTAGACCAGAGAGATCAGGTGACTTGTCCCAGTGTGAAAGGTCACATGAAATATGAAACTATGTTTGGTACTCTAAATCCAGTTTTTTACCCTACGCTACTGATTCTATACCAAATGATGCATAAAGGTGACCAAAGTTCACTATGACAATAAGGAATAGCATAAGCTTTGAGATCTCACCCAAGATGGAAAGGGGGCGAGTATGGGCCTGCAGATGGACTGGGCCCTAGAGTTTGATTCTTTGCCTAGTGAAATGAGGGCAGCTTCTTTAGGGTTAGCCAACAGGGGATGATTGCTTTTTTTTTTTCCATTCACATTTCATGAAAACCACCTACTAAGGCAAGGAAGAGCTGGGATTTGCACACTTGTTATCATGATCTATTTTCCCCTTCTATTGATTCATGTAGAGACAAATATTACTATCAGTAAGAACTAAGAAAGCATTGCAAAATACTAGGAAGTCTTGGAAAAGAAATGTAAGATCTTAGGTTCATAAATGGTCTCTTCACTGCTGATGCCTATCAAGGGCAAGGAATTCAGAAGCTAAGGGCAGATTTGGGAAATGACAAGAATAGAATTTGGATTTCTGGCCCACGGCTTAAAATACTGGAAATATAATCTCATGGCCAGGATATGGAATATATCCAAAAAGACCTACTAAGACTATACTTGCCTTGAGTTGTATAAATCTCTCTCTCCATATACATATACATATACATATATATATATATATATATATATATATATATATATATATATATGTATGTATAGGCTTTAAACTGAAAAGGAGGAGAGAATGACAAAACTGCCTATTAATTCTAGAATTTAGCCAGGAAACAAAGCAAGATCACTGGTTGCTACATATCACAGAGGGTAGCTACAATGTAGGAACAATAACATTGGAGCTAGCAGGAGGAAAAAATCTAGGAAAGGAGAAAGTAATAAAACCCTATGGCCTAAGATGTCTATACACAAACATACAAAGTATGGGTAATAGTAAGCTATATTGGAGAAAAGGAGAGTATCAAAGGAGGGATAGGACTCGGTTAAAGGAGGACAGCTGGATCATCATCAACACTTACTTTGCTCCTTTTTCTCTGACAAGGTAAATGACTTTTGGATTGGAAAGGACAAAATAAAAATTGTTGCTAAGATGATACTAAAGAAGGTAGATGGTAAGAGATCATTTAGCTGATGTATTATTATTTAGATGAGTTCCAATTACCTAGTCCACATGACCTACATTCAAAAGGACTAAAGGACATGGCTGACTGCTAAGTGAGCCGCTGTTAGTATTCTTTGAAAAATCATATAATTAGAAGACTGCAGAAAGAAAAAAGTCTTGATTTTCAAAAAAGGGAAGAGAGTGGGGTTTGAAAACTGTAGACTAGTGATCTTGACTTTTCTTCCTGGCTAAATTCTATGATGGGTTTTTATAAACCAGACCACATCTGCAGTACCACATTCAGTTCTAGGTACCACATTTAGAAAACACATTGGTAAACTAGGGGAAACTATGTAGAGAAGGATAACTTGCAATATGAAGATTAGTTGAGGAACTGGGGCTGTTTCACTTGGAAAAGAGAGACTGTATATTTGTTCTGCCTAACCTCAGGCGACAGAATTGAGAACAGTAGTGGAAGTTGCAAAGACAGACAGACAGACACAGACACACACACAGACATACACACAGACACACTCTCTTAGGCTTGATGTAAAGAAAACCTTCCTAACTATCAGCAGTGTTTACAAGTGAAATGGACTAGCTCCACTGATAGTAGGGCTACTCCTCCCTGGGGGTCTCAACCAAAGGCTAGATGTCCACTTGTCAGGAACACTGAAAAGGTATTCTTGTTTAGGTACAAATGGGACTGGATGGGCTTTGGGATTCTGTGATGCTGTGTCATTGTTTTCACTGGTCCTGCAGGGACATACAGATGAGCCTGCTAGGGAGCATGTGTATGCAGGAAGGAGGAAGCTTTCCCTGAAGGTTTGCTGAAGACCCTCCCAAATGGTGAAAGGGACTATTAATGAGGCCAGAATGGAAAGAACAGGGAGAGGACAAACTTGTCAAATCATGAATTGGGATATACATACAGATAGTTCTCAGTTTTCATAAATGGACATTTCCACAGATCCCTATATAAAGTGATTTTTATGTAATATGAACTAGTCTGTGGACATGGGGAGTGGGCGGAGGAAGGTGGTTATGGAGGAGAGGGGCCAGCACATGGTGCAAGGACACATGGAGGTTGGGAAAAGAGAAGTAAGAGCAGGAGCAACACATGGGGGCTGGTGCTAGTGATGTGGGGGCCTAGCCAGAACCTAGAGGAAAAACATTCAGGGACATACATGTGAGGGCTGGATACGGATACATGCAAGAGAGGATGGGCGACCTGCAGGGGTCAGGGCCAGACATTAGGTACTTGATCACACAGGGACAGAAGATGGACATGCAGAGACACAGGCAAGTGGGAAGAGAAGGGCAAAGATTTCCGCTCTTCGGCAAGGTCTCAAGTTAAAGTCCCAGATCTTGTAACCAGATCTTGGTGTCTTTGAGTCAGTTCTGCTTTCCCTTGGAGAGATTTTTTTTTTTTTTTTTTTTTTTTTGGTGGGAGGACAGGAGACCACAGAGCACAGAGTCAAGAGGCAGGAGTAGTAACCAAGACAGCACACAATACTCTACAGTAAAATTAACATAGGTCTTTTTTTGGAATGCAGACTTTTCAGAATTCTTAAGTTAAATTTGTCTAATATGAATTTATGTAAAACAAGAATTGTCAGAATAGAGTTTCATGAATCCACTGATCATGAAAATGTGTGGCTGTATTCATAGCAACACTCTTTAACATGATCAAGAACTGAAAGAGAAATGGATACACACCAATTAGGGAATGTCTAAACAAGTTCTGGCACATGGGTATAATGGGATATGACTTAACATAAGAAAAGATAAATATGGAAGATTTGGAGAAATATGGGAAGACATCAAATGAAACAGACTTAATTAAGCAGAACCAGGAAAATAATATACACAATGACAGTAATGTAAATTGATAAGAACAATACAAAGACATTGAACATAATATAGTTATAATGATCAGGCTATCGAGGTAAAAGAGCTGGGAAAATGTAATTCTGTTCTTTCATCCAATGGATGTGGAATGGTACATATGCTGTCAGACTCAGTGATTATACTGATTGGTTTTTGCTGAATTGTTTTCCCTTCCTCTTTCGAAATCTGTTAGAAGGGAAATTTTACTAGGTTGGGGGGAGGAGGTTAGAATATTTTTGTAGAAGACATTGTAAAGCAGATTCCTAATTAGTTACTGCATAGATCAGACCTTTGAGATCCTTCTCAGCTCTCAAAGTACATGGTTCAGCGACTGTCAACGTGAAGGAATTCGGGCTTGGAAGGAGAAGAAGAGATTGTTGCAGATAAGCAAATTTTGGTTTAAGCCATCAGTCAACCAATAAGCCAATTTAAAACCGATAACCAATTAAGTGTCTACATGTGTCAGGCACTGTGCTAAGTGTTGGGGATACACAGAAAGGCCCAAGAAAGTCCCTGCTCTCAAAGAACTCACAGATTAATGGAAGAGTCAATAAGCAAGCAACTATACGTACACAAAAAATAGAAAGCACAAATTGGAGATAACAGGGGAAAGGCACTAGCATTGAAGGGGATCAGGAAAAGCTATCAGAAGGTGGAATTCAGCTTGCAGACTTAGCTTGAGACTTGAAGGAAGCCAAGGAAACCAAGAAGTGAAGATGAGGAGGGAGAGAGCAGGAAAGACTGCCAGTGAAAAACAGCTGAGTCAGAAGAGACTGAGTGTCCTTTGCAAGAAGCAAAAAGAATGTCAGCATCACTGGATCATAGGGTGTCATGGAGACAAAGGTGTAGCTGTAAGAAGCCTGGAAAGGTATGAGGCAGTCATGCTGTAAAGAGCTTTGCATCCGGGAGGTGATAGGGTGGCACTTGAATTTATAGAATGGAGTTTGGGGGTTTGACTCGACTTTGGTCATTGTCTAGGCTTCAAGAAGACTGACAGCTGTGTGGAGGACAGACTGTGGTGAAGAGAGACTTGTGGCCAGGAGACCAAGCATCAAGCTCTTTTAATAGTCTAGGTGAGAAAAAGGCATACACAAGAGAGGTTATGAAGGTAAAATCAACAGGACTTGGCAACAGATTGGATGTAGGGTGAGAGAGGATAAGGAGTTGAG
Source organism: Bettongia penicillata ogilbyi (assembly GCA_023548195.1). Classification (NCBI taxonomy): domain Eukaryota; kingdom Metazoa; phylum Chordata; class Mammalia; order Diprotodontia; family Potoroidae; genus Bettongia; species Bettongia penicillata. The sequence continues at coordinate 17,650,405 of JAJHZJ010000426.1, read as the reverse complement.
GATAACACCTAAATTGTGAGCCTAGGTGACTGAGAGAATTGTGGTACTCTTAACAATAAGAAGGAAGTTTGGAAGGGGGAAGGAAAAGCTAGTAAGTTCAGTTTTGGATACGTTAAATTTAAGATGTTTATGGAACATTCAATTTCAGATGTCCGACAGGCAGTTGGAGGTATGAGTCTGGATATTAGGAGAGAGGTTAGCAGATATGAGCATCATCAGCATAGAGATAACTGAAATTATGGGAGTTGATGGGATCAACAAGTGAAATAATATTGAAAGAGAAGTGGGTCAGGACAACTTCTTGGGGAATGGATGCTAAGCAGGCCGAAGATTCAGCAAAGGAGGCAGAAGAGTGGTCAGACAGGTAGGAGGTGAAGGTGTCCTTGAAACAGAGAGAGAAGTGAGCATCCAAGAAAAGAGGATGATCAGCAGTGTTGAAGGTGCAGAGACATCAGGAAGGGTGAGGATCAGAGAAAAAGGTCATGAGATTGGGCAAATTAAAGAGGTCATTCTGGAGAGAGCAGTTTTAGTGGAATGATGAGGTCAGAAGGTTATAAAAAGTTAAAAAGAGAGTGAGAGGAGAGGAAGCTGGAGCATTAATTTACATATTGACAATGAGGTTGATGCACGCATTGCTCAGGAGGCTCTGAAGAAAAGTTTGGGAGAGAAGAGGTATTAGACTGACTACCAAACTGAAGGTCGCCATTGCGCTGACCTCATTGTTATATGCTTGTGACACATGGACAGTCTACCAGCACCATGCCAGGAAACTGAATCACTTTTCCATTAGAACTGTCTTAGGAAGATTCTGAGGATCACCTGGCAGGATAAGGTACCAGACACTGAAGTTCTTGCTCAAGCTGAATTGCCAAGTATTCAAATTATGCTTCAGAGAGCACAACTCCAATGGGCTAGCCACGTTGTTCAAATGCAAAATGTATGCTTGCTAAAAAGACTATTTTATGGAGAACTCACATGGGGCAAGTGATCACATGGTGATTCAGAAGAAGTGATACAAGCACACTCTCAAGGTCTCTCTCAAGAACTTTGGATTTCATGGGAGACACTGGCACAGGACCACTCAGCATGATGTGCCCACATCAGAAAGGGTGCTGTGCTCTATTAGCAAAGCAGAATTGAGACAGCACAAAGTAAACGTAGGATGCGTAAATTTGGAGTATCCACCCCAAATAATCACATGGACTATCTGTGCCCAAGACGTGGTAGAGCATTCTGAGCTCATATTGGTCTGATCAGTCACATTCAGACACTGAAATTTCACTTAATCATGGTGATGTCATTTTGGTCCTCTTCAAGAACAAAGGACAACAATCAACCATAGAGGGCTTTCTCAAGGAGTTTAGCTTCATTAGGAAGGAGAGATATAGGACAATAGCTAGTGGGGAGGGACAGATCAAATGAGGGTTTTTGAGGATGCAGGAGCAAGAAAAAACTTCCTAACAATTATGGCTGTCAAAAATGGAATGGGCTCAAGATGTGGTGTTTGTCCTCATTTCAAGGTCTTCATGCAGAAGCTCATGACTTGTCAGAGAAATATAGAGGGGGTTCTGGGAGAAGTAGGAACAGATGACCCCTGGAATCACTTTCACTGCTGAATTCTAACTCTCTGGGAACAAGTTACCCTCTAGTGCTTTCCCCACTTCAAGTCCAGAAGATCCACATAGACTTTGAGGCCCTTCAAGCTTCCTGGCCAGCAAAGTGGTACTCTCTCCAACCAAAGAAAACAGAATGGTATTCAACAATATGGTGACCTTGGTGGAACATGTGGCCTGTTGAATCTCCTGAATGAACAGGCTGGTGCTCCTAGAGTCCCAGGGTTGTGTTGGATGAAAGTACTATATATAGAGATTTGCCAAGAGGAACTTTAGTCACACTACTGCTGAGCATGAGGAAGGCCATGGGACATGATCAGAAGGGGCTTATGTTATAGGTAAGAGGCAGTGTGATAAAACTAGACAAAGGGTTAGATCTGGACCCAGAAGACTTTGAATTCTGCCTCTGACACTTAGTAATCCAGTTTAAAATCAGATGATAATGGATTTAGAGATTGAAGGGACCATAAAAGCTACCTAATTCAACTCCTTCATTTTACAGATAAAGAAACTGAGACCCAAAGACGTTAAGTGATTTGTCTAAGTTTGTTTGTCTAAGGCAATTTATTAATTCCCCAGGCAATCAAGAAATCAATCAAGCAGCATTTAATAAATGCTGAATCTGGAGTCTTAGGATCACCATTTTGGAATTGAAAGGTGTTTTAGAGACCTCTGAGGGGTTCCAGGCATTGGAAAAAGTAAGTCAAAACATGAAAGCAGTCCCTATCCTCATGAAGTTTATATGCAGGCTAATGGGAGGTTATAATGTAGAAAAAACAGGTACACTCATGCTAGGCACTGAGTGTAAGAAAGGTAACATTGGAAAGGAAAGCTCTAGTACCTGCGGGTCCCAGTTTCTTTTCTTGTAGAAGGGACACATCGTTTCTCTGAGCCTGTTTTTTTATCTGTAGAATGAGGATAACTATATAGTGCTTTTGTAAAGAAAGCACCTGTAAAATGTTACAAAACTTCAAGTGTTACTATGATGAAACTCAAACCCAAAGAAAAATGGATTTTTTCCAAGGTCATGCAGTTAGCTGGTAGCCTCCCGACTAAAAAAGCACCAGTTTTGATTTGGAAGGAGCGGTATAAAATAGCATGTCCTCAAGAAAAGGGGTGACACCTGAGTCATTTCTAGGCCACCTTTAAGATCATCTCAGGCCACAATGGTTGTGCTTGGTTCTTTCCCCATCCTGCTACTGTCTGTCCAGCTGGAGGCCTCTCTTAATAGACAGCTAAGGACCTAAAGGGACCTCAGGAGATATAAGGAGGCAATGTGACTCCACTGCCACCAGACAGAGCTAAATTTGGCTCACCCTGAAATCAGGCAGCCCCTCTGCTTGTCGAGAGTTCCAGGAAATTGTAGGGCCCTAGAATGTAGAAATTACTTTGCTAAAATGGCAATAGGAACTTAGATACACAATCCTAGACTACCAGCTCTCCAGGATGCTGGCGAAGCTCGATGGAACAAGCACTGGACTTGTAGTAAGGACACCTGGATTCAGGTTCTGACTTATTATATATTACCTGTTTGATTAAGCCATATTTTTCTCCTCTATAAAATAAGGGAGTTGGACAAGCCTGTTATTAAGGCAGGGGTGTATTTCCCTACCTCTTCTCATATCCATTTTCATTCTATTTCCTTCAGTCAAAACTTCCCAGTCAGTCAGCCAATAAGCACTTATTAAGTACCTACTATTTACCAGGTTCAGTATTATGAACTGGGTGGGGAGACAATGAAAAGGCAAAAGACACTTTCTATCCTTGAGAAGCTTACAATCTAACTGGAAAGATAACATACAAATAGCTACATCCAAACAAGTTATAAATATGATAAATAGGGCATAATCAACAGAGAAAAGACATCAGAACTAAGAGCGGTTGGAAAAGAAGGTGAGACTTTAGCTGGGACTTGAAGGAAGCCAAAGAAGCCTGGAGACAGTGATATGAATATATTTCACAACCAGTAAATATGCCACGAACCAAGAAATAGGATGTCTTGGTCAAGGAACAGACAGGAGGCCAGTGTAACTAGATCAAAAAAGTATCTGGAGGGTAAGTGTAAATGAGTGAGTGAGTGTGTGGGTGTGGGTGTGTGTATTTAGGTATGAAGAACTTTGAACACCTAACAGCAGATTTTATATTTAATCATAGTGCTGATGAGGAGTTACTGCTAGAGATGGGGAGTAGGGGACACATGAGATTCAAGATACAAAGGTGTCCCAGATCTAGCTCATGTGAGCATTTACAATTTGGAAATGGGCAAACTACAAATCAGTGCTGGAGTTACTGTTTTGTTGACTGAGAAAATTAATGATGCAGACTGTGTGTTGTGTACACACTTCCACCCTGGCTGTTAAACAGTTATCAGCACACCCTATAGATACCCTCTAGTTCTAAATCCTATCGCTTCACTAACACCTTTCTGGAGACCCTGCTGGGGAACAAGGCTGCCACCACGTGGTCGAAGCAGACAGTACTGTTATCCCCTTAAAGTCAGCTCCCCAGTATCCTTCCCTCCATGGCTGTAGGGGAGAGGTATGTGGGGGAAGGGCCTTTCTCAGAGTCCAACAGCAGAGAGGCTATTCACAGGGCTACTGGCTCTGCTCTGGTGTTAAGGGATCCTCTTTAAAAGTCTGTTGCTGGGTACATCTCTGGGTACAATTTTGTCTTTTTTAGCCTCTTAGCTCTCTTGGCAAGCACAGTGTTGGGGAAAAAGCTCTCTGTAGAATGCTTAGAGTCAAAGTGAAGGTAACAGCCCTAACTCTGACTGCTTCAGTGAGTATTCCCTAAGCCTTTAAGCACCGTAATTATAATTATTGTCAATGTTATCTAGACTCTTCAAGGCTGGTAGCCTCAGAGAAGCAGGGGAAGGATGCATGTACAAGGCTAGTGCCACCGTGATTTGAGGCTGGGGGGACTAGGTGTCTGCCTAATCGTTTCAGAGCTCCCTGTAGCTTGTAGGACAAAAACCACATTACTTAGCTTATTATATCAGGTCTTCCAAATCTGACACCAGCTCTTCTCCAGGAACCCTCTGATCCAACCAAGCCAGCTCCTTAAGGTCCCCTGAATATGCCTCACATGTTTATCCTCCTGCCTTTGTATGCAGTAGGATCTTGTCTAAAATGCCCTACCTTCTCTGCCTCGCAGAATTCTCCTTGTTCATTGAGATTTAACTCAAATAACACCTCTTCTATGAAAACTGTCCTGACCACCCCAAGCTCACATGGATCCCTCCCTTTTCCTTGCTCTGACTCTGGCATATCTTGTCTGTGCTACTCATAAAACTTACAGCTTTTCATGTCTAGAATCTGTCTTTCCAAATATGGCTGTGGAGTTAGACCTTGCATAGGACTGTCTTGGAAGGGGCCAGGATGGTATCTGTTAGAGTCAATGGGAGAGCATGGGTGGTCATCTGAAGGAAAATGAAACGTACATGTGTATGGACACTCATCAGGGCCTCAGGATTGTCCAAGTATGTTCACACTGACAAGGGTATGTACTACCATGTACAATTTCTGTCCCTCTACTTCCCTCTGAGATTAAGAGGAATAAAGAAAGCTTCTTGGAGAAGTTTTTCTTGGGGGTATCCTTTCCCAAGCTGGGTAGCCCAAGTCCATTCTATCACCCCTGGGAGATGAGCCAAAGTAAAATGAAGGAAAGAGACTAATACCTTTTTGGCTCCTGTCAAGGCAGCCTTCTGGAGCTTGTTGTAACAATACTTGGCATATGTGCTTATTGCCACCCCTGAAAAGAAAAGAAAAAAAACAGTTAAGCCTCTATGCCTCATGAAGCAAATTGGAGCCCAGTTCAACCTAGCTCTAGTAGGCAGAAGGAAGAAAGAAAGAAATAAAGTGTAAAAACTCCCTAAGTTCCAGCCTATGAACTTGAACCCTAAGGCAGAATTTCTGCAGTGGTAGTATCCTTCAGGAAACAGAAGTGTGTCCTCTAGCTATAGAGGAGGTTAAGTAGAAAATTGGACAACAGTACTATGTGTCAGTGTGTGGTGGTTGTCAATGTGAAGGTGGGAAGTACTGGTCCGTGTGCTTGGGTGTTAGTTCCTGTATATATGGCTATAAGAATACACGGGTATAAGAACATGGCTATGTTGATTTGTAGGTGTGTCTACATGGTTTGGAGTCTACAAATAACAGAAAATGAATGTACTGGTGTCAGTCCCTGGGTGGTGTGGGTGTGTGCACGGATGTTTCATATATAAATTGACCCACTGACACTGTTCAGAGAAAGAGCCACAGATACACTGATGACTCCCGATCACTTTTTTGGGGGGATGCGGTATCTTCTCATAGAGGCCCAGGTGAAAGCCAAGTGCCACCTTTGTCAGCTAGCAGGATTAAAGACTCAGTGGGATGCAGTGCAGAGAATGTTGGATTGGGAGTCAGAAGCCCAGGGTCTGATGCTAGTACCAATGTTAACAATTGTGTGACCTCAGTCAAGTCATTTCCCTTGCCTGAGCCTTAGTTTCCTCATCTACAGAGATAATACTGCTAGGATGATCCACCCTGGAGGGACATTGTAAAGAAAATGCTTGGTAAATCTTAATGTTAGAGACAGAATTTGTGGTTATTCTTTTTGTTTTTGTGTTTCTTCCCCTGGGTCTGCCAGGACATCTTCTTGTTGCATCTAATAGGGTATCTCTCCGATGTTGCCTGCCTGAAGGCTGGAAACTGCACTAATTATTGGCCAGGCCCTTAGTGGGTTATGTTTAGACATCTCTGGGATCAGTCACACTGAGGCAGCTGATAGCCCAGTGGAGAGAACACTGAGTTTGCAGTCAGGAAGATTTAAGTTCAAATCCAGCCCCAAATACTTCCCAGCTGTGCAGTCCTAGGCAAGTCATTTCATCTACGTGTCTCAGTTTCCACAACTGCAAAATGGGGATAATAACAACACCTATCGCATAGGGACATTGGGAGGAACAAGTGAGACAATGCTTGTAAAGCTCTGCTAGTTGTTACTGTTATCACCCTGCTAGACCTACTGCCAGCAGAATCTCGGTTGTGATCGCATCATCTGATTTTGCTAACCAGCCTAGTTCGGGAGGTAGTGGGATCCCTATAACCAGAGGTCTTCAAGCACTGGTGGAATGGCCAATTATTGGGGATGTGGTAGGGGAATTTCTGCTTAGGTACAGTTGGACTAAGAAGTTGCTGAGTTATCTAACTTTTTCCTCTCCATCAACAGTCCTTATCTTACAAATGATGCCTTTGTATCATGCCATGTCTATGGCAACCAGCAGTTGTATATTGATTAACTTATTATGGGAATGAATTTAAATGAATGCTCTATAGCAATCTTAAGCCTATCACCTGACCTGACATAGTAACAAAGGGGATCTTCAGTGAAGCATAATTTTGCCAATTCCAAGAAGTCAGGGGTTCCCTTAAGGAGGGAATATATGGGGAAAGTAGGAGGCAGTGTTAGGTCTTCGGATCTGATCTCTGCAATTTCAGTAATTCAGTGAGGTAGCTGCTTTGATTCTGAAGCTGGTTTTCTTTTTCCAAACAGAGGAAAAGTATGAGAAATAACAAATGCCACAGCAAAGGATTAAGTTAGGGATTTCGACCTGAGCAGAGACGTCATAAGAAGAGAAGAAGCTGACAGGGACATCTTTAGAGGTCGTCTTCAACATGGGCTTAGACAAAGGCTGAGTGCTAGAATGATATGGAGGTGATAGTTTTGCTATGTTCTGCCTTAGTCTGACGATAACTAGAATATTTTGTTTGGTTCTGGATGCCATATTTTAGGAAGGATGTTGAAAAGCTTCCAGAGAAAAGGAACCCGGATGGGGAGGGGGCAGGAAACCATCCCACAAGAGGAGGAACTGGGGATATTTATCCTGGAAAATAGAAGGGACATGATAGCTGTTTTCAAGTATTTGAAGGACTGTCCTGTGGAAAGGAATTAGACAGTTACTGCTTGGCTCCAGATGGCCAGTAACAATGGGTGGAAGTGACAAAGAGACACTGATTTGATATGAGGAAAACCTTCTAACAGTCTAACAGTGGCATGAGTTATTTTGCTAGGTAGTGAAGACCTCTGAAGGTCTTCAATTTGTGGCGGACTGACCACCTGCCAGTTTTTAAATCTGTTCAAATAAAGGTTGGATTAAATCACCTCTGAGTTCCCTTCCAATGCTGAGGTCCTGGATTCCATGAGGAGGGGGTGTCCTCCAGGGCCTGAGTACAGAGGAAAGGAAGAGGCAGGAGGGAGGTTTCAAGGCCATTTCAGGGTCAGGTTGGAGAGATAAAGAGCTTAAGTATGCTTCTGTCCTTGCTTTCCTCTTTCCAGGAGGCAAAGTGAATCAGAGAATCTTAGGATCAAGACTGGAACATCATATGATCTAGGGCCTGTGTTTTATGGAGAAGAAAATGGAGGCCTGGAGAGGGGAAATACTTTGTCCAAGGTCACTTAGGCACTATATAGTGGAGCAAAGATTCAAATTCAGGTTTTCGAGTCCTGTTTCTTTCCACTATCTTAGTACTTACTAACATACAATGTTAGCTCCTATTATTATTTTTTATGACTTCCTCAATGACCTCTTCATAGGAGGGTTGAAATAGTTCACAAGGATTCTTAGTGAGAGTTATTGTGGATAGTCAGTGGGCAGAAAGATGTTGCCCATACTTGATTGTAGGGACACAGCTCTCAATGGCTTGAAATCTGTTGTGGGGTCCCACAACAGATCTGGGATCATGGCCCTTCTAGTTGTGTGTCTGTAGTTGTGGGTGTGATATCTGCGGGGGACATCTTCAAGGGACATTTTTCCTGGCTCTGTCAATGAGGGACAGCACCTCCACTACCACCTCAGTATAAATCCAACAAAACTCCTAAACTGTATAAATGCTGGAGAGTTTCCAGATGCTGTAGGATTTCATAAGGGCTAATTCTCAGAATGCATCCCCACTTCTTCCTGTTAGAGAAGCATTAATCCTTTGGAGTGCCAGACTCATGGCATACTAGAAAGCACTCTGTCCCAAAACGTAGTCACAGACTATCAGAACTAAAAGGGGCGTCAGGAGCTATGCTAGAATCTCCAGGCTCAGCTCAAGTGTTACCTCTTATGTGACCGCCTCAGATACTAGCCCCTCCCTTAAGGAACCAATCCAGTAACAAGCATTTACGAGGTAACCTACGTGTCAGACACTTAGGCATGGAAGATGCCAAGACAAAGATAAAGCCATTCTTCCATTCTTCTGCGGGAGGTGTGTGTACATCTAAATACATAAAAACACATACAAAGTAAAGACAAAGTAATTTCAGAGAAGGGAGGGTACTAGCAGCTTGGGGATTCAGGAAAGGCCACATATGATTTGAGCTTTGGACGAAAATCAGAGTTTGACAAGTACAGACAAGGAGGGAGGGCATTGCAAGCATAAAGAAGCCTGTGCAAAAGCAAAGGGGAAGGGAAACAAGAGGTTGTATGTGAAGGACAGCAACAAGGTCAGTGAGGAAATGTAGAGCATGTGATGGGAGGGAATGAATTATTAAGGCTGGAAAGGTACATTTTGTATGTATTTTTATTTATCTGGACACATCATGTTCCCTCCCAAAAAATTGTAAACTCCTTGAGGGCAGGTATTGTTTAATGTTTTCTCTAAATTCCTTGAACCTAGCACAGTGCAGAGCACATAAGTGGGAGCTTAATAAATGCTTATTAAATGAACTATTCTAACCATACCTGAACAAGTATAGGCTTTACAATAATCCTGGACAAGTGGTCACTTAGTCTTTTCTTGAAGATTTTCAAAGATGGAAACCCAAAGCAGCCCACTGCCCCTTTAGACAGCTCTAATTATTCAGAAAGTTTTCTTTATATGGAGCTAAAATCTGATGCTCTACAATCTATTCACTGCCCCTAGTTCTACCCTCTGTGGCCAAGTATACCAAATCTAATGCCTCTTCTACATGCTGGCCCTTCAGATACTTGACCCTAATTCTTTTTCTACTACAATATCTCTAGTTCCTTCAAGTGTTTCTTATACAATCTGGTGTCTAATCCTCTCATTATTCCGGTGCCCTTGTCTGACCCTACACCAGATGGTTAATGTCTTCTGCAATATGTGGTTTTCAGAACTATGCACAGAAGTCCATGGAGAGAACAGTGGAATAATTGGTAATTTTTCTAAACACGATGTTTCAATGAATACAGTCCAATATCATGTTAGCTTTTTTTGGCTGCCATATCATATTGATAATCCATACTAAACCCTGCAATCCACTAAAACATCTGGATCTTAATTCATAGCCATTGCTACACCTTCCCCATCTTGTGAACTGTGAACTTTATATTTATTCCTATTAAGTTTCAGTCTATTTCATTCAGTCCACCACTATAGATTGCTGGGATCTTTGAAGACCCTCCTGATTCTGTCACCCAATGTTTAGTTCTCTTTGTCCCAATTTTTTGCATCCTCTTGGTGACTAGCATTTTTTCCATATACTGTACTGATTCAAGTATGGCTTATGTGGGCTTGTTGAGTCTGTAAGGAGTGGGACCATATCCTCTACTTTTTCCATTGCCCTGAACCTCATGACAGAGAATAAGTAAAGCATGGTGTCCTGTAAATTTTTACTGACTAAATGATAGGAAATAGGAAGACTTAATCAATGAGGAAATCTTCTCTGCAGCAAGAAATCTGGGAAGAAAGTCAGGGACTCCTGTACATTTGTCTCATCAAGATCAACTGTGAGCTGTAGTAAAAGGTGCAGTGTGTTATGAAAAAAAGGTGCTCCCTTACAAATGGGAGCTTAGGAGGACAGGGAAACTCTGTGGGTCTCTGTAATGTTAATTAGAGTTAAAGATCTTTCCCCTCATCCATTAATAGGTCTCAGATACTTTTTGTAAATTTCTAATGAGGCACAGGATCACAAGGGTCACATCCTCTGGCTCAGAAAAGTGTATACATACTCTGACTTGAGGTTTTACTTTGGGGCTTACTCTTTGGAAGAAGGTTCATGTGGCAGATGAGACTATGGGTAGCCATTAAGAAGCCCCGCTAGCTTTGAAAACCCAGATGGTGGTGCTTCTCTCTCTGGTAACTATGTATGTATGTATGTATGTATGTAATGGTCAGACAGTTGGATCTGTCTGTTGATTTGTGATGTATGTATTGTTTACAATCAGACAGTAAGAAGCCTTGTCTGTTGGTCTTTACTTCTCCACTTGTATTTTCTCTGTTGGTGAATGTAATTATAGCAGATTGTTGAGCCCTCAAAATTTGATTTCCTTTTAGAAAAGCAAATCTAAGAATCTGTGCAACAGGCCTCCTGTGTATGCTGGGGTGCTTACTGCTACAGCCTCCTAGACCAGTTATCTCCAGCAGACCGGGCTATGGAATAGGAAGTTACTACCAGCCGCCAGTCTTGAAAAATTGAGTCTACTTCACCTAAAGAGAAGACCTGCTCATTTGTGAGTAGGTACTCAATGATACATACTTACCTGCCTGGACCAGCATTTTGGCATGAAACACACAGTGCCCCTTGCTCTCATCCCACCCACATATACTCATTCAGAAAGCAGAGATTTTAGTAATGAAAATGCCCTAGAGCAACAAGATGTAAGAAGTCATCAGAGGCACAGTTAGCCAGGCAGGGCTGGGCTCACAACCTCCAGACACCAAAAATGTCCCTCTCTATTGTCAGTTCCTAACCACACCAAATCTAGAAAAAAAAATCTGAGGAAAAAATTTTTTTAAATGTAATCACTGGTTTAAAAATTTTAATTTAATTGAGTGGTTCTATTCTACCAATCTTCCCCACTCCCCCCCTCCCTACAAAAAAAGGATCCCATGGGAATAAGTGAGAGGCATAAACTCCTTTATGCTGTTCCCCTAGAGTGTCTTAACTAAATGGTAATATTACCTCTCTTTCCCAGTAGGCTGGGGCCTCTCTTGTAATCCATTCCCCCCATTCCTCTTCCCTAGCCCAATGTGCAAGGAGAGGCTAGTGCCCAAGCCCAGGAGCATTAAGAGAAGAAGGAGGGCAAAACAGAAACTGGAAAAAAGCAGATTTGCTTTGGTGAAGATCTAGAAAGGAAGCTGCTAAGAGAAGAGGTGGTAGCTGGATCCTACCATCGTGCTCTTCAAAATAGGGCTTGGGTTTCTTTCTCAATTTGGATTTCTTCTTAGTGTTCCTTTCCAGCAGCTCTTTTATGTGCTGAGTCACTGGGGAGCAAACAAAACGATGAGGACAACAGAACGTGTGCATGTTCACACACGCACATGTGCACACATACACACACATACCCACACACATACCCACTCTCCTTGAAACAACCATGACAAAAAAAGATACCTTGTTTTAAGAGTTAGTGAGTCAGCAGCCATATTATAGAGACATCTGTTATCTCATCTTTCCCCCCAAAAAAATGCAATTGGAAGAAGCAGTCTGAGAGTCAAGGAGGTCAATGTGCTGGGTTGCACTGCTTGTCAAGGATGAAATCACTGCATTGGTCATCTCATCCCACCAACAGGTCAATAGTATAGCTATACTATAACATAGTATAGCTATAAAAAGCAACTAACATATAATAAAATTGTGGTCACACTGACTAGTTAGTAACCTTAGAGGCTGCCTTGGGAAATAAGTCTTCCATTTTCTTCCAAAAGGGCTTTTTGGGTCCACTGTAAAAGGCTCCCCTGCTTAGCACCATCTAAATGATAGCAGGGATATGACGGTGGTTCATGTGTGGGTTTAATCTCTAGAACCAGGAGAGGAGGACCAGGTTGTTCATGTAGGGCTGAATTTCAGGGAGTGATAACACATATGATAGCATGTGTGGGTATGAATGTGTGTGTGTGTATCTGGTCTATCATACTGTGCAGAGAGAAAAGAAAAGGTCATTATAGAGTTTTCTCATTGTTGAATTTCTGTGATGATTTTCAGTTTTTCTTGAAGGAGATGAAGGAGTGACCTGTTAGCTCTCTCTCACTCTCAAATTTCATGAAGCCATTTATTTGATATTCCAGTGCAACAAATATTTCTTAAGTGTCTATTATATACACAGCTCTATATAAATATTGTTACATTATAAATATAAAGCTGAAAAATGACAAACCCTTGTCCTCGAGGCACTAACGATCTAAATGTGTAACCCTGCCCCCTGTGCATGCGTCTTATTTTGCATTCTAGTTCCATATAATGCCCCCATAATCAGATCCCTGAAAGCTACGGTCATTTTTCAGCGATTCTTTCTATTGCCAATACACATAATAGGGCGCTCATCAAACGCTTGTTGAATTGATTCTGATTGTGTGAGAAGAGTTAGGCAGGAAGAGTTTAGTTGATGGCGAGGGGCCTGAACACTTACTTTCTCTTTGTCCCAAATGCTCCCCACCCCTGCTAATGACTTTACCAAAGGGTAACAGGAGACAGGGGATGCATTAGTTCAGCCCCATTCTAGGAACAAAACAAAGTAAGTTTGGTCTGGTTCTGGACTCTGGACTTCCCATACCCTTCCAGGACAGAATGAGAGAGAATGCATAGTCCAAGGATGGTCTGTAGCTCAATTTGGCCCAAAGCTGACCACTGGGTCTGAAAACAAGGTTTTTGCAAACGGAAAATGACACTGGGGAAAAAAATAAGGTGTGGAATAAGAGAAACCAATAAGCAGAGGGCAGGTATAAAATCACCTTTCAGTACTGGCCTCCGAGGCAAAGCAGACTAAAGGATGAAACACTGGCTTTTCATTGCTGGACACTCTGGGGCGGTAGCCTTTCTACAGGGGACACAAGCTCTTCAGAAATGAACTTCACAGGCCTCTTGTGCATTTCATACGGCTAAAGAGCACTTACCTTTCAGTTCCATTTCCATTCCACTTTCAGGCAAAACCAAATAATAATAGTGATGTAACAACGGCGTGTGCTTATTTCTGCAGCTGTATATGGCTAGAAGGAAGGTGGGGGCCTGACAGTGATGAGCTGAGGAGACCTTCTCTGAACTTCAGTCTCCTCATCTGTAAAACAGGATAATGACACACTATCTGGCTTTTTTTCTTCTATTTTTGAGGGTGGTTATGAAGAAAACGCTATGTAAATTTTAAAGCATTATGGAAATTACTACTCTATTTTGAGTTATTACTGCTACATAATTTGTTTGGAAAGGTGAAGTCACTTGCTCAAGATTACAGAGCCAGTAAATGTGAGGTCAGAGGTCTCTCAAGCTCAAATCTAGGACTCTTTCCATTACACTATATGACCATAAACAAATCTTATCAGCACCAGATGTTGTTCATGGTTCACCTAAGTTTCCAACTCTTTTGGTTCAGATCTGGCTACTTCCTCTTGTTCCATGATACCATGATTAGTAATTCCTCTATGCCTGAAGAGAAGAGTAAGGATGCTTATTACTGAACCACTTCGTTGTCTTCCTCCTAACTCTAGGCATCAGGAAGCAAGTAAATATCCAATCCAGGTGAGCCTGGGAGGTTTCAATAGAGCCACCGGGTTAGAAGTTTTCTCCCCATCCCTGGGTATCAGTTATGCCCAGTTCCAATGCCATTTAGAAGCACAATGCCTTGCAAACAAGCATTCAAAGGCTTAGGATTTTATAGCTAAAAGGGAGCTTAAGAGATCCTCTAGCTCAACTCCATAATTTTAAAACTGAGCCCCAGAGAAGGTAAATAACTTGCCAAGGTTACACAACTAGTAAGTGGCAGAGCTGGGACACAAACCATGGCCTCTGATGCCAAATCCACTGCTGTTCCTTTCACTACCCCAAACTGACTATTGTTCACCAGTATTACCTGCCCTAGTCTCTTCTAGCATATTGTTCCTGCTTAAAAACCAAGTCTTGTCTCAGGTTTTGCCCTATTTTCTAACTATGGTTTCTAATTATAATATTGTTATTTCCTGCCATATTCTCATATCACAAGGTTCTTTTGGAGTAATTCTTAGGGCCCAGTGATATTCAGACCAGTGAAACCAACATTAGGTTTCATTTACATTTATTCCTCTAGATACTAGCCAAGGACCAAGGAGGACCCAAGGGCAGATCCACTGAAGGAAGTTTACATTTAACTCCCAATGTTCTAGTAATTTCATTTCTTATCACAGGCCCTGTCACTAGTCATACCTCTTAAGGCAGGTTCCTGGGTTCAGGTATGTATGTCTCCCTCTATTCCTTCCAACCACACACTGATTACTACAAGTAATGCTTCCTGAGATCATGAGTACCTTTCACTTAATAACTGAAAGGTGATCAATAATATTGATACTGAGAATGAGGTGCATAGTCAAATATGGATAAAGAACAAACATATTAACCTACATATCTTACCAGTTCCTTAAATCCATCTGATGTCTAAACTGAACTCCTATCTTTCCACCTCAAACACAAAATCACAGAAGAGGTGGAAGAGACTTCTGAATTTATATAGTGCAATGTGTACCTGATCAGACATCCTCTCTGCAACCTGCCTGACAATATCCAGTGTCTGCTTGAATACTTCTGAAGGGAAAATAATTTTCTCCAGATGAAATCCATTCCATATTTGGTCGGTTGTTGTGAGTGGTTTTTTTTTTAAGCTTTAACAACACACTGGTTTTTATACTATAATAATTTCCCAGTATATTCTTTTCTTCATTAAGTCCTCTTCATAATAAAAAAATGTTAAGCAAAACTCAAATGACAATGACTACTTTTGATAAGTAGGCAACATTTTGCTCCTGTAGCCCCCTGGTATTTTTACTGAAAGTATATTTCATCATGTGGATGGATAGATGTAATTGTTAAGAAGGTTTTATTTACATCCAGTTGAAATCTGACTCTCCTAGTCCTATCTTCTGGAGTCAATTAGAATATTAAGAATAAGGGCAGGTAACGGAAGACAGATGAAAAAGTGTGGTATTTTACTCCTAGCCCTGTAAGAAGTGTGACAAGAGAGAAAGCTAAGAGTAAGTCAAGGCCAATAAGGTAAAGACTACCAGAAGACTTTTTTGGTGCTCTTTGAAGGAAAAGAGCTCAAAGAAAAAGACCACTGATCACCGTGAGTGGGTAGGGCAAGGTAAAGGGGGAGGAAGTAGTGGAACTGATTATGTCTGATCTTGAACAGACTAAAAATGTGTGACCCTGACAAGATGAAACCAGATCAAGTTAGTTTTTCCACCTTTGGTTATTTCTCTGCCAGATGGATCCTGGATTTAGTGCTAAACACATGAATTTCATTGCTCTCTTCTGTTGGGTTTTAAATTCTCTAGTTATTAAGAATGGATATACTTCAAGGAAATGTGCAAAAGGTGTAGCTCTTAAAGATCACGCTTCAATGACTTACAGATATTGTAGTGGCTGCTGTTGTGGGGAGGTAAAGCAATGCAAAATTCATTCAAGCCCATAATGAAATAACATCAGTAGTATCATGAAACATGATGCCAAGACAAAACAGTGTTATGAAACAGTTCAATTAATTCTCAGAAAACAAGTAAAGACTTGCAGAGAGATCTAGCAACTAGGGGAGTTACTGACTCCTTTATACTTCAAAACAGGGTTCTTGAAATTGGAAGAACACCAAGAAGACTTTCAAAACACACACACACACACACACACACACACACACACCATTATTTCATTATCATGGACAAGATAGTCCTCTTTAACGACTAAAGACTGGAGTATGTGCTAGCAGATAGGTTGGGACCAGGTTATAAGGGGCTTTAAAAACGAAATAGAGGAATTAATTTTTATACTAGAGAAAAAGAGAAATCTTAGAGCTGAATGAGTAGGATGGTGACATGGTCAGACCTGCATTTAGGGGAAATTACTTTGGCAGTAGAGTATAAGATGGGCTGGTGGTATAAAAGTTATAAGGTTTGTTACATAAGTTCAATAAATTATTTTTGTATTATTCAATAAATTATTTTACTTATCTGTTAATTTGAATATAAGTACAGCTATTAAGAAAGTACCTTCTTGCCTTTGATGGATTCAAGCCCAGAATAAATAAAACCTCAGGCAATGAAAGAACAAGTAGATATGATTGTTTCATAGATGGTGAAAGATTGTGGTGAATAGAAAAGGCATTATAGGACTGGCAAATACTGTACCAATATTTTAAAAATGGAAGAGATGAGCATTTGCAAACTTAATGTAAGCTTAATTTTGATTCCTGGCAAAATTCACAAATGTACTATGAAACATCTAGAAAAGAAAGTGGTTATTATAGAAAGAAAGACTATCTTAATCAAGATCAAGTTATATAATACTAATCTAACCTCTTTTTTGAAAAGGGTTAATAGATTGGAAGGTTTGGGAATGTTGTACAGCTAGTTTGCTAAAATATTTGACAAAGTCTCCCATGCTATCCTTGTGGACAAGATGGTCAGAAGTAGGCTAGAGAATAGTAAATAATAATAATAAAAATAGTAAAAGCTGAGGGGGATAGCTAAGTTGCTGGATGACAGATTCAGAATCCAAAAAGATCTTGACAGGTTGGACTATTTTAGCTGGGAATTGGGAATTTCCCAAGGAATTCAGAAAATGGTAAGATTATGGATTGGAGTAGCCTTTTACCCATCCAATGTTCCTTTTCTGGATTACCTCTAGCTTTTATTCAGTAAGCATTTATTTATTATTAAGTTTGGACCATATGTTAGACACTATGTTATGTGCTAGGGATATAAGGACAGGAACACAACAGCCCCTGCCCTCAAGTATTTTACATTTTCCCACAAGAAATAATTTGTACAGGGGCGGAGCCAAGATGGCGGAGTAGAAGGACGCACATTTACGAGCTCCGAGCCCACAACCCATGGAATTGAGGTAAAAGGAGATCCCCATAAATTCTGAATCTCTGCAGGGGGTGCATAAACATAGGGGAAGAGATTTCCGTTCCACTGAACCCTGGAGAGCCGTCCCCGGGGTCCACGCACCCCGGAAAGCGGACCCCACCCCCACCCCTGGCCGCGACCCAGAGAAGCTGACCCGAGCAGACTTCTGAGAGGAAAGCTCTGGGGGAAGCTCCGGCAGCCGGGAAAGTCCCTCCGCCCACAGAAGCTACAGGTCAGTAAGAAAGAAGCCTGCGATAGGGGAGGGGAGCGGAGTGCCTCCGTGACTCGGGCCCCCTCGGGAGGAAGCGACGGCGGCAGAGACGGGGGCAGGAAGCGGAGGAGGCAGAGGCGTGGGCGGGCAGCTGAGGCGGCAGCGGCCCAGGACTCAGGAATCCCCCAGCAGCAGGTAGGATCTTCAATACTGAAGGTCTTTCCAACCTGAGGGAGCCGAGCAGGGGAGACGGCCCTGCCCCCACCCTGCTCTACTGCTGAACGCCTCTGAATAAAACCCCCAAGGGAGCTGAGCACAGCAGGCGGGGCCCCCCACCCCGCCCCCACCCGCTCAGTTCCTGAAAGTCTCTGCGGAAAGCCCCTGAAGGCCCAAGCTTAGGAGGCGGCCCTGCCCCCACCCCTGCGCCAGAACTAAAGCTTGCCGCGGGAAAGCGCATTTGAATCTCAGAGGCCAACCACTAGCTGGGCGGATTCAGGCGGGGGTGGAAAGGAATCTCAGAAGTCAAGTAACTGGCTGGGAAAATGCCTAGAAAGGGGAAGAAAAATAAGACTTTAGAGAGTTTTTTCCAACAAATGCAAATGATCCCGACCTTCGGATCTGATGGGGAGGACGAGAACGTATTTTTCCCATCAGGAAAAGATGTGCAGGGCGGGGCCTCAGTACCCCAGACACCCCAGGGGGGTGTTGGGTGGGCTCAGGCCTTGGAAGAGCTTAAAAAGGATTTTGAAAAGCAAGTTAGACAGGTGGAGGAAAGACTGGGAAGAGAAATGACAAAGATGCAAGAAGAGTATGAAAAAAAGGTCAATATCTTGGTAAAGGAGACCCAGAAAAATGCTGAGGAAATTAACACCTTGAAAAATAGGCTCACTCAATTGGCAAAAGAGGTTCAAAAAGCCAATGAGGAGAAGAATGCATTCAAAAGCAGAATGAGCCAAATGGAAAAAGAGGCTCAAAAGCTCACTGAATTTAATAGTTCTCTCAAAATTAGAATGGAACAGATGGAGTCTAATGACCTTACGAGAAACCAAGAAATCACAAAACAAAACCAAAAGAATGAAGAAATGGAAGATAATGTGAAATGTCTCATTGGAAAAACAACTGACCTGGAAAATAGATCAAGGAGAGACAACTTAAAAATTATGGGACTACCTGAAAGCCATGATCAAAAAAAGAGCCTAGACATCGTCTTGCATGAAATTATCAAGGAAAACTGCCCTGACATTCTAGGACCAGAGGGCAAAATAAGTATTGAAAGAATCCATCGATCACCACCTGAAAGAGATCCAAAAAGAGAAACTCCTAGGAACATTGTGGCCAAATTCCAGAACTCCCAGCTCAAGGAAAAAATCTTGCAAGCAGCTAGAAAGAAACAATTCCAGTACTGTGGAAATACAATCAGGATAACCCAAGATCTAGCAGCTTCTACATTAAGGGATCGAAGGGCATGGAATAGGATATTCCAGAAGGCAAAGGAACTAGGACTGAAACCAAGAATCACCTACCCAGCTAAACTGAGTATAATACTTCAAGGGAAAATATGGTCTTTCAATGAAACAGAGGACTTTCAATCATTCTTAATGAAAAGACCAGAGCTGAAAAGAAAATTTGACTTTCAAACACAAGAATGAGAGGAAGCATGCAAAAGTAAACAGCAAGGAGAAGTATTAAGGGACTTACCAGAAATGAACTGTTTGCATTCATACAAGGAAGGACAATATTTCTAACTCTTAAAACTTTTCAGTATCTGGGGGGTTGGTGAGACCACACATACACATGTACACGCATGCACACACATACACACATGCATTCACATGCAGAGACAGAGAGCACAGATTGAACTGAATAGGATGGGACCATACCTTAAAAGAAATTAAGGTAAATGGTGAGAGAGAAATGTAGTGAGAGGAAAGAGGGGGAAATGGAAGGGGGTAACTATATGTCATTTAAGAGGCAAGTAGGAGATGTTTTTAGTGGAGGGAAAAAGAGGAGAGCTGAGGGAAAAAAAAACCAAACAAACAAACAAACAAACAAAAGTTTACCCTCATCACATTTGACTAAACGAAGGAGTGAAATGCACACTCATTTTGGTATGAAAACCTATCTTACAGTATAAGAAAGCGGGGGAGAAGGAGATATTGGGGGGGGGATGATGGAAGGGAGGGCAAAGGGAGGAGGGAGTAATTGAAAGCCAACACTTGGGGAGGGACAGGATCAAAGGACAGAAGAGAAACAATGAGGGGCAGGTTAGGAGGGATGGCAATTCAGTTAGTCTTACACAACACGAATATCAGGAAGGTCATTTGCAAAGCTACACAGATATGGCCTATAATGAATTGCCTGCCGTACCAAAGGGAATTGGTGGGGAGGGAGGGATGGGGAGAATTTGGAACTCAAAGTTTTAGGAACAATTGTTTAGTATTGTTGTTGCAACTAGGAAAGAAGACATACAGCTAATGAGGAATAGAAAGTCATCTGGCCCTACAGGAGAAAAGAGAAGATAGAGACAAGGGAAGGGAGGGATGACAGAAGAGAGGACAGATTGGAGATAGGGAAAATTAGATTGCTTGGGGTACTGGGGTGGGGGGAGGGGAGAAAAGGGGAGAAAATTTGGAACCCCAAAATTTGTGAAAATGAATGTAAAAAGCTAAATAAAAAAAAAAAAAAAAAAAAAGAAATAATTTGTACACCGATAAGCAAATACAATAATTCAAAGTAATTCTGGGATGACTGTGAAGAGCAGCTTATGAATAATCTTCCTAAAATATAGTGCCCAGGACTAAATACAGAATTCTAAATGTCATTGAACCGCTGCATGCGACAGCATGGCACTAAGCTTTGCTAGTCCCATATATTAATCTTCCCCTAAGATTCTAAGATCACATGACCATACTGAGCTGTTGATTTATACTGAACTTGTAGTCCCTTAAAACTTCCATATCTCTTTTAGATGAACTGCTACACTGTACTTGTGAAGTTGATATTTTTAACCCAAGTTAAGGCTTTACATTCACCCATATCAAATTTCATCTTAGTCCAGCCCAATATTCTGAAGGTAGCATGGTACACTGGAATGCATACTGGATTTGGGATTAGAAAAGCTGGGTATGAATCTCGACTCTGGGTGATCTTGGGCAAATCACTTAACCTCTTTAGGACTCAGTTCCTCATCTATAAAATGAGAGGGTCAGGAGGATAAGACAGCCTCTAAGGACCCTTCTGACTCTCAAGCCATGTTCCTATGAACAGGAACAATGTGTGGAAGTTGCAGTGAACTAGATTTTAGGCTCATATAAGGAAAAGCTTCCAAATACTGATAGGTACCAAAAAGTGGAATGGGCTGCCTTAAGGGGTTAGAGATTCCCCACCACTAGAGATTTTCAAGTGGAGGCTGTCTGACTACTCACAGATACGTTTTTGAGGGGATTCTTGTTTAGGTAAAAGTTGGATTAGATGGCATTTGACGTCTACTCTAACTTAAGATTACATGATTATAGTATCTTTTATCCATCACAGCCCTTTAAATCCTTAAAGAAAGTAATTGTGCCTTTTTTCGCCAATCTTTCTCCACCTCTCCCCGCCAGGTTTATTTTCTAGTTCCTTTAGCTAGTTCGCAAATGGTATGATATCTAACAGTGGTGTCACACTCAAACATAAATGGATAACTTATGCATACTGACTTAGAAAACCTCAAATTAACACTACACAAGTTGTATTATATTTTTATTTATTTTGTTAAACAATTTCCAATTATATTTCAATCTGATAATGGCTGCACTGATCTGTAATCTTTTCACCACTCTGGCTGCCCTCTCCTGAACACGCTTTCATTTGTCCATATCACTCCCCAAAAATGCTGTGCTCCAAACAGAAAATAGTACTGCCAATGTAATCTGACCAATGCAGGACAGAATAGGACTATCACCTCTCTTGTTTTGGATACTGTGCCCCTGGTCTTCATTAGCACTATTCTTATTAACATAACAATTATCTTATTCTAATCTTAGAAACCATGCTATTTTTTTTTTCTGATCTGGACTTCGGATTTTGTTGATATATGCAATTCTTAGTGAGGAAATTTCCTCTATTTAGGTGAAATGGAAACTGTTCTGCAATTTATTGTCTGAGGCAAGGACACTGAGAAGTTAAGTGACTAGATAAGGGTTGCATAGCCAGTATGTATCAGAGTGGGGACCTGAGCCATACTATGACCGTATTGATATGGCAATATATTAATACCGCTTAGAGTCTGCTCCTCCTAATGACAGTGCTGTCTCTCTTAATGGCACTCTTTCCCCAGTCACCAAGGATTTCAACCTTGGATACTTCCCTTTCTCTCGATTCCTATATCCAATCAGTCATATTTTCCATCGTGTTTCTGAAATTCTTTTCCTCTTTTCCATTTCCATAGAAAGATACTACCCTAGATCAAACTCTTATTATCTTTTATCCAAACTATTACAAGACAGTTTCCTAACTGGTCTTTCAGACAAGTTTATTCCTCCACTAATTCAATGTGCATAGCCTGCTGAATTCATTAACTTAATGAAGACGGATGGCTTCTGACTCTCCACTTAGGCTGCTTTTTTCTCATTTGATATGAACATGCCTTCTACTTCATGCTCCAAGAAGGCTAAGCTGTTTCCCCCTCCTCTTTCAAATCTCAGCTTCTAGGCCATGTTCTTAATAAGGCCTTTCCCAACTAGCCATAAGCCTTTTCAGATTTGCATAGAGCCCCGGAATGACACTCATGCTGGGTGTTCTACTTAGAGGATAGAACCAAGAAAAATGGGTGAAAGGTACAAGGAAGCAAATTTGGCTCTAATGTAGGGAAAAACTTCCTAACGATCAGAGGTGTCCCAAAGCAGAACAGGTTGGTTTCACCTCTTCGGCAGTCTTTAAGCAGAAGTTGGATGACTCTTTGTAAGGGGTGTTATGGTGAGGATTCCTTCTGGATATATATTGCAGTAGATGACCACTCTCAAATTCTGTGCATATAAAATTCATAGGATTACATGATTTAGAAGTGATCTAGTCTTACGCCTTCATTTTATAGATAGAAAAATGAAGGTCCAGAGAAGGTATGTGGCTTGTTCTAAACTGGGATCCAAACGCTAGTCTTCTCCATCACTCTCTTTCTGTGGGATCCACCATGAAGATTAGGATAGAAGGTGATCTGTTCCTTCATCTCACCAGGGATTCTCCCAACATTCTTTTTATATGTGACTGGTGGTTTGAACTCTCCAAAGAACAGCTCTGGGGAACCCCGCAAATGAATGGCTGCTCAGATCTCAGTCATCTAAGATAGGCCAGGACTGAGCCTCCTTGAGGCTGCTGGAAAAGAGTAGCCTAACAGAGGAGCTTGGCTCCATGTAACCCCTGGCTGTCACACTGGTGACCTTTCAGTCCCAACAATCAGTTAAAGTGGTGCTAGGGAGAAATATTGGTTTCCTTCTGGGAAACATATGGGTGGCACAGTTTGATCTTTCATGGACAGAGGCAGCTTCTATAGAAAAGGAGATGAACTCATTACTTTGTGGGGAAGACAGACCCCTGACTGGGAGCCAGAAACTTCTTGGCAGGGTGAATTAATCCATATAGTACTTACAAAGAAAAACAAAAAATAAGCCTTTAATTTTGTGAGACTGACATTGTTGCCATAATTTTTCATGGAAGCTGCTGGGACAGGAGTGGGTGGCATGAGGTGGGGGTAGATAAAGGCTACAGTCTCATTGGGAAGTTGCCACAGCAGCTGCAATCCTTCTGCTCCTTTTGTGGCCTGTGTAAGGGGACTGATAAAAAGGAACATAGGCGTTCTATTGCAGGCACTGTTGCCCAAAGCTCTGGCAGGAACCATGTCCAGCAGGGAGACCAGCAACAAGAACAGAGAGGGAACTAAAAGAACATGACGTCATCCTATGGAGGGAGGGTGAAGAAACTGAACTTTCTGGGCTTCTGAACCTTGGGGAGAACAGACCTTGCTCTGTGTTGCATCCATTTCTCCCTGTTGCCTACTCACACATGAACTCCAGGAGCCTGCACTGAGGCCCGAGAGCTGGACATGAGAACAAAAGGACAGCTTTGTTTTTTCCAGAAAGGAAGCTTTACCCCCATAGGGCAAATACTCCAAATGAGCTGCTCCCCCAAACTGCATGTCACACAGAATGGCTCTATGTAGGCCTGAGGCTGCATCTTTTCCTTAAAAGGCTGGGAGACAGTACATATCTCCCAGGCATCAGCAGGAGGTGGTAGTGCTACCAATAGACTAAGACTTCAGCCTAATCCTCCTTCTATGCAGAGTGGAACACAGAAGCCATTTTTCACCTACTGTCAGGTTGTCAAACACCCCAGCTATATAGGATGTTTTTGTAGCTCAGATTGGCCTTAGTTTTAGCTGTTATAGCACAAACTGGCTCTGTGCTTGGGCCTAGTCAAATGATGCACACACTACACGCTATCACTTCCTCTTCCTCATTCTTTTCAAAGTCTCAGAGCTGGCAGAAGCAGAAGGCTAGACTTGGAAGATTTGAGTCTGAATCTTATCTCAGACATCAGCTGTGTAACTTGTGTCACTTTGCCTTTCTTAGTTTTACTTTCCTCATTTGTAAAATGAGGATAAGATAGCACCAACTTTTAACAGGTTTGCTGTCAGAATCAAATAAAATAACACATGTAAAGCATTTTGCAAATCACAAAGTGCTATATAAATTGGAGCAATGATGATGATGATGTCATCTAGTCCAATCTGTACCAGGAATCTCTTCTACAACATCCCAGATAAGTGATCATCCAGTTTCTATTTGAAGACCTCTGGTGATGAGGAACCCACTACTTCTAGAAGTAGTTCACTTCATTTCTAGATAATTCTAATTGACCTGCACATTTCCCCTTACATTGTGTAGAAATCTGCTTCTCTGAAGTTACCTCAGTACATTTCCAAATGGAATGGCCTCCTGATCCCCCAAAAATCTGATTGGCTGTACTCCTGTTTGTCTACATTCTTCCTAAAGTATGGCATCCAGAACATTCCTCACATTATCCAGCTCCTGTCTGAAGATCTTCCATGAGAGGTGTAACCTAATTACCTTTTGGGTCAGCCTATGTAGTACAGTGGAGAACTTGGTTCAAATTCTACCTTTTGTGCTTACTAATTTTGTGACCTTGGATAAGTCAGTCAATTTCCTCATCTGTAAAATGAGGAATTTGGACAGTACGGCTTAAGTGGTTCCTTCTAACTCTAAATCTACGATTCATGGATGCCTTCGGGACAGCCTTTCAAAGTTCTTCCTAATATGATGATGAAATCCTGCCTCCTGGCATGAAATTATTGTTGCCCACTGCTTCTAGTTCTGTTCTGAGGCCAACTAGATAAAATATATTAAATTCAAATCTGACAGCTCTAATCTGGATAAATTGTATCGACAAGTTCTCGAATGACCCATGGATGGAGTGTTCATAATGTTCCATATTTGAAATGGTTTCAGCCACAGAGGATTTCATATTGAAGGATCCTTCTGAAGGGTGTTCTGCTGAAGACTGAATAAGCAATTCAAGGGATGGGCTATGATTAGATCTTTTTTAAAGAAATTTTAAATTTGGCAACATCAAAGACATGGCTAACATTTTCTAAATCATTTTATAGAAAAGGCACAGGAGGGACTTAAAATCACAGTGAACAGATTGCTAATACTTTCCCATGCTCAAAAAAGGTAAAGATGTGGGATTCTAGTTAATGACAGACAATAGTGTTTTTGTCAAAAATAGCCTCTACATGATGGATAAAGAGTACCTACCACGGAGTTATGGGGGCAAGGCTGGACTAGGGACCTTACTTTGCTTTTTTTAAAAAATATTTATTATAAAATTAATGTTATATATAGGCATATGTTGTTTTATTGCACTTCACTTTATTGTGCTTTGCAGATTCTGTGCTTTTTTATAAACTGAAGGTTTATGGAAATCCTGCATCAAGCAAGTCTATCAGTGCCATTTTTCCAACAGCATGTGCTCACATTGTGTCTCTGTGTCACATTTTGGTAATTCTCACAATATTTCAAACTTTTTCATTATTATATCTGTTATGATGATCTGGGATCCTTAATCTTTGATGTTACTATTGTAATTGTTTTGGGGCACCACAAACCACACCCATATAAAGACTGCAAACTTAATTGATAAATGTATGTTTTGTGTGCTTGGCCAACTGACTCTTCCTGTGTCTTTCTCGCTCTCCTCTGGCCTCCCTATTCCCCGAGACACAACAATATTGAAATTAGGTCAATTAATAACCTTACAATGGTCTCTAAGTGTTCAAGTGAAAGGTCTCTAAGTGTTCAATTTATGTGGTAACCATTATTGTTTATTTTAAGAAATTGTCACAACTACTCTAACATGAAGCAACTAGCACTCTGATTAGTCAGCAGCCATCAACACTGAGATGATGGCAAGCATTTTTTTAAGCAATAAAGTATTTTAAAATTAAGGTATGTACATTTTTTAGTGTAATACTATTGCACATTTTATAGACTATAAACATGATTTTTATACGCACTGGAAAACCAAAAAATATGTGACACTTTATTCTGATATTTACTTTACTGAAGTGGTCTGGAATGGAACCTGCAGTATCTCTGAGGTATATCTGTACTTTATTATGAGTAATTAAAATTTAGTAATAAACTGCATTTAAATTAATCTTGATGCATACATAAAACATAAAATAAAATAAAAACTCATTCTAAGTTTTCAAAGGGATCTTCATGGATTGTGGTTATATGGTTGTAGTTACATGTTAGCATGCTTTTTTTGCTTTTCATTGTTTCAGGAAGATCTTTCTAGATTTCTTTACATTCCTAATTTTTTTTATCTTAATTGCATTATAGTATTCCATTACATTAATGTATCACAACTGATTTAACTCTTCCCCTACTTTTGTACATTTAATTTGCTTCCAAGTTTTAATGAAAACCCTTCGTTTTTATGACACTTTTAGGGTATAATTCCAGCAATGGAATTACTGACTGTCTTCGTAACTTTTATTGATTACTGCCATACTACTCTTCGTGAACTGGCATGGATATAGGAGATGAAAAAGTGGGGGCAAGAAACAGTAAGGCGGCCAGTATAGCTAGATCCGAGTTGTGGGAGGAAGTCAAGTTCAAGAAGATTAAAAAGGTAGAAAAGTACCCATTTATGAAGAGCTCTAAATGTAAAACAAAAAGACTTCATGTTTGATTTTGGGGTAAAAGAGAGTAACTTTACTAAGTAAGTAGGATGGTGACATGATCAGCCATGTATCTAATTTGGTTGGATACCTGTGGTTTCTCATTTTAGTCCACACATCTATTGTTCTGTTTTTTGCCCAGTACTAAAGAGTAAGTGGATTATATTGGTTAAGTCCTGCTTCTGACACTTAACAGCTCACATGATCAGATTATTTAACTTCAATAAATTTCCTATGATTCTAAATCATAGGATGGGAATCTGTCCTGTGAAAGGAGCTCCTATATTAACAAAAATCACAGGTACTTGAAATACTGAACGGTCATGCTAATAATTACTTTTCAATGTTTTAAAGCACAGGAGTGCAAGGCTAACTTCATTCACTTTTTTGTTGTCCAGAATGCCTCTTGATATTCTTGCCTGTTTGTCTTCCTATATAAATCTCATTATGATTTTGTTTAATTCTATGAAGAACTTGTCCTGTTGGTTGGTGTTGCATTAAATGTATAAATTAACTTGGGGAGCACCCATAGACTGAATGTCTTTTTAATTATTTAAGTCTTCATTTATCAGTGATTATAGTTTTTAAATAGTTGTCCTTATGTAGGTTTGTGAATTTCAATGCACGTTAATTCTCAAATATTTGATGGTTTTATTTATTTTAAAAGGGATTTCTTTTATGACATTTGTGGATTTTTACTGCAAGTAAATAAGAATGCAAAGGATTTTTTTGGGTCAGTATAGTTGTATACTATGACTGTTGCACTCATTAGTTTTGTGACAACTATATGTTCTAGCTACACTATCATATTATTTACAAATAACCATATTTTCACCTCTTCATTTCCAGTGTTTAATGGGCATGCTTCTACTGTTTTTATATTGCCTATTAGCCCAGCTTGTTTAAAAGTAGGTACTTTTATTGTGCTGAGGAAAAATATCTACTATTTTTTGTTTTTCCAAAAAAATTAAGTGTTAGACTTTAATTGAAAACCTTTCCTCTTAATATAATCACA
>JAJHZJ010000426.1:15686249-15816241 GCA_023548195.1 Bettongia penicillata ogilbyi | reverse complement strand
TGATCTTAATTAAAGGTACTTCCAGCTTTGATCTTTTAGGCTCTTGCTTGTAAGAATACTGAACTTGTGGTCAGGAGAAATTTCCACTGAAAACCTAGCTCCAGCATTTACTAAATGTATAAACAAAGATAAATCAACTTCTCTAAGCCTCAGTTTCCTCACATGTAAAATGGAGATCTTAACGCTTAAACTATCTACCATACAGGACTGGAAACATAAAATGATGAAATGAAATGAAAGTGGTTTTTTGATTTCAGTTCTGACATCCTATACTCTTTGTTCTAAGACCTCTTCCAGCTCTGACATTTCATGTTCGAAGATCTCTTACAGGTCTAATATTTTAAGTCCTGGTTCATTCCTCTTAGCCTTAGCTCTTATGATACATGATAAACTAAGAGATTCTCAGAAACTGATTTTGTCCTGACCTGACAGCAGGTCAGCTCTGCCCTGTCTCCCCAGACTTGATCAGGAGAGGGGCTATTAGTGACCGAAGCTCTCCTTATTTCAGGTCCTCTTATGCTGGGGGGAGCAAAGACAGAATCCCAGAGGATTCTCAGGAGATGGGATGAGACCGATGATGAGGTATTGATAGAGGGGCAGGGCTCAGATCTAAGAGCTGGGGACCTGGGAAGGGACATGGCTCAGCAGATCCGGCACTCATCCGTCCAGGATGTGAGCTAAGACCATTGATTGTACTGATGAGTATTAGGGGAAGGAGAGAAGGGGCCAGGCAAAGGGACTCAAAAATTTGGGTGCCAGCCAGCCACAGTCCCATCTCCCTTCAGGCCTAGAGGAAGGAGCCTCCAAGACAGATTGAGATCATGGAGGACCAGGAAAATTTCTCTCCCACTGTGGCGTACATAGCTCTCAACTAGCTTGACTTGTGGTCATTTCAGTCATGTCTGACTTTTCTTGACTCCATTTGGGGATTTCTTGGCAAAGATATTGGAGTAGTTTGCCATTTCCTCCTCCAGCTCATTTTACAGATGAGGAAACTGAGGCAAATGGGATTAAGTGCCCGAAGTCATGCAGACAGTAAATGTCTAAGGCCAAATTTGAACTCAGGTCTTCCTGACACCAGGCCTGGCACTCTATTCACCATGCCACTCCTTCTCAACTAATTAGGAGGGGATTTTGCCAGGAACTTCTCACTCAAGCCCTACATAGGGCAATTGATCCAGCATTCTGCAACTGACATTTTCAGTTCTTCTGTTTATTTTTTTATTTTTTGGACACATAGAATCATAAGATTGGGGGTTAAGTGGGACTTTATTTTCCACACAAGGAAACTGGACCACAAAGAAGAAACTTACCCAAGGTCACAACAGTGGTAAGTAAGGATCTGAATTCAAGGCTCCTGCCTCCAAAATTCAGTGCTCTTTCCACTAAAGGTCCAATCCTTCCACTACTACATGTAGCATTGCTGAATTCCTTTGTTGACATGACCAGTTTCTTTGTTGATTCCACATGCAGGTTGTTTATAACACAAATGCACTTTTCTGATCATACGATGGGTATACAATAATCTGCTCCAAAATATTCCCAGTGGATATTGTATTGTATGATGAGTGGTTATTTTTACTTGCAGATTTTCAGTGATGGGGAACTCATTATCCTATGAGATAGTCCATTCCATTTCTGAATAGCCCTAATTATTATATAGATTTTCTTTACATTAAGTTTCCATATATTAAGTTATTTTTTCATATATTACAAATCCACCTCCCCACAACTTGCACCCACTGTTGCTGGTTCTGCCCTTTGTAACCAAGTAGAACAAGTGTTATCCTCCTCATGTTTGTTGTTGAGTCATGTCCAACACTTCATGACCCCACTTGGGGTTTTCTTGGCAAAGATACCGAAGTGATTTGCCATTTCCTTCTCCAACTCATTTTACAGATGAGGAAACTGAGACAGACAAGGTTAAGTGACTTGTCCAGAGTCATACAGCTAGTAATTGTCAAAAGCAGAATATGAGTCTAAGTTTTCCTGACTCCAAGCACAATACTCTCTCATTGGCTCCACAATCCTGAGCACCATGTTCCTAATACAGACTAAGTATCAGGTTTAGATACTGCCACATCAGACTATTAGCTTGCAGTTCACTAAAGTTGCTAAAATGTTTTTTCATACAAACTTTTGCATACCATAACTCCTCTCTCTTGCACTTACACTGATGATTTTTTAATCCAATTTATCCCTACCAAATTTAATCTCCTCAGATTAAATTAATTTTCCTAGCCGGTTTGGATCTTTTGGGGTCCTGCCATATCATGTGATAAATAACAATTCCTCTTCTTAATTTCACATCATCTGCCAGTTTGATAAACCATCATTCAAAACATTGAACGACACTGGTTCTAAGACAGGTCCCTGGAGTACTTCACTAAAGACCTACCTCTGGGTTCATATCCATCCATTAATCACTATTCTTTGGGTTTGATTATTTAATCAGTTCTGAATCTTCCTAACTGTGTGTTTGTCTATCATGCTTCTGTCTTGTTCACAATGCCTTGTCAAGGTTCCATACTGAAAGCCATGACTGTCAATGACATTTCCCTGACCTATCAGTCAGAGAAGAATCAGTGTCATAGCATCGTAGAATACTGGATTTGGGGCTAGAAGGGACTTCAGAAATAATCTCATTCAAGACTCTTATTCATTCTATAGAAAAGAATATTTCCAGAAGAATAGTGAGGGGCAGTGACTTGCCCAAAGTCACACCGAAAGTCAGTGACAAAGTCAGGACTAGCATCTGGTTCTACCAATTCTCATATATCGATACGCCATATCCCCTCTATTTAATTATTTTGCTGATGCAGCTGCCTATCCCATTTTATTAATTGATGCTATTACATCTTCCCTGTGGAGCAATTTAGTGAAATGATCTCTGGGATGAGAGTCTAAACACTAGGGCTCTGTTCTTGACCCTATCGCTGCCTAGTCACTATGTGACAATTGACAAATCAATTTCCTCCCTGGGTCTCATTTTTTTCATCTCTAAAATAGTGGTAATAATTTCTGCCTTAGGCTAGAGCTCTGGACCTGGAATCAGGAAGACCTGAATTCATACCATGCCTCAGAAAAGTACCTAGCTATGTAGTGGTCACTTACTCTCTGCTTGCCTCAATTTTCCAACCTATAAAATGGGAAATGATAACATCCCAGGAATATTATGAAAATAAAATAGGATAATATTTATCTGAGTAAGTTGAGTAAAGTAATATGAACAAAGTATTTTACAACTTTAAAATTATTTATAAATGCTATTTCTTTATTAGGTTGTCAGAATCAGAGAGATAATGGATTTTAAAGCATTGAGAAAAGTATAAAAGTATCTGTAAAATGTGAATTGTAATTAATGACCTACCATCCCTTTGTTGACAGATTACCTACTCTTTTGTGGTTCTAACTGCCCTGGAATTCCATGGTTCAGTAGAAGCTTGAAAAATATGGAACACTTCAGGAATTTGGGTGTCATCCTTGCACAGGGGCCATGTAAATCTTCTCTGTACTGTTCCAATTTTAGTATATATGCTGCCAAAGCAAGCATGAAGGGGTGTGTGGGGTTTTCAAGGACTAGCTCCTCTGGTGGGAGGGCTTGTCGTGCCCTTTTCAGGGATTCTTATTCATCTTTGGTGCCCACCTTTCACCCAACTCTCACCTGCGCCTTCAAGAAGCTGTAGCATGTGCAGCAGTCACACCCCAGTAAAACCATCTCGGTAGATGGGCTAAACCCGTCTGAGGGTAGCCAATAAGCCTCAAACACATCGGTGAGTTGGTGGGCAGGGTGTTTACCCCAAGCATGAGAAGACTTCCCCCCTAGAGGAATGGGCAGATGACACAATTTGTTCCAACAGCCATGAAGGTGGTTGAAGAAGAGCTTGGTCAGACATGGAAGATGCCAAGGTCACCCATTGTATCCCTGGCCAAAGCCATCTTGACTTTTGTCCTGCTGCTAGACCTCAATGACTGGAAGAGAGAACGAGGCCGATAACTTTTGTGCAACTGTGCTTCACTTAAATCCAATTCACTTACAAGTCAACATTACCCCTTGATATCATCAGTCCTCTAGGAAAATGAAGGGCAAGCAGCAACAACAGAAGCTTGAACCCTTGAAATCCCAAGAGACAAACAGACAGAGAGAGGGAGACAGAGACAGAGAGAGACAGAGACAAAGAGAGAGAGACGGAGAGTTAGACAAAGAGAGAGACAGAGAGAGAGACAGAGACAGAGAATCTCTTTGCTTAAACCAGAGATTTCAGGAACTGTTTAAATGAGAGGGAGGCACAGATGCAGAAGGAGGACAGATATCCACATGTAGTAGGTACTTTGTTAGGAGCAGGAGTGAGAAGAAAAAAAAATAAGGAGAGAAAGAAAGCAAAGATTTTATTTAACCAGGGAAAAGAGCAAGGGAGGGCCAATGGGGAATTTTCCTATCTGTCTTTGGAGGTTTAGTTCATCTCCCACTTCCTTTCCTTATTACTTCAGCCTCTCTTCTCTAAACTTCTCTAAGTCTTCCCAATTGCAATACTGTTCTAACCCTGAACCTCCCCTGTCCAGCATCCTTTTCTGCATGCTCAAAGCAAATATTATCCTCCTCCCAAGATTCCCAGAGGGCAAGATTCTGTTTCCTTCCTTCTGTCTCCTTCCTTGTGAGTATATGGGAAGGGGAAGGCTCTGCTCAGATTGGTGAGATGCATGGAGGTGCACACACCTTCATAAAGTCTCAGGAAAGAGGAAAGAGTGAGATGTTAGAGGGTAGGAGTTAGGAGGGCCTTTGTTTCCCCTTCAGGTCAGGACTCCAGGAGACATTTATCACTGGTGAATGAAAGTTAGATGGAGGTGTAGATAAATAGAAGTGAGAAATCTAAAGGATAAAAAGAAACATTCAAAGAAAAATGGAGAGACAGAGGAATTGGGAATATATAAAGAGGAGGGAGGAAGTGGGTGCTGAAATCTGCAGTCTGCCTTCTGACTCCAGCTTAGTCTGGGCAGCCCTGGATCGTGGGGTTCCTAGATAGGTCAATCTGGCTGGCCTTGGTCCCTCTTCCTATGGAAGTACTCATCCTAACTCTTCCCTTCCTTCCCCTCCCCTTCGTTCCCCCACTCATCCTGCCTGGACATATCCTAGGAGTGATTCACAGTCTGGCCAGCCCATCCAAATTGATTAATTATTGGAAACCGATTCCTTCAGACCAGCCTGGTAGCCTCCGGGGCATGCCGATCCTGGCCAGGAAACCGCTTAGCGGGAGGCCTCTCCTTTCCCTTCTCTGACTAATGAATTGGGATTTGATCCATCTAACCACAAATATGGAGGGGCAAGCAGGCATTAGTCTAGCTGTACCCCAGAGCCTGCTAGGAAAGGAAACGAGAGGAAAGAAGTTCAGGCTTGGAACTGGGAGCCCTGGGTTCTAACCTTATATATAACCCATTTTAATGTGTGACCTTGGGCAAAATAATTTACTCTTTTCATCTCAGCCTCAGTTTCCCCTCAATACCCTATCTTGGGGAGGAGATTATCAATGCCAACTCTGAACATTCAAGACAAAATGGAACTAGGGGACAGTCCTGGGCTTCAGAGAGGACAGGACTCATTCCTGAGAGGGGCCTGGGATTGCCAGCCAGGAACTGGGATATGAGAGCCATCAAGTCTTAGAATCACAGAATAACATCATGGAAACTCAGAATACTAAAATCTTAGAAGAGCCATAGTTAGGGATATTTTCAGCTATTGTGGAAACAGTGGTTAACTTGCCCAAGGTGCTTAGTACAGTGCCTGGCATATAGTAGGTACTTAATAAATGTTTATTGAATTACTATTAAACTGAATGAGATTTAAACCCAAAACTTCTGAATTTGCTTGGGATTTGTGTTTTCCTTGTTATGTGCTTCACTACCAGTCTATTCCACATATGCCCACTCTCTGAACTGGTACTGTGCATTTGTGGAAGAACAGAGAATTTTTTTTTTACTTATTTTTCTATTTAATTAAATGACAAAAACATAGCACTTTTTCTATTCATTTTGCTTTTATGGTTATTTCCCCCACCCCCTTAGGAGGATTGTGGGAAGAAGAGGAGAAAAATAGAATTCATATTTATTGTCTATTTCATTTCATAATTTTTAGGATTCAATGACCCCACATCAACAGGAAATGTAACATAGATTACCTCTAGGAAAATCTCATAATCGATTTTCCTAGGTAATTGAACTTTAAACATTAAGGCCACAAAATGTCACAGAGACATAAATGAAGACATGGGGACACTGGTCACCTAGGGTGCAACTTTCCAAAAGAAGTGTGGCCCCCAGATGTGAGCACCTTAGCATGCTTACCTAGGGCTAGTTTCAGCTTTCATCACAAAACGTTAGAATCACAGAGTCACAGATTTGGAAGAGGTAGGGACCATCTCATCTTGAACCTCATGAAACCTGTTTATAACAACCCAGCAAGAACTGGAAACTGAGGGGTTACCTATCAGTCGGAGAATGGCTGAACAAGTTATGATATATGTATGCTGGTTTAAGAGAAACATGGGAAGAGTTATATGAACTGATGCAAAGTTAGATGAGGAAAACTAAGAGAACAATTCCTGTGCACAGACAATATTGTGAAGTCAAACAATTTGGAAAGACTTAAGAACTCTGATTAATACAATGACCAACCACAATTCCAGAAGACTCCAAATAAAACATACCATTCACCTCTTGATAGAGAGGTGAACTCAGAGTACAAATTGAGACACTGAGAGGATAGAGATGGAATGGCAAATGTGGGGATTTGTTTGCTTGATGACACATGTTTATAAAATGGGCTTTGTTTTTCTTGCTTTCTCAGTTTGGGGAGATGGGAAGGTGAGATGCAGAGAATTCATGTCTGGAAAATAAAATTTCATTTAAAAAAGAAAAAAATACTGTCCTGCACCTACCTTGTCAGGACCTCTTCCCATTGTACATCTATACTGTAAAGAACATGAGTAAAAGGTCATCTTCACCACCTCCCTATTCAGGCTATTGTCCTGGCCTAAACCCTATTCTCTCATCCAATGCCTTCAGGGTTTCTTTCCCTCCTTCCCCCATTCCCCCAACTCCATCCACTGCCATGGAAACTCCTTATCCTTTCTTTCAACCTCTGCAATCTTGACTGCCTGTCTCATGGCCACTTATTTATTCCAAAATTATACTGTGCCAGTGGGTGAGGGCAAGAGGAGAAACCAGTCCCTCCTCCAGTAGCACAGGGATGCCATCATAGGAGCCTTTGAGAGACAACAGACTTGCCTTCAGGGTATGATTCTGGGGATTTCTAGTAGGGTAAGAGGAAGGCTGACAGAAACGTATGGAAAAAGAAGTACAGGGAGACAGGTTTGACCTCTGGACTCAGTGATTGCCAAGCACTAAAATAAAAATAATTTTGAATGCAGTTGGATCTTTTTTTGGCAGGGAGGGGAACGTATAATCATAGAGTCTTAAGACCTCAGAATTAAAGAATCTTTGAATTTTGAATGTTTGAGACATCTCCTCTTAGAAATTTAAGACTCACCCAATCAGCTCTTGGAGGGGGTACTGAGAGAAGTCAGGGTTTCCTGAATGGGTGCAGTCAGTCCAGCCTCTCTTAACAAGGTGACTGACTGATGGCTTTCCCTATGGTTTCAATCTCAAGAAACTGGGGCTGGGGGAGCAGGCAGCTCTTGAAGACAGAATTATAGGGGGAGGGGAAAAAAAGATTTTTTGCCAAATTAATGAAAAATCAATCTAGTCTCCCAGAGACATTAATGTACAATGGGCCCTGGATGGAGAGATAGCATGAAAATCCAATCTGGTAAATGGAAAGAGGCCTGGCCTTGGCAGGGGTGCCTAGGGGTGAGGATGGGGAAGACTGAGAGGAAGGGGGGGTACCCTCACCTCCTGAAAGGAATGGAAGAAGCCTTTGTCAAGAAACCCTTCTTATGGGCTGGGAGCCAGTTCTTCCTAATAGTACAGAAGCATCATAGAATTCAATGATAGAAGAAGCTTTCCATAGGGACCATGTTGTCCCTATGGAACAGAGGAGAAAAATGTGACTTAGAGAGGGGAAAGGAAAGACGGAAGGAAACAAGCATTTATTAAGCACCTATTATATGCCAGGAACTGGGGGCCAAATGCTTTACAAATATCTCATCTGATCCTTGCAACAACCCTGAGAGGTGGATGCTATTATGATCCCCATTTTACAGTTGAGAAAACTGAGATAGGGGTTAACTGACTTGCCCTGGGTCATACAGCTAGTAAACATCTGAAGCTGGATTTGAACTCAGGTCTTCCTGACTCCAGTTCCAATGCTAGAGTTACATCTCTTAGCTGATTAGGAATGGTCTTATCTAAAACCACACAGTAACAAAACAGTATTCTAACTATAAATGTAATTCTCTTTCCACTGTAGCATCTTGCCTCTACTTACCTAGAGTGAGTGGAAAGGGCTAAAGGAGGTCCATGGTGAACGGAAAAGGAACAAGAAGTAGGAGTAAGAGCTCCTCAGCAGTGACCAACAGCCGCATAGTAGAGCCTGGTAGGGTCCCGAGCTCCTTGATGTCCCATAAACATCTTAAACTCAATGTATCCAAAACCAAACTCATTCTCTTTCCCCCATCAACCCTCTTTTCTTCCAAGTATCTTTATTTCTGTTGAAGGAGCCATGAACCTTCCAGTGTCCCAGGTACATTTCTCCACATCACTCTCAGTGCCTCACCCTCCATCACTCCAGATATCCAATCAGTTGCCAGCCTTCACAATATTTCTCACACTGGACCCAATGATCTTCATTCACACCACTACCACCTTAAGTTTAGACTTCTTTCATTTCTCAGGATTATTGAGATATCATCCTTAACTTGTCCCCTACCCCAAGCCCTTCACCACTCCAATCTATCCTACACATTGCTACCTGATTGTCCTTAAGTCCTGACCTAAATACATGACTACCCTACTCAATCAACCTCAGTGGTTCCCTATTGCCCACAGGAAAAATATAAACTACTCTGTAAGGCCCTATGCCCAGTGCTAGGAATGAAAAGACAAAAATGAAATATAATCTCTATCCTCAAGATCGTAAATTTAGAGCTAAAAGGAACCTGAGAAATCATCTAGCCAAATTCCTCATTTTACAAATGAGGAAACTGAGGCAGAGGAAGAGGAAGTAGCTTGCCCAAAGTTAAGCTGGTATCAAGTTTTTGAACCTGGATTTGAACCCAGGTCCAGAGCTCATTCCACTCCAGCACAGTGCCAAGTATATTCTACTGGGGAATGAGTAAATGATATCCTCACTTTCCCCTTATAACCAAGCCCCAAAGTCACCCAAGCAAAGCCAGCATTAGTAAGAGACAGCTGGAAGTCTGGAGGTCAGGTCAGCAGTGAAGCTGACTGCAGAGTTCTCTGCATAGAGATGGTCAAGGGAGTGAAGGTAGAAAGAGGAGAGCAGAGGGCCCACGACAGAGCCCTGAGGGAACACCAGAATTAAAAAAGAACTTAAAGAAAGAGAAACAGAGAACAGCTGAAAGGTAGGAGGTAAATCCTCTGGTCTTCCTGGGTTTAGTTTCTAGTCTCAGGAAATCTTTTGATTCACTGGCTAATTAATTGATTCCTTGACCTCCACAATGGAATACTGGAAAGAGTGTTAACCTTGGAGTCACAGTACCTGAAGTCAAATGAAGTTCTGCCACTTATTACATATATATGACTTTGGACAAGTCTTGTTAGATTCTCTGGACCTCAGTTTCCTTATGTATAAAATGAAGGGAGAGACTAAAAGGCCTTCCCTTCGCCAACATTCCTCAGCACCTGGGGTGGGGGAAAGGTGCTAGAAGAAGACAAAGTCACGGATACAGACTGTATTGTGTCCCATCAACTCAAAACTCAGAATAATTCAACCTGACATGTTTCTAAGTTCCCCCATGCACCCACTCCTTCTCCTGCCTACCACTATTTAGTAGGAAATAGTACTGAATTTGGAGTCAGAAAGTCTGGGTTCAAATAGTGCACTGATCACTTACTACTTTATGACCTTTCCTCCCCTGGACCTCAGTTTTCCCATCTGTAAAATGAGGGAGGTTAGATTCAAGGGCCTGAGAATTCCCCTCCAGCTCTAGATTTTTAAACCTCCAATGTCATTATCATAAGAGCACATATTTGTAGTGCTCTCTAAGTTTTGAGAAATACTTTCTTCACACTAGCCTATGAAGCAGAGAGGGTGAGGGTTATCATCCCCTTTTTCCAAAAGAGGAAAGAGAGGAAATAATCACCATTGGCATTGGCATCATCATTACCAAACATCACAATAATCACCACCGTCCTCATCATCATCCAATTAAATACTGGTCAACAAATATTTATTAAATGCTTAGTATGTGCAAAACACTGGAATTCAGACACAAAAATGAAGACCAGCCCTGCCTTCAAGGAACTTACCCTCTCCACTAAGAGGAGGCAACATGGCAATAGATAAGAAAATACCTGATTGTTTGAGTAGGAAGAGAGGGATGGTAATTCAGGGGATCTAGAAGAGGCAGCCCCTGAGCTGAGCCTCGAAGGAAGTCAGGAATTCTTAGAGGTGGAGGTGACAAAGACAGTTATTTAAGGCACTGGATGTAGAGAGCTTTGCCATCATCACCAGCATTTGTCACCCAATTCATGAATCCTTCCTGGGGTCAGCTTCCACTTTCTGAAGGGTTTCAGACTATTTCTTCATTACTTGCAGGTGGGTTGGGTTAGGAGAGGGGGTGGTTCAGTCTTAGGGACACAATTTGATTGTAAGGACATGTCTCCATGTTCTTGGGGAAGCCCCCTTGAGGTCCAGGCCTGACTGGGGGAAATTCAGGTCCAGGCCAGGCAAGGAGCAGGAGCCAGACCTACAGTAGCTGGCCCAGCTACATTCCTGCTGTCACTCTCAAAGGTAAGCACAGCGGAGTGATGAATGGCCCCAGCCGGGCCGGGCTGGACCTGAGCTGGCCATGGTATTTAACAGCCGATATCGGATTGTGCCGGCCCCGCCTGTGACCAGTGCATTACGAGCGTTAATGGAGTCCTGAGGCCCCATTGATTTTTCATTAATTTGGTAAAAATCTTTTTCTTCTCCCCTATAATTCTGTCTTAAAACGCTCCTCCTGACAGCTCGATAACTCACTCCTCCCTTAATGCACGTCTGGCTCATCTGTCGTCTGGGGGCTGCTGGGGAGGGGCCCTGGCCTGGGCCTGGGGGAGATGGGCTTGACCTGTCAATCATATCCTCCCCCCTCTCCCCACCCCAGCTCTGGCCAGGCTAGGCTTGGGCCTGGGAGAAGGTAAACATTGAATTATTCATGGAAGACTGGGGGGAAGGCTCAGGTCCAGAGAGATAAGTGCCCTACATTATCCTGGGACCCTTAGCTGGTCCCTTTCCTACCTCCCAGGAAAGGTCTATTAGCCCAAGCCCTCTGATTTCCCTACCCTGGATGACATACTTTTAGGCTTTGGGGGTCTCCAAGTCTCTGCCTAACAGTTGGTTGGAGGGCAGATGGAGCCACTGACCTCATCTATCTCCCTTAAAACCTGGGCTGCTGCAAGGATGATGCAAGTTAGATGTGGGAAAGTCCTTCCTAAGTTATGAGAGTTGGCAAGAGGTAAAGAAGATTGGAGACATTGTTCAAAAGAACAGAGAGAACAGAGAAACAAAAAGACACTAAGGTATAGAATCACAGCAATTGATAGAAAGAGACTAGAAACGAGACAAGGACAGACAAAGTCAGGGACAGAAAGAAACACAAAGAGAGAACATTTCAAAGGTAGACACAGAGACAAGGACAGAGACAGATACTGTCACAAAGAGAAAAGAGATGGAAAGGGGAGAGAGATACCTCAGGGCTCTCCAGTCCTGGAAGCAGAAAGACAAACTCTACCAGCCTAAGAATCTGATTCTAAAGTTTTCCCAGGAATGGGAACCAGCAGTAGCTTCCTGTGCTCTCTCCCACAATGAAGGATCCTGGGATCGCATCAGTCTTTACTGACCTTTTCTCCTAATCCTGTCTGTCTCTCAGCTCCTTCTCTACACTTCCATTCATTTTGTTTCCCAGTTCCTACAGATCCTCCCTCAGAAAGTCTTCCCTGATTGTCTCTCACCTGAACTCTGACCACTGATTTTCCTGGACTCCTTCAGAAGGAGGAGCAATGTCTTCCCTCCTAGCTGTATTCATCCCCTCAGATCTTTCCCTGGGCCTGAGATGAGGGTGTCCATAGTCTGGGCCAGCTCCCCTCCTCCCAGAGAGGCTCCTCCCCAACAAATGGCTCAAGGGCCTCTACCCACAAAGTTGGAGTCCTGCAGGCTCCAGCAGGTCCCCTCCTCCATATGCCAGCCCTCAGTAGAGCAGAGATATACACAGAGATCTCTCTCTCCCCGGAAGGAAAGACAGAGACACACACAAACATCCTTTCTCACCCACCTTCAGTCACACACAATGACAAGCCACAACACAAAGAAGTTAAGGGCAGATGCAACCTTAGGTACTGAGATCATCACTTAATGACACACCTCTTTATTGCTCTGCCTTCTCCCCTCCAGGAAACCCTCTTCGATGGATGGCCCGGTTTGAGCAGCAGAGACTTTATCAAAACTTCATTAGGACTTGAGTTTTCTTTGTTAGCCCAGTCTGCAGGCAGCTCCCTAGAGCACTTTGCCTAGATCTCTCCTTTACGTCCATTGTCTCCCTACCTTGTATAATACCTATCCTTGTCCATTACAAAATGATGATTTTTGGGATAGGATCCAAAAATCCTAGGATCCCAATAGGATCCTCCAAGCCTAGCCTGAGTACTTGGGTCTAACACTTATAGCCAGACTAGGACCCCCCTCTCCCCTAACCCTGACCTAGAACTCAGGTACATTCAATCAGCAGCAGAGAAATCATTCCACAGAGCCCCAAACCCCCAAACACCCTTATTTACACCTGCAGCGTTCTTTACCATTTTGGGGGTAGGGGCAGATGGGGTGGTGAGTAGGGTGGGATTCCCTTTCTCCTGCTTGAGTCAGGCTACTGGCTCTTATCTCACACCGTCAGAGAGTAGGGAGGGTAAATAAGAGGCCAGTCAGGGCTGATACCTACCTGGGCTATAGGAACTCCATAAAGGCAGGGAGTTTTCTTCCTCGGTTAACGATCTTGCCCCTGCCAGAGTCCCAGAGGAGGGTGTTTGCTCTCTACTTCTTGTATAATATTTTATGTTAGTCTTGTCCAAGTAGATAAACATCTTATTCCCAGACCGGTCTTTGAACCCCATAAAGGTAGGGATAGATAGTGACCTATATATACTTTGACCACCAACACAGAGCCCCACACCTAGAAGGCACTTAACAAATGAGGGAGTCCATTCTCTTCCTCCAACAGTAACCTCCCTTTCCATCATAACCTGTGGAATGTTCATTCTATTTTTAAGAATCTGCCTTCCTGTTAGAGTTCATCCTTCCATAATCCTTTCCTCTCCTTTCAGTCACAGAAACCTGACTGTCCCCTGAAGACACTCCCTCCTTGGCCAACCTTTCCAGGACAGGATGTGCCATCTCTTTCTGGTACCAGTTAGTACCTCCCTCCTCCAATACACTGGGCTCCTCACAGCTGCTGCCATGTCCTTCCCCTACCATCTCCACTCAACTTCCTCTCCTCTGAGGTTTACTCTTTCCAGCTTCCAGATTATAATGATAACTAAGATTGAGATAGCAAAGTTTGCTTAAAGTTTGCAAATATTAATTCATTTTATCCTCACAACAACCCTGGGAGGTGAGTGCTATTGTCATCCCCATTTTAAAGATGAAAAAACAGAGGCCATCAGCAATTAAGTGACTTTTCCAGGGTCACACAGCTGAATTTTAACTCATATCCTCTTGAGTCCAGGTCCAGTGTTCTATCTACCAGCCCACCTAGCAGCCTAGCGGCAATTATCCTTAGATCATTCTTCCTTCTTTCTCAAGGAATTCACTAACTACATGGCTCATAACTTTCCTCCCCATCTCACCCTTACTCTTATACCTGATACCATAAACTCAGATGGTAATATTCCTTCAAATGCCCTGCCTTCCCAGGTTATTAACCTCCAATGATCAGCACCTTCACTTGACTCCAGCCACACCCATGGATGGTCACACCTTTACTTTCATCATCACTGTAAGTTTAGGTGTTCCATCTTCAGAGTTCATAACTGAAATTCTTCTGCCTCACCACAATTTTCTGCAGTCAACTGGTGGTGTAGTGGATAGAGCACTGGGTCTGGAGTCAGAAGCCCTGAGTTCAAATTCCGCTTCAGACATCTACTCAAGCAACTCAAGACAAGTCACTTTACCCCTGCCTGCCTCAGTTTCCTCAGATGTAAAAAGAAGATAAAATAGCATGTACTTCTCAGAGTTGTGGTGAGGATCAAGTAAGATAATGTTTGTAAAAAGCACTTAACATAGTGTCTGGCACATGGCAGGTATAATATAAATGTTTGTTCCCTCCCTCCCTTTCTGTTCATCCATCTCCTCCATGACTCACCTCTCTTAGAACTACCCCCTTTCCTCTTGAAACTTCCATTTCCCACTACATTCCCAGTTCACCACCTCTGCACAAGCCTTCTCTTTCCTCACACCAGAATCTCAGTCCATTGGTTAACCTTTCCTTGACTCATGAATTCCCAGCACCATCATCCTTTGGGCAGGTAGGTGGCACAGCAGATAGAGTTCTGGGCCTAGAGTCAGGAAGATCTGAGCTCAAATCCAGCTTCAGACAGTACCATCTTGTGACTCAGGCCAAGTCACTTATTTAACACTCGTCTGCCTCAGTTTCCTCAAATGTAAAAAGGGGATAAGAATAGCATCTACTTCTC
The DNA here is from genome assembly GCA_023548195.1 of Bettongia penicillata ogilbyi. Lineage (NCBI taxonomy): Eukaryota > Metazoa > Chordata > Mammalia > Diprotodontia > Potoroidae > Bettongia > Bettongia penicillata. The sequence goes on along the minus strand of JAJHZJ010000426.1, from coordinate 15,801,382 downwards.
AGGATTGTTGTGATGATCCGATATTTGTAAAGCTCAGCACAGTGCCTGGCACATGGTAGCACTTGATAAATGTTTCTTTCCTACAGAGTTGGACTCTACTATCCACCTCCATTCCGATATGTGATGATCCGATATTTGTAAAGCTCAGCACAGTGCCTGGCACATGGTAGCACTTGATAAATGCTTCTTTCCTACAGAGTTGGACTCTACTATCCACCTCCATTCCTGTTCATGGGCTGCTGGGAGAACTCAGACGTCCCACAACTGGGCTGAACCTCCAATCTCAGCCCTTTGTGCTGCGAGCCTTCTGGAGTGAGCCATCCCTATACCCCACCAAGGCTGACCCAAGCCCCTTCTCAAATCATCTATTCCATTTTGTCCTCCCTTCCTCTCCAAAGAAAAGCTTGTTTTATTCTTCACTGGAAAAATGGATGCTGTCTGCCTTGAGCTCCCTGTTTCTCACCATCATCCCCCATCTCCTCTTTGTTCACAGTCTGTCGTGTCCTTTCTCCTTACCAGCACCCCCTTCATTTGTGCCATCCCCTTCATTTGCTTGCTTCTTTGATCCCTCCTTTTCTCTCCCTGATTTATAATCTCTGATCTTCTACTGGCTTCCTTTCCTGCTGCCTTCAGACACACCTATATCTCCTTCATCCTTGCAAAAAACAGACAAACAAAAAAAAGACCATCTTTACTTAAACTTACCATTCCCTAAAAGTAGACTCCTATGTTTTAAATTTTCTCTCTTTCACAGCCGATGATGGAAGTGGGGTGGAGTGGAGATTTCTGATAATCATTGTCTCCACTTTCTTTTTTCTCAACTCTTTGGAACATGTCTTCTGCCTGTACCTGTTCTTGTTTCAGTGATGTCCAACTCTTCATGACCCTGTTTGGGGCTTTCTTGGCAGAGATAGTAGAGTGGTTTGCCATTTCCTTCTCCAGCCCATTTTACAGATGAGGAAACTGAGGCAAACAGGATTAAGCGACTTGTCCAAGGTCATCTAGCTAGTGTCTATTTGAGGTTGGATTTGAACTGTTCTTCCCGACTTCAGGCTCAGAGCTGTAATCACTGCACCACCTAGCTCACACATTCTCCAGGAAGTCAGACTACCCTCTTGATATTTCTTGTACACAGCATTGCTTCTTGAGCCCCTTCTCACAACCTCCTCCCCATGCCTGAAATGCTCTCACTCCTTACGTCTGCTTGTTGGAACCCCTAACTCCCTTCAAAAGTTCAACTAAAGTATTTCCTTTTACAAGAATCTTTTCTTGATTCTCCAGTGATGGTACTTTTATTTTGTATAGAATGTTTTTGTTTTTCTGTTAACTTGTTATATGCCCCTAATAGAACGTGAGCTTCTTGAGGATGGGAACTCATCAATCTCTGCTCTTGTCCCCTTGGTGCTTATCAAGGTGTCCGGCATGCATGGTAAGGGGACGACAGAGTCAGCTTGAACAGGGAGAGCTAATCGTTAAATTTTCAGTGTGAGCATTTACACCTCATAAATTGGCAAACAGTATCAATCAGGGTTTGATTTATTGTTTTGTTGATTTGTAGACTTAAAAATGTGATGGGGAAAATGATGACAATGAAGATTAAACTTGAAAGCATTTCATGCATACATTCCTCCCCTCCACCAATTGTTAAAACATTTACCAGCACACCACAGCAATAGTAGTATAGTAAATACCTAATAAATATTTGTTGGTTGACTGAGATAAGTAAATTAAAATATATACAAACTAAATGCACCGTCATTTCTGGGGGAAAGTCACTGATGACTGTTGGGATCATCATAGATTTGGTGTACAGAAGTTAGCTCACCAATGAGACCACAGGGAAGAATTCCTAGAGTATAAGTCCTGACCCCTAGCTTCCTAGATAGAAGAGGAAAGATTTCCTAAGTAGTGTTATCCTCAATCTAGGCCTTTTCATAAGAAAAAGGGATTTCCTGGATGTTTTGCTTCTAGGAGAGAGAAAAGGATTTCACATTCCCGTGTGGTTCCTAGGGTCAGATGGCAAGAGACCAAAATTCATTTTATGGAAGAGTATGAGATTTGAATTTTTCACTCTGCTACTTTTCAAATAGTAAAGATCGAAGGGGAAGGCTTAGCCTCACTAGCATCACCAAATATGTTTCCCTTCTAGGAGTTCCAATCCCTCCAAGGGTCTCCATGGAATAAAAGAAAGAAAGAAAATCAGTGACCTGATGCCTTTTTGTCAGCTCTGAACGTGCTTTCCTTGGTGAGGGCCAGTGGGAAGTGGTGTTGAGTTCAGAATACGATAGAGAGCATTAATTAATTGCTTATCGTGTACCAAACACTGTTCTAATTGCTGAGGATGCAAATTCAATCAAATAAAATAGTTCCTACACTCAAGAAGTCTACATTCCAACGGGGGAAAACAACACGTATAAGAGAATTGGACAGCAAGTAGGGGAGGAAGGGTTTCCACACAGGTGAGAAAAGGGAGAAGTCTTTTGACTCCTCTAAGAGAGGGTACTGAGGCAGGAAAGAGATGAAGCCTGTCTGGGGCCATTTCTGAAATAGTGATCTCTAAGTGAGAATCGCCAATCAGAAGGAAGCCTCAGGGAGAAGTATTTACCAGAGTGAGAAATCGTTTAGTGAGGAGGCTAAGAAATTTAAAGGTGGAAGTGAGGACCTTGTGGAAAAATGAGACTCACCCAAAAGAGAGAAAATGGTACTGATGTTTCTGGGCTTTTGTGAATTCTCTTATATATTGCCTTGTTTTGTTTAGGGACTTTGGTAAGTTTTTCGCATTTTTTCCATTAGTTTTGAAGTGAAACAACAACCAAGCTGTACCTGGTAAATGCATCTGTTACTACTGAGTGCCTGCATGATCGCTGGGAATCCAATTACCCACACCTGAGATTCTCAGGGTAAACGTGAGAAGGGGGTAACATAAGCCAAAGAGCGAGTGATCTTGAACTCAGTGCATGTAAGCCCAGTATGGGGGGCACTGGGTCAGGGGTTATACTGGCATCAAAACTAAACCTTCCTTTTGGCAACTTACTCTAATTTTTCCTAGTTCTAGCCTGTGGACTCCAAGTGAAACAAAAGTAAGCACATGATAAACTTGCAGATAGATCAACACGTGCCTTCCAGGTCTCTCCTCTAGGCTAAACATCCCTGGCTCCTTCAAGCAGTCCTTATGTGGGCAGAATCCTGAGGTCTTACCCGAGAGAGAGAGAGAGAGAGAGAGAGAGAGAGAGAGAGAGAGAGAGAGAGAGACAGAGAGAGAGAGAGAGAGACAGAGAGAGAGACAGAGAGAGACAGAGAGACAGAGAGAGAGACAGAGAGAGACAGAGAGAGAGAGAGAGAGAGAGAGAGAGAGAGAGAGAGAGAGAGCAACTAGAACCAGTGGCAAGAAGCTTCTTCAGGGATTGTGACCCTTTTAAGAAAAGAGGAGAATCATGGAAGGAGAGAGCTTCCTCACAGTTAGAAGATGAGCTAAAGAGAAAAGCAGGTTCAGATGAGAAACTGAGCTTGGGAAAAAGCATCCTGAGGACACCCTTCAGAAAGACTCAGAAAGACTCTTGCATTATTGACACAAGCTGCACTGGCCGCATAATGTTCCCTACACACAAGACCTTCTAACTCTTGGGACCTGCCATTCTCTCCAACTGTCCCTTACACCTGGAAAACTCTCCCTTCTCAGCTTCGTCTACTGACCTCCTGGGCTTCCTTTAAGTACCAACTAACGCCCACTTTCTACCAGAGGCTTTCCCAGATCCCTTTTAATCCCAAAGCCCTCCCTCTGGTAATTATTTCCTATCCATCCTGTACATAATTTGCTTAGTATGTGTGTGTTTACATGTGATCTCCATTAGGCTATAAACTCCTCGAGGGCAGGGACTATCTGGAATTGTAGGTCTGACTTTAATCTTTGCCACTCTGGACTGTATGAGCCTGGGTAAATCCTTTCAGTTCTCTGGGCCTCAGTTTTGTTCTCTGTAAAATGGAGATTATAATACTTGCATTATTTAGTAAACAGGACCTGTTTTGAATCTTAAAGTACTAAAAGAAGTATCATTCAGAACTCCCATTGTCTAGAACTGGGGCAGGTCAAAATCCCACCTGAGTCTGACTCAGTCAAACAACCAACCAATCAGTCCACAAGCATTTATTAAGTACCTACTATGTGCCAGGCACTACAAAACAAAATTAAATAGTCCTTGCCCTCGGGGAGTTTACACTGTAATGGAGGAGACAACATGTACATTTAGGGGTATGTATAAGACACATACGTAACGGTATAACCCTGAGCGGATCATGTAGTAGCTCCATGCCTCAGATATCTCATCTATAAATGGGGGTAATAGTCCTTGCACTTTCTACCCTCACAGGGAGAGAGTCTGGAAGAAAGTGTTGCAAAAACTAAAGCTCTGTAGAAATGAGGACTGTGATGAGGATCATTATTCAGAATTCTTGGTCTCCGCCTCAGGGAGCCTCCACAATTCAAAGTTCCCCTGGCTTAGCCACCAGAAATTCAGGTCTCTGCTGTGGGGATACTCTTGAACTCTCTTCTCTGCATTTAGAAGCCCCAGTCCTCTAGGTCACTCCCACAGTGGAGGAAGGAAGACTCTTGCTTCCTTCTGCTCCACTCCGCTCAATTCAGTTAGAAAACCATTGTATTAGAACATAATAATTACATAATATAAAATAATATGTCATCTCTATTATACACATATATCTTATATAATAACATATAAGAGAGCCATCACATAATTGGAGTAAAGTTCCAGTTCCACCTGTTTGACAAATACTAGCCGTGCAACCTTTGACAAGTCAATTTCTACACGCTGAGGGAACTCTCTTAAGACCTAGTTGCAGAGAAGGTGTTGACCTACTATCAGAGAGGAGTTCCCTCATCTGCAAGCTTCCTCATCTGGAAGTAATCTATGCCAGTTAAATCAAAGGTTCAGTCCCTGTCATCATCCTATCTATGTAACAGCAGTGGTAGCTAACTTTTTACTAGAGCTTTAAGTCCTGCAAAACCCTTTATGTCCACTATTTCATTTGAGCCTCATAATAGCAGAATGAGGTAGGGACTGTTATGATCCCCATTTTATAGATGAGGAAAAATGTGAAAATGAAGCCTAGCAGTAGGGACCTCAAGTTGTAATCCAGATCATAGAAGTTAAACCTGGAAGGGATAATAGCGAAGGGTCCTATTATGATGAGGGTCTCTGTCTTAGGCACTGGAGATACAAAGATGAATGACATAGGGTCTGCCTTCAATCTAATGGGGAAGGGGAGGAAGGTAACATTCACAGAGAAGTATGGCAAAAGGTAGGAAGGGGGTAATAGGTAAAGTGCTTCTGGAATATTTGAGGAGGGACTGTCCACTTTCTAGGACAGCTAGGTGGCACAGTGGATAGAGCCAAATGTGGAATCAGGAAGACCCGAGTTGAACTCTAGCCTCAGATACTTACTAGCTGTGTGACCCTGGGCAAGTCATTTAACCCTATTTGCCTCAGTTTCCTCATCTGTAAAATGAGCTGCATAAGGAAATGGCAAACCACCCCAGTATCTCTGCCAAGAAAACCCCAAAAGGGGTCATGAAGTCAGAAATAAATGAATCATAGAATCCACTTTTGGCTGACTGGATCAGGAGAGGCTTTGAGAAGGATGTGACCCCTGAACTGGGCCTCTACGGGAGAAAAGGATTTCTCAATCATCAGATATAAGGCGGAATAGGGCAGCTCCATCCAGCAGCTTGGTAGCTTCTCCAGGCTCCCTTTGCCTCTCCTTATTCATTAACACTACAAAAACTGCTTTCTCTGTCATTTGAAGGTTCTATTTCTAGTGATGGCATTGTGATTTAATATGCTTCGTTATTTTTTAAGATTTTGGTTTAACACTTTGTAATGCAGTGAAACGAAAGTCTCCTTCTAAGCTGATTTTTGTCTCCATACTTCATATTAATGGCTATCCTGGCTGAAAAAGATCTGAACATGTCAGTTAATAAATAGCATTTGTTGAAATGTGGCTGGTAAATTTAGATATTCTCTGACACAAGGAGGGAGATGTAGCCTCTGGAGATCGGACCCTGAGGGCAGAGGGTGGCTACTCCAGGTGGATAGAAGGAATGTTGGCAGGGAAGACAGCAAGATGCCTAGCTAGGCCCTGCTTTCCTGGTGGTGAATGACCTTCATTTGCTTCCAAACTGTCCTGTGCTTTGTTTTTGTTTTTGTTTCAGGAGGAGGGAGGGAGCCTAGGAAGCAAGGTTGCAGACCTGGGCGGTCCTATGCTTGGCTACTGGAGTCCCAAAGCCCCTGGCAGCGGCAGGGGTCACTGACTCATGCTTCCTTGCTAGTGGCTGCTGCTTTCTCCCTCTCCAGATACTGTGAAGATGCAGGCTCCTGGGTTATACTCTCTGCACCTCTGCCAGGGTGAACAGGAGCCTCCCAGTACTGAAGGGTGGGTATAAGAAAAGTCTGGGCCACCAGCAAGGAGCACAAGCTAGGGCTTACTCAAGGTCTGCCCCCAGGCTTTGTCACATTTTGGAGAAATCCCATAAGGTATCCCATACCCTCCTTTACCTCCTCCATCTTCCCCCACCCTGCTCAGGTACAAGTAGGTAAACACACACACACACACACACACACACACCTTCTGAAGGTAAGGCCGTTTGAGGGTCTCTGCTCCCAGAGGGTCAGAGTTTGCCATCCCAGGTGTGCAGGAGTAAGGAGCCCTGGCCAGGGGACATCTGAGACCTCTGCCGTTGCTGGGGCTGTGGAGGGGGAGGACTGAGGATGGTGGGGGCCAGGCAGAAAATGACTGCCTGTCTAGGCCTGCCCGGGAGGAGTACTTGTGGTTGACCATACTTCGAGGCAGTAATGGGCACAGGGAGGGGGGAAGGAGGGAGGACAGCCGCAGAGCCGGACAGCAGCTGCAAGAGCCCTGAACAGCTGGACTCTTCTTGGTTTTCTAGCAGTTTCTTTTGGAACCCTAATGGATTGTCTCAAATATCCCACTAGAGAGACCACTACTTCTGCACCCCCACCTCCTCCCGGAAACCTTCCTGTCAGTAACAATCCTTCTCTTGAGATTCCACATAACACTTAATTTTATAACTGTGACCTCATTTATTCCCCAACTAGATGGAAAGTTCCATGAGGCCTAGTGGGGGCAAAGGTATGTTTTATATCCCCCAGTGCCTAATGAGGGCCTCTGCAAGCTGTTTAGACTTGGTAAGTGTCTGATGAAGGAATGAAGGAATGACCGAGTTCTCATCGAAAAAATCAGAGCCCAAACTGACTTTCTCCTCTCATTTCTCTGAATGTCCCCAGTAGGGAAGCTATAGTAAGGCAGGACCCATAGATCCCAGTCCTAGTCCTGTGCTGGGAATGTCATGATGGAGGTGAAGAAAAAAAATCAGCAGGAAAATGAAACTAGCACCTCAAGATACTCTTCACAAAAGGCCCAGGAGATAGATAATGCAAATAATATTATCCTCACTCCACAGATTAGGAATCTGAAGCTCTAGTCTAGATCTACGAGTGACGTAGTTCCACAATTTGTAAATGTCTGACGTGAGATTCAAGCACACACGTACATACATACCATATATACCCCTCCCTATAATCAAGAAAGGCTTCCTGGAGGAGGTGGAACTCAAAATGGCTTTATGGTAGGTAGGACTGTGGAATGTCACAAGTAGAAGAGACAACTACTCCAATCTTCTTGTTTTTCAAAATGACAAACAGAGACCCCTAGATTGGAAGAATTTATTCAAGGTCACACAGATAAATCAGTTAACAAAACTGTTTTGTTGCTGTTTTTGTTTTTAAGACTAGGTCTCTCCTTCTTATCTGGATGTGGAAGAATGGAAGTGAAGCGGCCAATTCCAGTATCAATTGTCCCAGAAGATTTGACCTGTTCTGTTTTTCCAACCTTAACTGATTCACTCTTCCTCAGGTAGTCTGGTGGCTTTCTGATCCTGGAAACTCATCATATTGACTCTGGACTTTATGGAGGTATCCAATCAGATTTAGTCTTCCTGAAGTTCAGAACTCAGTGGAACCACCAGCCTCAGTTTCCCCAGGAGCAAGGACAACAGGTCTGAACCATTGTGCCCAGTGATAATTGAAATTTGAACCCAGGTTTTCTGAGGAAGGACATGGCCCTAAACTATCTCCCTGCAAGACCTTTCCCCCCCTCATTATGATTACTAGATTTCCTGTGGTATCACTTTTGATCTTTTAAGTCTCTCAAATCCAGGAGTAGTCTTATAGTATGGTAGATCTGAGTTCTAGGCTTGGTTCTGTGATCTTTGTGATCACCTTTGTGATCTTAGATAAGTTATTTTACCACCCCGGACCTTAGTCTCCTCATATATAAAATAGGGATTTTGACTCTATCCATTCTTCTATGAAGATTATTGAGATGACCACATGAGATATGTGAATAGCACTCTGAAATGTTTGGCAGGAATGTGATCTGCCTGCCCTTCCACACTAATTCAAACTGGCCAGTCCAATGAAAAACCTAACAACCAGTTCAATGACTTTTGGACTTTAAATTGAGTGGCTGTTCCCCTGTTTCTTCAAAGAACCTTAGATCTGGGTCCTCCACATGAAAGTCTCAAGGTCTTATTTCTCAGCCACCCCGACTCCCAGACAAAGCGCGAAGGATGGCAGGGAATAGGTCACCACCAGGGAAACATTTGTTCCTTGGTAGTGTGTGTGGAGGGGGGAGTATTTGTCTACAGAGAACAGATGACTTTCTCTCTCCCTCCTCCCACTCCTTCCAAGCTGACCAGTGAAACATTGGGATTATCCAAATCTGGAATTCTCCAGGGCCTCCGTCAAGAGGTATCAGGGAACTCAGAAAGACTTGCTTTATCCTCTGGCTTTCAAGAATGTGTAACTCAGTGTGATCAATGAAAACTCCCTTCTTATCACAGTCTGAAGAACCCTGACGGAGGACTCAGCCTGTCTCACTTTCCCTCAGTTCTCTGTCCATATTTATATACTTTCCACCTCTCTTTCTATCTCTATCTTTATCCTTCAATTTGTCTCTCTCACTCTTGACGTTTCTGTCTCTCTCTACCCCTCTCTCTTTTTTCTCTCTCCCCCTCTATCTCTCTCCCCATCTCCCTGTCTTCCCCTCCCCTTTCTCCATATTACTATCTGCATTTCTCTTGATCTTTCTATCTCTGTTTATCTCTTCCTAATTTGAACTCCGTGTGTCTGTGTATCTTTCTTTTCGTCTTTATCTTTGATGTTCTCTGTACGTATCTCTGTTTCTGTCTCTATTTTTGCCTTGGTCTATATCTCTGCACACAACACACACCACCCCCATCTCTGTGTCTATGTCTGTATCTCTCTGATTCCCTCTCTGTCTTCCTCTTATTTTCTGTTTCTTTACCTCCCTCTTCCTATCATTTCCTTTAGCTGTATCTTTACCTCTTTCTCCCTGTGTCAATATCCTTGCCTTTCTAGGTGTCTATAACTGTCTTGCTGTGCACCTCACTATCTAAATCTCTGCCATGGTCTATCTCTGTCCATGTCTGCCTCTCTCTATCTCTTTCTATATCTCCATTTCCTCCTATCTCTGCTTCTCTCTCTGCCTCTGTCTTTATCTTGGCTCTTCTCTCTTCTCTGTCTCTTGTCTTCTAACTCTATCTCTACTTCCCTCTGTCTATATCTTTGCCTTTCTATGTCTATAAATCTGCCTGTCCTTGCATGGCTTATCTTTGCCTCTCTCTCTCTCTCTCTCTCTCTCTCTCTCTCTCTCTCTCTCTCTCTCTCTCTCTCTATATATATATATATATATATATATATATATATATATATATATATATATATTTTTTTTTTCTGTTTCTATCTCTCCTTTTCTACTTCTTCTGTCTATAGTTCTATCTCCTCCTATCTCTGTCTATATCTCTGACTTTCTTCAGATGTATATCTCTACATCCCTGTAGTTGTCTCTCTTTTGTATATCTCTCCATCTGTCTCTATCTCTTCCTATCTCTCTTTATCTATACCTCTTTATGTCTCTGCATCTATAGGGCTAGGAAGGAGGAGACAAAAATCCCCTGCTTCTATCTCTCTGTTCCTGTTCTTCTCTGTCATTTCTCTCCCTTATCATTATCTCTTCTGATCTCTCTTTATCTCTGCCTCTTTATGTCTCTGCATCTATATCTACATCTATCTGCCTCTACCTTTTTCTATTTCTCTATGTCTCTGCTTCTTTCTGACTAGATGTCTGCCTTTGCCTCTATCTCTATGTTGGCATCTCTGTCTCTGTCTGTCTCTTCCCTTGTCTCATCCTCTTTTTATCTCTGTCTTTCCCCCTTTCTCTGTCTCCCTGTGTTTAAATGTTTATCTCTCCAGATCTCCCTGTCTTTCTGATTCTCCCTCTGTCTCTCCAAATCAGTCTCTGTTTCCCTAGCCCCCTCCTTTGTCCCCCGGTTCCCGAGTGGCCTCCCCTCCAGCTGCATTAATCTCCCTCCCTCTTACCCTCACCCTCCCTGTTTGCTGGCTCTCTCCAGTGCTGGCTCCAAGTCCTAAGCAGGCTCAGGCTCTGGCTCCTGCTGACCGAAGCTGAAATGGATTTTGCCTCCTCCCTCCAGCCCCGTAGGTTTCTGTTGGCAAAGCAAAAAGAATTCTGTGCTGATCTCAACTCTGACCTCTCGCTCAGGGGACATGAACACTTGGACACATGAAATATTGTTTCCCAGGGCCCCCTGAGTTCGGGTCCGTGCATGTGAGCATGCATAGGCACACACACACACACACACACACACACACACACACACACACACACACACACACACGGAATCCTAGAATCTCATAACTAGAAAGAACCTCACAGGTCTCTAACCCAGCCTATACGTGAATAAAAAAATCATCTCTCCCACACCCTCAACTATCAATCACCCAGCTTCTGCTTAAACACTGCCAATGATGGCTCCTACCTCCCAAGGCAATTCATCCCACTTTTGGACAGCTCCAATTTTTAAGTATTTTTCTTAAATTGAGCATAAACCTGCCTCTGTGCCTTCTCATAGGATCACAGGATCTAACACTAGAAGAGGACTCTCCTCCTCCTCCATTCAACCCACCCTCATTTTTCAAATGAGAAAACTGAAGTGACTTATCAAAGGTCACACAGATGGTATAAGAACTAGGCTTTGAACTGAGGTCCTTTGACTCTCCACCCATGCACACACCTCCACCACCAAAAAAAAAAAAGGTCCTAGTTCTGCTCCCTCTCTCCTTGCTAATGATTCCTGCAAATCAGCTCTTTCTGTCCCAGGACAACCTGGCAGATATGAGAAGTCAGTGATCCTATTCAGGCAAAGTCTTCTTTTTTCTAGGCTAAGTATTCCCAACCTTAGTTTCCTCAGCTATAAAATGAAAACTCATTTTATAGATCTGAACCTCAGAGATTCAGAAGGCTTCTGAGGCCCCTTCCAAACTTAAATCTATGATCCTTTGATTCTTCAGACTCATATGGCATAGCTTCCAGTTCCCTCCTCATCCAAGGTGCCCTCTTCTGCACACATATATTCATACCTAAAGCATGGCCCTTGAATTTAGACAGATGTGTCTCAACTGGATAGAAGACAATGCAACTATGAGCTTTCTCCTTGTGGACACTGCACTTCTCTTAATGCAGACTAAGATCTTGTTGGCTTTGGGGCTACTGTGTCACCCTTGTTTCATGTGGAACTTGTAATTTACTAAGACCGTCAGATCTTTTTTCACACAATTTTTGTTAATTAGACCTGTCTCTCCCATCCTGTACTGGTACATTAATTAAAAAAAAAGCTCATGTAGGACATTTTTTTGCCCTGCTAAATTTCTTCTTATTAGAATTGTTCTATCTTTCTCCCCTATAAATTTTGGATCTCTGCTGTTTTTTGCAGAGGGTGCTGATGAGATTTACAATCACTCAGAAATGTTCAGTCTAACACTCCAAAAAAAGGAAATCAAGAGAAGGAAGAACGCCTATTTTCATGTTTATGGTGAGCAATTGGATAAACAACCCATAGAGCTGGTCCATGAGAACAGCTAGTGCCCTGCCTTCCAAGTGATCTTGAATGTGATTTGCATATAGCATATATGTACTTCTCTATGTAAATATCATTTCCCCAATTAGAGTATAAGCTTCTTGAGAGCAGGAATTGTTTCATTTTTGCCTTTATGCCTAGTGTCTAATACAATGCCAGCCCATGGTGGGTGACTCTAAAATGCTTGGCAATTGAAAGATCACATAAATCTAGGTGTATGATATATAGTTTAGAAGGACAATGAAGAAAGAGGAAGAGGAAGAGAGATGGATTGCACTTTAAAGATCATACACTGCTCTCAATGACGTCTCCATTCCCCTTGAAAACAAAAACCCTTCTTTTTAACACCAATATTCACCTAGCAATGCTATATCAAGGCTGTGAATCAAGAAGCACCATAATCTCTGAAGAATCAAAATTGCAGGTCATTTAAAGGGCAATAGAGAGATGTATGGTGGGTGTAAATAGACTTCAGCATGTATCAATGATGAACTGCACACGAAAAACTGTGTAAAAGATCATCAAAGAGATGTACAATCAGAAAAGGAAGTGGGTTGGTCATATTGCAAGAGTACAAGGCTGAGATATACAACCTTCATACCTTACTGGTGGTCAAAGAGTATTAAGAGACCTAGAAAAAACCACCCCCTGCCTCAGGTACACTGGGTTGCCCCTCCATGGATGATTTATGGGAAGTCATGGGCAAAAGTCCAAGAATGAGAAACCATGAATGTATCTATCCCATTGGAAAGGGATATCTTTATCAATGAAATCAGAGGTCACTGAAGCATCAGTCTGTCTTCTGATATACTCACTATTGTGCCTAACTTTGTGTCAAAGCAAGTATGAAAAACATCTACGTCTCCCATTTGAATCATTGGTTAAAAAACAAAATTAAATATTTCAGAACAATGGACAGAGCCCTGTGGTATGCCATTAGGGACCTCCCCACCAGATTGACATGGGTCCATTGAATCATCGCTCAGCATTTGGTCCTTCAACCAATTCTAAATCTGTTTGTCTATTCCAACACCTACTCCATGTCTATCTCATCTCACACTGTGAGATACCATGTTACCTCGATGAAATCCAGACATACTTAAAGACCCTTTTGCTAGAGTTCATCCAGTGGAAATGATCTCTCTACTTGTCAGAGTGTTGTGGATGGAAGATTCTTGAAGAGACACACTTCCTGAGATCTCTCCCAGCTCTGAGGATCTGAGGGGCCACATCCTTGGCATTTCCTGGGTGTAGTAACACTATCAAAAAAATTAAGATTAGTATGGAATGACTTGATATGGATAAACTCACGCTAGTTTATAGTGATCCCCTTCCCTTTCCAAATGCTTATAAGACAAAACTCTTTATAAACCCAAATATCAGCTGTTATAATTACTAATCGATTATAAAATGTTGATGATCATTATCCTCTCCACCATCACTATTGGTCCCTCATTTTCATCACCATTCAATTCAACAGATATTTTTTAAGTGTCTACTACATTTGAGTCCCCATGCTCAGTGTTGGGGATATATAGATGAAAGATGACACAGTCCCTGACCTCAAGGAACTTAGTCTAAAAGCAGATATACATCAAGCATGACACCAGGCAGAATGGGTCAGATGAGGTATCTGGACAGAGGTTTTTAAGAAATATAAATAAGAAAAGATCACTTTCAGCTGAGGGATCAGAGAAGGATTTTTGGGATGCAACTGAGTCAAGCCCTCACAATCATCACTATTTCCTAGGCTATCAGCATCCCCATCACCAAAACCAAGATTATCATTATCATCTCTATCATTATGATTATCATCTCCCTATCCCCATTGCCATTAAGAAATAGACTGTCTTTGTGAATTTTGGAGGTACTCTAGGAAATGAGTGGGCTATTACCTACACCCTTCCTGAAGCCTGTGCATTTTGTAACATCTCCCTGAGTCAAGGTATCCCAAGGTCATAGCTATCAACGTAGGAGTCACATGTGTATATGTTGGAGAAGTATGGTGATTAGACCAGGAATGGAGGGAGTTCCTAATTGCTGTGGAATGCAGGTCCAGTCGAAGATTAGGTTTTATTGTTGGGTTTTTTTATGAATCAATAGGGAAAATCCAGGGAGTCAGAAGCTTGGAGAAACCAAAGACAGGGCACCAATTAGGGTGCTAAAAGTGGAAAAATAACTTTCCAGGAAGAAACATATACCCTAGAAGTGAGTCCTTAGTCTGAGTTTGGAGATATTGGACAGCATGAGACTTCAGACCAGAGAAAAGTCAGGAGGAAATTAGATTAGCTTCACAAAAATTGAGTCATCCAGTTTTGTTGATGGTTATGATCCATGATTTGAGAATTGTAGCATCCCAAGAAAGGACCTCAGAGGCCATACAGCTCCCCTACCTGACCAAGAATCTCTCCTAGGTGGCATATTAAAATTCTGAGGCTAAAGTTAGGAAGACCTGAGTTCAAATCTGGCTTCAGATACTGGGCAAAATTATGTAACCTCTTTGCCTCAATTTCCTCATCTGTAAAATGGGGATAATAGCAGCACCTATCTTCCAGCATTCTTGTGAGGATCAAATGAAATACACATTGCAAAGTGCTTCCCATATACCTGGTACACAGTAGGCCCTTAGTAAATGCTTATTCCCTTCCCCCACCACACCCCCTATAGAATTCTTGGCATGTGTCATCAGCTTCCTCTTGGCAACTTTCAGTGATAAGGGACCTATCCTCCACCAGAGGCAATCCCATTCTACTTCTGTACAGCTCTAAATGGTTAGGAAGCTTTTTTTTATTGAACTGGAATTCTCCTTTCTTCAATTGCCCCCTCCTCCATGGCTCCTAGCTCTGCCATCTGGGGCCAAATGGTACAAATCAAACTCTTTCCAAGATGGTGGCTCATCAAACCCTTGGAGACAGATTCATGCTCCCAACCACCACAGATCATCCATTCTCCAGCCTAAACATCCCCAATTGCTTGAAGGAATGACTCCTTCCTTGTTTGGCATAGTTTCTATCTCTTACACTATCCAGGTCACCCTCCTCTGGACATTGTCCAGTTTGCCAACGTCCTTCCTAAAATTTAGCTCCCAGAATTCAACACAATACTCTGGATAACTAATATTTACATAAAAATAGCTAGCATTTATAGAGCACTCTAAGGCTTATAAAGCACTGTATATGTGTAAATGTATACCTATATGTATATAAAATCTCACTGGATCCTCACAACAGTCCTAGAAAGATAGATGCTACTATCATCTGCATCTTGCAGATGAGAAAACTGAGTTCGAGAGAAGTTAAGTTTCTTGCCCAAGGGTCACACAGCTAGTAAGTGCCTGTGGCAGGATTTAAACTCATGTTTTCCTGATTTCAGGTCCTGTGCTATATGCACTGGGCCCCCTAATTGTCAGGTAGAATCTGATCAGGGCAGAGGACAATGAAATTCTCATCTCCTTCGTTCTGGATTCTCTCTAGTAAATGTAACCCAAATAATAGCTTTTTTAATGGTCATGCCACACTACTGATTCATGGAGTTTATGGCCAATCAGCCAATTTATGAAGTGCCTACTATGTACTAGGACCTATACTTAGCCATGAGAACACCAAGAAAGGCAAAAATGGTCCCTGCTCTCACAAGGAGCTCATGGTCTTATTGGGGAGACAGTGTGCAAACAACTGTGTACAACAAGGGAGATGAGTCCTCCTGACTCCAGGTCCAGCACTCTGGCCACTATATTGTCTAGCTGCACACCAAAAAGTCAACTTCATTTATACAGCATCAAGGAGGCAAGATGAGACAATGTAGCCTTATGAAAAAGATCTGAGGGTTTTAGTGGCCTGCAAGCTCGATGTAAGTTGAACATACTGACTGACCACCAAAGGAGCTATTAGATTACATTAAGAGAAGCTTGGTGTCCAGGACTAAGGACATGACACTCCTTGGGTACTCTGTCTTGGAGTTTTATTTAATCTTGGACTGATTATTTGTCCTTCATTCTCAAAGAGGGCCAATGGCATCACAAGGACTTGCTACAAATTGGAGTTAAGAGAGGCAGAGCTGTGGAAAATCATCAGCCTCACTCTCTCCTCTAGAACTATCAAAGTTCGATGGCAAGACATAAGTGAAGATGACGGGTGATCCGAGGATGCAGTGGATGACCTTAAAGTCTCAGTTTGTCTGAGGCAATGCCCTTTCAATGACTAAGTCCTACATAAGAATTGAGACAAAAGACAGCCTAGCTCACTGATGGTGCTATGGTCAGTCCTGAGCACCACATTTTTGAAGAATAAGACAATCTCATCCAGGAGGAAGAATCCACGATGTTGAGGAAACTGGAAGCAAAACTACACATGAGTTGGTTGAAGAAATAAGGAATATTTAACCTGGGGAAGAGAAATTCCCTTCTGTCACATGGCAGAGGCAGCGAGTGCTAGACCAGGAGTCAAGGGGTCTTGGGTTCAAATTCAGTTTCAGATACTTCCTGACTGTGTGATCTCAAGTAAGTCATTTAAACTCCCTCTAACCCATCTGTAAAATGTAGTGAATAAAACTGTAGCATTTGCCTAACAGGGCTGTAATGAGGATCAGACAGGTCATGTGAATTAAGTGATGGAGCACAGGGTGTGGAGTTAGGAAGACCTGAGTTCCAATCCTGCCTCAGATACTTACTATGTCTCTCAATCACAGGCTGCTTCAGTTAGGCGGAGATAATTAGCACGTACCTCCCAGGGTTGTTATGAAGATAAAATGAGATGATATTTATAAAGCACTTTGCAAACCCTGAAGCACTATATAAATGCTAGTTATTATTATTATTTGCAAGCTTCATAGAAGAGTCAGTTGCCCTCATCATCATCACCATCATCTGTCCTCAGAGGACAGAATGAGGGGCAATAGTCTGAAACTGTAGAGAGGTAGATTCAAGCTTAATATAAGAAACAATTTCTATACAAAAGTGAGATGGATCATCTCTCTGGAGGTGGGGGGGCTCTCCCTCTTCCCTGGAGGTCTTCAAGTAAAATACTGGATAGAAAGATTCATGCCTGAGTACAGATAGGCCTAGGTGGACTCCGAGGTCCCTCCCCGCTGAGGTTTTTGTATCTGTAATTCCATGGGCTTACTCTGGGACTGGGACCCAAGGGGCACAATGTCCAGGTGCATATGTCCTCTCCCCCTCTGGATCCTTCTGGAGCTGTCCAGGGGCCAAGGACACCTGATCTTCCCTGTATCCTTAGTGCTGCTGATTCAGCTGGATCATCTCATCCCTAGCCCCGCGCCGGATCCATGAAGGAGGATAGAAGGGATGGAACATCTTAGATGCTGAGACAGGAAGGGGTCCAGGACACAGACGCCAGAGGGGTCGGCTGATGGATGGATGGATCGCTGGATGCAAGGAACAAGGAGGCTATGGCCCTCCCAGGAGACAGCCTCATTTGTGGGCTCACAAAATAGAGCTTTGAGGTCATCAGAGGAAGAGTCTGGGAGGCACAAGCCCTGGGTCCTGATTGTCTTTGCTCTTGACTCCATTGTAAGACTCTACAGCAATGCCTTTCTCCTTTTGGGCTTCATTTTCCCCAAATAAATAGCAATTAATTGCTTCATCACATAAATTGTCAAGTCAGTAGAGTCTTTCCTTTGTTTGCTCCCTCCCTCCCTGTGAGCCAGATCAGAGCTTTTCCCAGGTGTCTCCTTGAGTCTCTGTTGCTCAGGACTCCCCCCCCACCCCGCCCCAGTTCCCCTCCCCTTCAGGGCCCAGATTCTTCTGACCTCTGAGAGGAAGAGCAGAGCTGGTGAGCTCATTCACCCAGAGAATCACACACTGCCAGAGCAAGAAGGCTCACGAAACAGAACGGCAAAGCTGGCTCACTGCAGTATCCTGGAGCAAAAGGAGTCTGAACCTCACATCACAAGACCTGTTCTGATGCTTACCAACTGTGTGACCTTGGACAAGTTATTTTACCCCTCTGCGTCTCAGTTTCTTTATCTGTAAAAATGGGGATAGTAAAGTTTGTACTACTCACCAGACAGGGTTGTTTTGTAAATCCTAAAGAATTATAGAAACAGGGCACTATTATCATTAGCACAGAATGGCAGGACTGGAAGGAACCTTAGAATTCAACTCAATTCAATCCAACAAGCGTTTATGAAGTCATTGTGCAGGGTCTTCTCTGGGGGCCAGGCAGAGATAGAAAGTTTAAAGATGACCTGGTCTACCCACCGTCATGAAGCTCACCTTCTTGGGTGTTCACTGATGACTTTAATAACGCATTATATCACAAAAGTCCATTCTATTTCTCTCTAGCAATATAGAATACTCTCACTACCTCCCTGTGTGGTAATGGAAAGAGACCTGGTTCTGGAGGCAAGAGACCTACTAGATTCAAGCCAACCTCAAGAGAGGTTCGATTCCTTATTCCTTGAAGTTGCGTTTCTTTTAACAGATAGCTATGGTACAGTGGGTAGAGTGCCAGGCTTAGAAATAGGAAAACCCAAATTCAAATCTGGCCTCTGACACTTACTGTGTGTGACCCTGGGCAAGTCACTTACCCCTGTTTGCCTCAGTTTTCTCATCTGTAAAATGAGCTGGAGAAGGAAACAATAAACAGCTCCAGTATCTCTGCCAAGAAAACTCCCAAAAGGGGTAATGAAAAGTTGGAAACAACCGAACAAATCTTCTTTTAATGTAGCCCAGGATCATGATAGCTTTTTTCTCTTCCCTATCACACTTGTGGTCCACTAAAGCCCTCAGATCTTTTATTTTTCAGACAAACTACTGTCTAACCATATCTCTTCCATTTTGTATTTGTGTGGCTGACTATAACACAAGTATGAGTCTTTGTATTTATCCCTATGGTATTTTATCTTGTTAGATTTGATCCACTGAGATTTTTTTTTAACCCTGACCCTTGTCATCCACTGTACTAGCTTGCTCTTTATTCCTCTCTGTTTTGTTTCATCCGCAAATCCAACCTGAGTCATTGATACAAATGTCTAGTAGCACATAGCCAAGCACAGATCCTTGGGGCACACTACACTGGGTATTTCCTGCCAAATTGACATTGATAATGTTTACTCATCTCTTGATCTTAGGAGACAAGGGCATCCAGGAGTTCAGGCCCTAGCTTCTATCTACCACTGGGAAGGGGAAAGGGTCCCCCCCAGGTTTCCCTCTAATTCAGAACCT
Organism: Bettongia penicillata ogilbyi; assembly: GCA_023548195.1. Taxonomy (NCBI): domain Eukaryota; kingdom Metazoa; phylum Chordata; class Mammalia; order Diprotodontia; family Potoroidae; genus Bettongia; species Bettongia penicillata. The sequence continues at coordinate 15,782,153 of JAJHZJ010000426.1, read as the reverse complement.
AGGAGCTCTCACTTGGGTCACAGGGGGATATTTGTCCTCAAGAAAGGAAGAGGGATTTCATCAGATAAAAATGTACCTGGGTAGCATTTTCCCTGACAGCTGTCATCCTCCCCAAATTAACTAAAGCAGCCTCCCCAAGAAGCCTTCTCTGATTGACACAGCTCAGGCCCAGACCTCTCCAGTCTTTCCTTAGTGAAGACAAGTTCGTCTATAGCTCCCTCTAGCTGCAAGCCCTTGCCTCTGTTTATACTCCAGGAGCTCCAGGTGTGTCTCGTGCCCTCATCCTGAGCCATCTCCTGTCATCCTGATCTATACTGGACCCAGATGGCTCCAAAAGAGAAAGTGAGGATGGTGACTTTGCACAGCCCTACCTCACTTAAATCCAATTCATTTGAAGTCATGGCATCTTCTTCCAGATGTCATAGTCCTCTTTGAGAATGAAGGACAAACCACACAGTGCCCTCCTCAATGATAAAAACAATGAAAAAATCCTCCTAGAGAGGGGATAGCGTCTTCTTCTCCCGACCCTTCCCACCCAGACTGCCACTCCTTAAGGGAACAGCTAGCTCCATTCTCTCCCAGACCCTCATCCTTGTCTGTTCCCAGTCCTGGTCACAAGAGCCTGGACTTAACTCTTGCCTCAGACCCTTTCAAGCTGTGTGACCTTGGGCAAGTTGCTTAACACTTTGTCCATAAAATGAAGGGGTTAGACTCAGGGAACTTGAAGGTCCCTCCGGCTCTAAATCTATGACCCTGGTAAGTATTTGAGAGCTTGTCCTGTGAATGAGGGATTTATTCTGCTTAACTCCTACAGGCAAAATAAGAAATTGCAAAGAGGAGGTTTTTGGGTGGATATCACAAAAGAAATGCCAACAATTAGAGTGATACAAAAAAAGTGAGCTACCTCTGGAGGTCATGGGACCACCTCATTTGAGGTCTTCAAGCAGGGGCTGGATGAACACATGTCATGGATGTCATATTGCAGATTTCTTCTTTGGTTAGAGTTGGTCTAAAGGACTACTGGCTCTGGGATTCTCTGAGAGGGATGATATCACCGCTGCTGCTGATGGACAAAGTAACACTAAGACTCATATATTTATATGTGATGACTTAAAGTTTGAAAAACAGTTTGCAATCATAGCCTTGCATCATGGTAGCTCCCCTTCAGATTCATATTTCCTTCCTAGTCCATGGTTGAGAGCAGATTCAGAAATACTGAAGCTAGGCCTGGAGTAACCACCTCTTCTCCACCAAAGAGTGATTCTATCAAAGACCCCACAACCAGGGTCTAGGCCAGAAGAAAGCAAACCACGTGGAAGTAGGGGACAAATGGGGTGATCCCTACCTGGGATGCTTCCCTCTTTCTGGAAGGTGCTTAGCATCTCTGCCTCCCACTCTCCTTGTCCTTTCGTGTCCAAGCCATCCTTTATCAAGCTCCACATCTGCCTCCTCCCACATCCCTGCAGGAATGGGGCTGGGATTGTGCTGAATGAGACCAAAGGAGACCACAGGGAAACCTCAGGCTCATCATGTTATGTGACTTGCTATCATCTATTATAGCCTTCAGCTCTTAGCCTAAACTGGGTTATCGTGGGGTTGAGGAAGAGTGAAATTGAGAAGGGGAATCCACTAGACCTCATCTATTCCAGCAATGCTTATTGCAACAACAGTAGTCAGACTGTCAGAGCTGAGGGGAGGAGATCTCTAAACAACATTACTGTATTGTTGGTCATTCTATTTGGGCAGCTCGGTGATGCAGTGGTGCACTAGTACAGGAGTCAGGAGGACCTGAGTTCAAATCTCACCTCAGACACTTGACACTCATTAGCTATGTGACCCTGGGCAAGTTACCTAACCCCAAATGCCTCATCCTGAGTCATCTCCAGTCATCCTGTTGAATATCTGGCCACTGGATTCAGATGGCTCTGGAGGAGAAGTGAGGCTGGTGACCTGCATAGCCCTCCCTCACTCAAAACAAAGTCAAGTGCAGGTCATGTCATTATTTCTCTAATGGCATGCTCTTCTTTGGCAACGAAGGATAAACACACACACACTTTAATATTTATAAAGCTTTCTCCTTGTAGCAACTCTATATGAGAAAAGAAGTGTATGTATTATTGTCTCTATTTTACTGATGAAGAAACTATGGCTCAGAAAAATTAAGCAACTCCCTCAAGATGATTATCAGGGCAGGGGTGGGAACTTAGCTCTTTTGGGCTCTTTCCCCTGATCTGGAAAAGACCTTAGAAACGAGAACAGAGAAGGTCAAAGTGGGGATAACCACCACCATCATCGTCATCGTCCCATTTCTGTACACTTCCATGTTTATCAATTGCTTTCCTTAAAATCCCCCTGTGAAGGAAGCAGTAAAAGTATTAGTGTCCCATTTTACAGATGGAGAACAGAGATTCAGAGATGAGAGATGGCACAGTAAGTAGTAGTTAGTGCTTCCAGGATTACAAAGCACTTTATATACTTTATATATGTTATCTTACAACAAGCCTATGAGGTATTGATTGTCCCCATTTTACCAGTTAAGGAAACTGAGGCAAAAAGATAGTAAGTGACCTACCCAGAGTCATCACACAGATAGAAAATACATGACAAAGGATTTGGATTTGGGTCTTAACTCCAAGTCCAGGCCTCTAATCACCTTAGAATGTAGAATACAAAATGTCTGAGCTGAAAGACATCTTGTCCAACCTCCTCATTTTACAGAGAAGACTACCGAGGCCCAGAGAGGGGAAGTAATTTGCTAAAAGGCACACAGCAAGTTGAGGGGCCAGCTAGGACTAGAACCCAAGCCTCTTCCCTCCCAGCCCAGGGCTCTTTCTCTTCTGCTCCAGACTCCCTCCAGCCCAGGGGATCCTGGAGGGACTGGAGGTGGGGGGCGGGGGGAGTTGATGTTTCCTCCCGGGGACAGGCCCTGCCAACCTTGTCATCCCCAATTAGCGGGTAATTACCTCTCTGACACGCGTGTTTATTAATCAAATTAATGCACCCCGGGGAGGTGGGAGGGGGAAGGGCTGACCTTGGCAGTTTTGCTGAGCTGAGGATTCTCCTGGGAGGGGGGGCCTAGCCTCTTGTCAGATAGTCATTGTATGTCTGTGTGTATCCCCAGGACACTCAGGGATGGCTGGAAGGGGACATCTTGTCTCCCACTCTCTCCACCCCTCCCCCTTCTCCCACTTAATCTCATTTCCCTGTGATTCTGCCCCCGATCACCCTAGGGAGGGAAAACACCCCCAGCAACACAAGGCCCCAGGGCAGAGCTTTGAAAGACTGGAGAGAGGGGAAAAAGCCCAGTAAGATCACAGCTCATTTAAAAAGAAATCTGATGCAGGAGATGGACCCTAAATTCTAGTCTGACTGACCCTGAATTTCCGCGTGACCGTGGGCAAATTTCTTCCCCTTTCTGTGTCTCAGTTTCCTCTTCTGTAAAATAACAAGGATTGAACTAGGGAGAATTAGTTCACCCTTTGAGATTCCATTGTAATCTCTCTCATTCAGAGTTCTCAAATCACTTTGGGCAGGGGTGGGCAGAGAGAAGTATTCCTATACTCTAGAGGAGAAACCAAAAGCCCAGAGTACAATAATGCTGCCCTAGGATGACACATCAAGACAGGGGAGGGGCAGGAGCATCACCCCAGTCCTTCCTCCTGGAAGTCAAGGAAGAAAGCATTCTTTGTCAATAATCATAACTGACATTTACATAGATCTTTAAGATCTGCTAAGTACTTTACATATGTTACCTCATCTGACCCTCACAACAACCTTCTATGCTATTATTATCCAGGTTTTACAGATAAGGAAACTGAGGCTGAAAGACTTGCTGAGGGTCACAAAGCTAATAAGTATCTGAGGCAGGATTCAAACTCAGGTGATCCTGACTGGAGAACCAGCATGCTACGCACTACTCCATCTGCCTGCCTAAAGAAAAAGTTCCATCATGTACCACCAGACTCTCACTTCCACCACCAGAGGCATTCAGCCCTACTTCTACCTCCTTCCTCCAGGAACCAAAAGAGAGAGGGACTGAGAAGCAAAAAGAGAAAATGACAAAAGCAAGAAATAAATAAAGGAAAACAGGGAGAAATATAGGAACAGAGACAGAGATCTTAAGATTTAAAACTAAAAAGGACTATAGAAATCTAGTCTACCCCCTTCTCCCTCTTAATCCCTTCTTAGTTTAGTGAGTTGGTGGCAGAGTCCAGGCTTGATGTCAGGTCTCCTGAATCCTCATCAACTGTTTTTTTTTCCCCATTGTAACAGGAGGAAGATGAGAAGAAAAAGATGGAGACACTAGGTTTTGTTGATTCTCCTTAATTGTGTGTCTGTGAATGAATCATTTACAATTTCAAACTGACCGACAAAATGAAGGGGTTGGATCAGCAAAATAAAAGGAAATCTCCAAGACTCCTTCTCTAACTCTTATGACCTATGAGAAACATATGGAGACCCAAAGAAAAAGAGAGAATAGGAAAAAGAAATGAAGAAATGGGGAAAAGGTGGAGAGAGATTTGGAGAGACAGAGACCTGGGAAGATAGAATACTAAACCCAGGAGAGAAGGCTGGAGGGAGAGAGTCACAAATAGAACAAGAGACCAGGAGACAAAGGGAGACTAAGAGGGAAGGAGACAGAATGACAGAGTCAGAGATTAAGAGAGATCTAGAGAAAGGGAAATAGAGAGAGACAAAGAGAGATAGGAAAGGACAGAGGCAGAGAAAAAGAATTAGAAAGAGATGATCAAGGACTAAAGAAGGCAGAGGAAAAGAAATAAGGTGTGCCTAGGAGAAACAGGAGAAAGGAGAGGGAGAGACAGGGACAGAGAATGGGGAGAAATAGAATGGAAAATAAATAAAGACACGCAAGCTGTATGTCTTTAGAGGGAGAAATGGGGACAAAAATAGGGGTCCCGAAACAGAGATTGACAGAAGTCCCTGTAACCTCAGGTCATCCTGTCCCCACTGCCCAAAGTCCAGCTAGATCTTACTCCACTCCAGCCCGTCATCTCTCCTGCTACTTGGACGTGCAACTGCCCCCCTCTGGTGACCACAGGCGGAACAGCAGGAGCTGCCTCCAAATCACCCAGCGATAGACTGATGTCCCTCTGCTCCTGCCCTTCACAACCCCAGGATGAGATCTTGGTTCTCCATCTTCTGTCCCACCCCTGCAACAGGGATGACTTCTTAAGCTCCTTCTGCCTCTCCCTGGGCCCCATATATCCATGCTCTACTCAGCTATACCACAGATGGGAGGGGTGGGGTGAGGGGGGTTGAACACTGGGCCCCCTAACTCAGGAAAGTCCAGCATCCCTCCCTCTTTGAATCTAGAGCCTCACGTTTCCATGGGGAATAGAATGTGAGAGCTGAAAAGGACTTTGAGTTTAGAACCAGAAAGATCATCCAATGTAGTCAGTCAGTCAAGAAGCTGCTTATCATATTCCAGGCATTCTGTTAACCCTAAATGCTGGGGATACAAAGAAGACTGAAAATATAGACCCTGCCTTCAAGGAACTCACAGTATAATAGGGGAGACAGAAGCAAATAACTGTAAAATATATACAATGAAAATGGAAGGTGATCTCAGCATTTGGGCCAGAATTGAGGAGAGATCTCTTGCAGAAGGTAGAATTTGATCTAAATCTTTAAGGAAATTAGGGAGGCCAGGAAAAAGGAGGTGAGAAGGAAGAGCATTCATTCCATGCAAGAGAGATAGCTGTAAAAAGGTACAGGGTCTAAAGATGGATTGTCAACATCCAGTAACAGCCAGAAAGCCAGCATCACTGGACTGGGAAGTCCCTAGTCCAACGGTAAGAAGACTGGCAAGGTCCTGTAACAGTGATTCTCTGGTCCTTATTGCTGTAGATGTGCTCTCCTCAGGCAAGTGGGATACTGGAGCTGGCTCAATCAGGCTTTAGAAAGCTGATTGTTAAATTTCATTGCAAACATTTACACCTCAGAAACCTGCAGATACTACACATCAGGGAATTATTTATCGTTCTATTGATTATGTAGATTGTTTTGGCCATTCAAATACGTTTAAAACATTTTTGCTTTAGTTACTAGTATTTATTTGTTATTCAGTTCCAAATCCTCTCCCTTCCTCTAACCCCTCCTGATTGTCTAGATTTAGGAAAGTGGTAGAGAAAATGTAGATTAATAATGTAAGTTAAATGTAAAGAGTGTATTGTGGAGCCATTTCTTTTCCTGAGAGCTGGTTGTCAGGCATTACCAGCATACATCTGCTCTCAAGGCTCCCCTTTTATAAGCCTGAAGGATGGTTTCTTGTCTCAGCCATTGGTTCAAGACTCTACAGATTGTTTTCCCCCCTAGTTTTAGAAATCCAAGCATTTCAATTCCTTTTAATCCTTCTAAGGTTGGCTTTTCACAAAGGAACATTCACTTCAGAAGAGCCAAAACAAACATCTAAACATTTGGTATCTCCCTCATAGGCATCTCCATTTAGGGAGATTTGCACGTGCTACAAAAGAAGAGGCCAGTTTGTGAATGACTTTAAAGGACAAATAGAGTTATTTGTATTTGATCCTGGAGGTAACAAGAAACCATTGAAGTTTATTGAGTGAAGGAGGGCGACATGATCCAAGCTACACTTTAGAAGAATCACCTTGGCAGCAGAGGATGGATGGGAAAGGAGTAAGATAAGGCAGGGAGACCAACCAGAAGGCTACTGCAATTGTCCAGGGGAAAGGGGATGAAGGCCTGAAGAGACTCATTTTACAGGTGGAGAAACCGAGTCCCAGAGAGGTGAAGCAATATGTCCAAGGGCACACAAGTGGCCAGTTACAAAGGTAGTATTCAAATCTTGGACTTGTGACTCCAATCAGCAGCATTCTACATACTGGACCATGTTGCCTCAACCTGAGAACATAGAATGTAAGAAAGTAATAAGCTTGTATTTGTAGAGTGATTTAAGGTTTGCAAAAAAACACAAAAAACCTTTTGTCTTTTGAACCTTGTAATGAACCTATGGGGAAGGTGCTGAAGAGATTACTATCTCCACTTGGGGGGAGGTATAAAATCTGTGATTTCACTGATGTAGGAAACTTTCTGTGAAGAAATTCTCTTCACCAAGCTTTAAGAAGACTTGGCAACTGATAAGCTGATAAGTCTTAGAGAAAGGTGAAATAAACTCCTCATGCATGTCAGGACATACAGACAGAATTTAAGAACTGGATGAGACAGATTATGGGATGTGAATGTGATGAAATAGTACTGTGCTATGAAAAATGAAGAAAGGGATAGTTTCAGAGAAACCTGGGAAGACTTGTAAGACCTGATGCAGAAGATGATAGGCAGAACCAGGACAACGATGTATTCAATATTATAAAGACAAAGTCTGATTAACACAGTAACCAACCATGATGCCATAGGACTCATAATGAAACATGCCATCCATGTCCAGATAGAGAACTAATGGACCCAGGGTATAAATGGTGACTTTTTGGGGGGGGAGGCGGGGATATACATGGCCAATTTAGGAATTGTTTTATTTGGCCATGCATATTTGTTACATGGGTGCTGTTTTTCTTCCTTTTTCAGTGGGGGAAGGGGAGAGGAGAGAGGGAGAAAAAGTTTTAAAAATGCCCTGGATAAGACCTTTTGAGATCAATGAATCCACCTCTCCATTTTATCAAGTGAAAAACTGAAGTCCACAGACAGGAAGTTTCTTGCTCCAGGTCATACATCAAGTTAAGCAGCAGAGCCAAAATTCAAACCAAAGACCCTGGGTCTACTACACCCAGATGCCTTTCCCTAACACCGAATCTAAGTCATTGCTTACCTCTATAGAGCAAAGAGGCAGTTCCTTCTCTCTGTCTCTGTTTCTCCCAATGCGGCTTGTATTTTTATTTAGAAAATAGTTCACTAGCAATAGTGTGGGAGGACTTATTCCCCTAACAACCCAAGCGGAAAGGAAATCAAAGAATTTTAGCAGGTAGAAGGGAAAGGTCACTCATCTCCAGTATTACCAGGACCTTTTAACAAGATAATGTATTTCCCTTGTCCTAGATTGTTTGTCTGGATCTGTGTGATGGAGGAGCTAAACCTGCCTGCAAACCATTGGGTATTTGAAAACAGAAATGATGTAGTAACTGACTAATTAGTTGAGGTTATTTCCCAGACAGGGCCCTAACCCAACAAGCCTTTCCCTTCTTTCTCCCAAGGCCCATCTCTTTCCCAGCACTATGCAAACTCAGAGTCAGAATGAAAGTCAGTCCCTGGGATGGAGACAAGGACCATGAGAATGGCTATGGGAGCAAGAACTGGGTGCTTAAGTGGGGCAGATAATAAGAGTGCTAAACTTGGAGTCAGGAAGACGCTCTATCAGACACTAGATGTGTGACCCTGGGCAAATCACATAACCTTTCTCTGCCTCAGTTTCCCCACCTGTAAAATGGGGATAACAATATAGCATCTACTTTCCAGTGATATTGTGAGGAGTAAATGAGATTACATTAGGTGAAGTCTTCTGCATATTTAAGCCTATGCTACCTATTATTCCTCAGGAGAGACCAAACGAGTTCAAGCAGTTGAGTTTTTTGAGGGGAGTGGGCGGGGCGGAAGAGGTAGGGGAATTCTACACGTTCAGATCTGACGTTAAGGGTTATATATAATCCCCTTGAAGACATGTGGTGAGAAAAGCTGCTGCTTCAGGATCCTTCAGCTGTGTCTCTCTCTCCTTGTCCTGAAGGAACCTAGCCAACAGATGCCTGGGTCGCCAGAGACAGAAGAAAATTCATGGCAGCTTAAGGAGAGAAGGCAGCCTGAAAACTCGGGAACCTGTGGCACCCAATACCTGCTGCTTCCATCCAAGGTCAGTGGGAGCCTTTCCTTCAGGCACTTCTGGTGTTCTCCTGGCTATGGATAGGCTTCTTCCAGTGGCTCCTGCACTGTGGCCAGTCACTACTACGCTGTCCTAGTTGCAGGTGGTGTCCCTTGGTGAGCAAATGCTGCCTCATACACTTCCTAGCTGTGTGACCCTGGGAGAGTCACCTAACCTCAAATAATAGTGCCTACCTCCCAGGTGATTGTTGTCAAGATAAAATGAAATCATATTTGTAAAGCAAGGATGGGGAGGAAAGAAAAAAGAAATTCACATGATAACTTTGTTGTCTATTTAAAAGGAATAAATAAGTTATACATAGTAGATTTGCAGTTTTGCATGTAATTATCTTTTTTAATTGTACTATGTTGTGGAAATGCTTGTCTTATTCCACAAATTAAAAATAACTTTTAAAAAACAACCTTAAGGGACTATATGGAGGCTATTGTCATTTGCATTATAACTGTAGAGTGACACCGCCCTTTGGACACACACATTTTCAGGATAGAGCCTGCCACCTGGCCCTCCTCATCTCTCAGTACGAAAGAGAGAAGTTTCATAACTTCCCATTGTACTTGCAAAAGGTTCAAAGGGTATGCCCAGTGGTTCAAAGGGTATGCAGAAGGCCAACCTAGGGCTAGGGTGGAGGTCTGGTCCTCCCTCCGCCCTGGCCAAGGACTCTGGCTCCTTCTGCTCTCCTCTGACAGCCCCAATCACACAGGCTCCCTTCCTTCACTTTCTCTCTTCCCTTTCCCCAAGTAACCTTCCCTTTCTGAGCAAGCCCCATTCCCTCAATGGGACTGCTTTCAGCCCTGAGCATGAGTAGAACACCATGATGTTACTGGTTTGAGCTTCTCCCTGCTTTTCTCTTCGTTCCTCAGTGAAAGGAGAATGCCACAGTGTTATGGTCTACCATGTGATCTCAGGCAAATGACTTTCCTTGTCTAGGCCTCAGTTTCTTCATCTGTAAAACCAATTAGAATTACTTTTTCCACCTACTATTTTTGAAAAATTAAATTGTATTTTTTAATAAGCAAAAATTGATTTGAAAATATTAAAGTGTATTTTTCAATAAACAAAAACTGATTTAAAATATTAAATTGTAGTGTTTCATTGAAAAAAGTGATTATTTTTCCTTCCCTTCCACTCCCTACCCATGGAGCGGGGGGAACCTTTGTAACAGCTCATCTTTTCATTTATAAACTTCCTAAGGAAAGAGATTATTTAATTTTCATATTTCTATAGCAAAGCACAATATACAAAGTAGAAGTACAATAAATGTTTAATGTAATTGAATGTGCTTGCCTAAGTCATCTACTGCTATGAGACCTAGGACATATCCTTACCTCACTGAGCCTTAGCCTACTTAACTGTTAAATAGGGATGAAAATACTTGCTCTACTCAAAATTGTTTTTGAGGAAGATTCTTTCTAAATTTAACATACCATAAGTATTTTAAAATAATTTTTATTAATAGCTTTTGTTATCTCACCAATATGTTCCAATACATCTTTCCCTCCCTTCACAGAGAGCATCCATACAAATAGAGAGGAAAAAATGTTCACTTGCCAATACACAAACCAAGTCCACCATCATATGCAGTTTTCCATTCCCATACCCCCTCACTTCTACAAAGAAGGGGTGAAGGTTCAATCTCCTTTACCTTCATTGGGGCCAAACTTGGTCATTATGATTTGTTTGCTTTGGTGTTGTTTCCACAAGCACAGTCTTAATCATTTCACATTTTTTCCTGGTTCTGTCTGCTTCACCTTGCATCAGTTCAAATAAGTCTTTGGATGCTCCTCTGAGGTAATCACAGCCATCATTTCTTAGAGCTGTTATATTCCACTGCATTTGCCTATTATAATTTATCTAGCTCTTCCACAATTAGTGACTATCTGCTTTGTCTCCACTTCTTTACCATTACAAAATGGACTGCTATAAATATTTTGATGTATATGGGACTTTTAAAAAAAAAATATTGACTTCCTTGAGGTATACGCCTAGAGGGATCTCTCTCTCTCTCTCTCTCTCTATATATATATACATATATATTTATATAGAGATATATATATATATATTTATCTCTAGATAAATATAGACATGTTACTTGCTTTCTTAGCATAATTCAAATTGTTCAAAATGGTATAAGTTCACAACCCTATCAAGTGTGCCTATCTTTCCACAACTACTCCAACATGAACATTCTCACCTTTTGTCATCTTTGCCAATTTACAGTATGTAAATTGCAACCTCAAAGTTGTTTTAATTTGTATCTCCTAACGATTAGTGATTTGGATTAATCTCTCATACACTTAATAGTTTTCAATTCCTCCTTTGAGAACTCTTTAATATGCTGTATTAAAGGGCATTATGTATTACCTGAGAAAATCAGGATTTTAAGTTTTAGTTCTATCTTATTCTAAGATTTCAGAAGATTTTTTTAAGCTCTGGACAATTCCTATTTAAAATAGAAGGACTGTTCCTGCCCATGACAACCCAGAGTCTACTGGGGGTGGAAGAAAGGTAGGAAAATTCAGACTTAGGGCTTGGGAGGGAAGGAGGAGGCGGCGGTGGGGGGAAAGAGGAGATTTTTCTCAGAGCTCCCTGCTCCATCTGTCCCCTAACTCAGAAATGTACTCTCCAGTTCTGCTGCCCAGGACCAAGTAGTCAATCTGAACATGCTACACTCCCCCTGCCATTCAGAGACAGGAGCTGATGCCCAACCCTCTCTGCTGAAAATCACAGAACCTTAAGACACTAGTGGAAGGCACCTCAGAGGCCATCTACTCCAAACCATACCTGAAATGGAATCTCTTCTACACTGTCCCTGCTAAATAAACTTAGAAATGTGCTTTGAGATGTGCATATTCCTGGGGAAGAGGAATGTCCTGAACCCCCACTCTCAGATGGGCCCAGGGATGAGGACCCCTCCCCCACCTCCCTGTACCCCAATTTTTCCATGTCTCCAAGCTGATGATGTGTCTTATGTCTTCTCTCTTCTCAGTCTAACCAGGCCCCCTCCTACTGGAGTTTAAGAAGCAGGATCCTGCCCGCCCCCACAGGCACACAGACAAATTCCATTTGACTCAAACATTTATTAAGTGCCTACTATCCACGTCTCTGCCTTCCAGGAGTTCAGTTTGCTTCTACAGAAGTAAGTGCGATACAGTGACAGTGTAAAGGAGACCAGGCCAAGGACTCTGAAATCCAGAGGGAGAGATCACTTCAAATGGGATGATCATGGAGGGCTTCCTGGAGGGGTCACCTGAGTTAAGTCTTGAAGGATAGGGCAGATATGGATTCAGGGGAGAAGGGAACTCAAGACTCCTTGGGCCCTTAGAGATGAATTCCAACTTCCTCATTTGACAGAGGGGAAACTGAGGCCAAGACAGTTGGCTCCTCCAGGGTCAGGGCCCATTCCACTGTCCCTCCCTTCCCCAATTCCCCCCTCCCCCGGCAGATGTTTCCTGAGCACAATTCTCTATTAATGTAACCAGTGTGCACAGCACCAGGCCTGGTGCCAGGAGACCTGGGTCTCAGTTCTACATCAGTCCCTCAGCAAGTTGGGTCCCTGTCCTGGTTCTGTTTCTTCTCCTGCCAAATGACAGAATGGGACTCCAGGTTCACCAAGCTGCCTCCCTTGGGCCTCCAATTAAAACCCAGCAGGATGAGGGCCCCACATGGGACCTGTCAAAGACCTGTCTCAGGGGCTGCTTTTTATCTTGCTCAGGGTTTGTGAGGCTGAACCTCTGGGAGGAGGAGGAGGAGGAATACCCTTCCTCCTGAGGAGGATGGTAGCTTTGGGGCAGAAGCCCCCACAGATGGCCTGTCTCATCCCAGAGATGGGTATCTCAGGGCAGGAGCACGGACCCTGCACTTGGAATCAGAAGATTCATTTTTGTAACCAGCTGGATGACCCTAAGCAAGTAACTTCTCTCTTGTCTCTTGGCCCCAGTTTTCTTTCTTTGTAAAATAGATCATAAACCTAGGACTCCCTTCTCGGGAAAGTGCTTTGTACATTTTAATATTTGTACATTTAATATTTTAATAATAGAAATATGAGCTCTCACCAATCTGGTCCAATGGGATCAGACCTTTCTATTTCTATAGCACTTAAGGAAACTGAGACTTGAGTAGGGGAAGTGATTCACTCAAGGTAACACAGCTAGCAAGTGGCACAGACAGGATTTGAATCTGGTTCTGCTGGCTACAAGTGCAAGTGTTAGCTCTACTATGTCACCAAGTCTCAAGAGAACAGGAAGAACAGGGCTCATTTCTCTAGTGCTTTAAAGTTTACAAGGTTTAGAGGAAGAGATCCTGGGACTTCCTCCCATCCCCAATACCTGTGGGTAGGGGGAAATGGGTGGGAAAGATGCCTGGGCTATCCACTGACAGCCCTGAGGTTCTGCAGGGCCTGCCTGAACCAAAAGGGAAATAAATCCTCAGGCCCTTTTCCATCACTACTGGAAAGCCAGCTGCCCCTTAGAGGTTCCCAAACCAGGGCAAGGGGTGCTTCTGGCCCCGTTCACCAGCCCTTTAGGGAGGGCCAAGGAAGATGTTCCAAGGCAGGTGCCTCAACGGGAAGCTGGTGTGTTGTCTGTTGATGGGGAGAAAGGTTGGAGCCACTTCAGGCCCTGGCCCCGCTTAGCCTTCTTGTTCCAGCCAAGGAAAGATCCAGGCAGTGTGACCTGCCCGCCATTTTCCTTGTCACTGCGCAAGAGCCCAGCTGAGGACAAGGTGGTTGTCTTCTTATCCACCTGGTCATAGACAGAGAATGAGAGTAAGATAGTCATCCTCATACATCTTTTTCCAGTGACTCACCTCTTCCTCCTCCTAACCCCCAACCCCTCCTAACTATCATCCCCAGATCACCTCTCAAATCTTAAATGCAGAAACAAGGACCTGGAAAAGATAATATTTTAAAGGCATCAATTAAAAAAAAAATCCCAAGCAGTAAATGACACCCATATAGTGGGTCATCTAAAACCAACAGATGATCCTTAAATCAAAAAAATTACCCAGAACCATTAGAAAATGTCAAACAGATTAAAAAGTTAATGAACTTTTTCTTTTCTAAAGATTCTTCTCAGTTGAAGGAGCCAAAACCAGGAGCAATGGGTGAAAATTATAGAGACAGCTTTGGTGTGATTTAATTTGACAACTTCCTAACAATTAGAGCTTATTCTAAACTAGAATGGATTACTTTGGAGAGTAGTGAGTTCCCCAGCAAAGGAGGTCTCCAGACAAAGGTTGGAAGCTGCCACCTATGGGGGATGGAGTACAGGGAATCCTGTTCAAGTACATTGTCTTGAGGCCCTGTGATTCTGTAGTTAAAAAAAGCACCCCTTCTTCTCTCTAGGACTCAATTTCCTGCCTCTAGGCTCTGTCTAACTCTCACTTCTATAAAGTATCAGCGGTTAGACCTCCTCTTCCTCTAGAAAACTCTTCATAGAGGAAAGCTCCCTGGCCTCTCAGCCCTCCCCCACAACCTCCCATCCCATCCTGGGACTCAGGGTTACCAGGATGAGTGGCTCCTCTCGCTGGGGTGTGACCACCTCGATGTCCACACCTTCCTCTCCCACGCCTGTTAGCAGGGCCACCACCTCCGAGTGCTTCCCCCACTTGCAGGGCTCACCATTCACAGAGACAATGTAATCACCCTCCTTCAGTCCAGCTGCCTGCAGAAAGGGTATGTAGAGGGTGAGCCACTAGGGAAAGTAACCTGTGACCTGATACAGCTGGCTTCCCCTGGCCCTAACGCAGCCAATTTGTGATGAGCTCTCTGCAAATGGGCAATGTTGTTTCCCAGGATCAGACAAAGCACCAGCCTATGTGGAGCTAGGCTGTGCCAGTTTATTTGTGAACAGTAGATTCAAACATGGCCCTGGCTTTGCTGCCTAGACAGTGACTTTGGCCAGATTCTCATACTTTCAGGCTCCCTGTGGTATGGCAGAAACAGCCCTGGCCTAGGAGTCAAGAGACTTGAGAACTACTTCCAGCTCTCTCCCACTGACTTGCCATGTCAGCTTTCAATAAGTCACATCCCCAACTTAGGCCTCAGTTTCCTAATCTGTAAAATGGACTACCATGAATAACTCCTATGTCTACAGTGCTTTAAGGTTTACAAAACACTTTCCTTCACAACAACCCCAAAAGGTAGGGAGGAACAAATGTTTTGATCCTTGTTTTATAAATGAGGATACACACTCAGAGGACACAGTGAAGTGACTGACCCAAGGTCATGCTGCTAATAAATGTCAGAGCGGTAACACAAACCAACAAGCTTTCCCTCAGTCCTTTCCAGATGATGACGATGGGCTTTCCCTTTTTTAAAAAAAATTAACCGAATTCTATTTTCAGTTCCAAATTCTCTCCCTCCCTCTACTTCCATCTATCCATTAAGAAAGCAAGAAATACAATACCAATTATACAAGTCAAGTCATGCAAAACATTTCTACATTAGCTGTAAGGCCCTTCCCTTGAACAGGTAAATCCCAAGCTAAGCCTGCACACACCAGCTAGGTGAAATAGTGGCTAGAGTGCCAGCTCTAGTCAAGAGTATCTGAGTTCCAATCTAGCCGGGGATGCTTACTAGTTATGTGACCTTGGGCAAGTCACTTAACCCTGATTGTCTCAAAAAAAAAGTCTGTGAACTTGTTTCTAGGGACAGCTACGGGGTGCAGTGGATAGAGCACTAGCCCTGAAGTGAGGAGGACCTGTATTCAAATCCAGCCTCAGATACTTATTAGCTATGTGACCTTGGTCAAAGTCACTTAACTCTGATTGTCCCCCACCAATGAGAAAAAAATAAATAAAAGACTCTTTCACCCATTCCTTTCTTTTCATCCATAAAATAGCCACTCTAGTAAAAAAAAATAATCATAAGTTTACAGAAGCTGGAAGGATGGAGAAATCACTGCACTAAGGAGTTAGTCAAGCCTTTCTGGAGGTAGCATGACTCCAGATAAATATTGAAGGACAGAGAAAACAAAGAGGGGCTTCTTAGTAACAGGAATGGCTTAAGCAAAGATTAGGAATTAATTTTTCACAGGAACAGGAAAAGCCCCATTGTGGCTGGAAGGGAAGGTGCATGTTGGGAAGGAGGAGATGATGCTTGTACAATGTGAGTCAAACTATGGGGGTCTCATATGACAGGCTGAGTGGCAGAGCCAGTGCCCTGGCAGGAAGTACAAAGCAGCTAGGACCACAACCAAGACAGCGAGCTCCTGAACCTGGGCCAGGTCTTACAAGGCAGGAGTACCCCTTGGGCCTGGGCCAACTTTGCCTCACAGTGGCTGGCATCCTGGAAAGGACACTGGCCTTTCCAATCCTGCCTCTGCCTCATGCTATCACCAGCCAGCCACCTTATTTCTATGGGCCTTAGTTTTCTCATCTGTAAAATGAGAAGGCTGGATTAAAGGTCCTCTAAAAAATCCCTTTTAAAAAGTCACTCTGTGTGCTATGAGGCTCTCTCCTCCTCTGGGCCATGTCCATCCCAGGGCTGAGGTCAAACATACTTGGGGGAGGTGAAGAGTCAGGACAGGGGCAAGCATTTAGTTTCCAGGCTGGGAAGCCAGGCCAGAAAACTGTGAGGTACATATAATAGGTAGAAGGCAGGTAGATCAGACACACTTTCCCACAGGCAGGGCCCAAGGAATCAGGGACTTGTTGCCCCCCTTTCCTTCTGACAGACCTGGCTTCAAATTGGTGTCCTCCAGGAAGCACCCCTCAGCACATTCCAGTATCTCTATGTATAAAGGGATGCTGATCTGGACAGGTTATCACTGGCATCTATGTTCCTGCTAAGTCCCTGAGGGCAGGAGCTGTGTCTTCCCCATCATCCCTCAGGGCTCTCAGGCAGCAGAGCTAAGGGTCCCCACTCATACCCAGAAACCCTCAGAGGGCAGGATATTCTCCCCCACCCCAACCTCAAGGGTTCCTTGAGCAGCATTAACACACCTCCCCCATTCCATCTCCTATTTGAGGGCAGGGCCATATCCATGGGAATCTGGGGTTCACTTACCTCAGCCCGGCCCCCAGGAATGACAGCTGCAATGAGAACAGGTGAATCTCCCCTGAGAGTGAATCCAAAGCCGCCTTCACCTCGAGTCAGGTGTATGGGCCCCTTCAGTTGCCACTGGTTCTTGGCAGAGAACACAGACAGGGGCCCCTGTTGGGAGACAGGAGCCTGAAGGCCCAGCCACACGCACCTGTTCCCCTACTCCCTATTAATGCCTTGTTGGGGTCGAATTCCTTGCAATCAGCAGCATGTTACACAGCAACCCCAACATACTTGGAGTCTTGAGGTCCTGGCTTAGATTGCTGCTCACCCTTCCTGCACCTCAATTTTCTCATCTACCCAAAAGCTATGAGTTGCTGTGTAGCCTCCTTCATTTTCCTAGGCTTCAGTTTCTAATTTAGGCTAATGTCTTTTTTAAAAATTTATTTTATTTTTAATTTATGAAATAAAACAAGGTTAATCTCTTCAGAGGCATTTATATTGAGTGGGAGACAGGGTTAATGGTGAAATGAGGACATGGAAGGAGAAAGGGTTTAGGAATGTTGAAGGCTTCTGAATGAGGGGGTTTAAATTCCATTGTCAGAGAGAAAAGGATGAAAGTGGATTGTAGGGGGAGAGTCTTGGGTTCCAGACTCAGTCATGGGCTTGTTCTTGTTCACAAGCCCTTTGATCCCCTCGGGATATGAAATAGGGAGAAGGCCTCAGACACCTGTCTTCTGGAGCAGCAGCAAGAAAACCATGAAAAGAGTCGACTAGGTGGTACAGTAGAATGAGAGCTGGGCCTGGAATCAGGAAGACCTAAATTCAAATCCAGCCTCGACACTTACTAGCTACATTACCCAGGGCAAGTCATTTCATTTCTGTTTGCCCTGGTTTCTTCATCTGTAAAATGTAATAACAATGTAATAACAGCATCTACCTCCAAGGATTGTTGTGAGCACTCAGTGAGATAGTATTTGTAAAGAGCTTAGCACGGTGCCTGATATATTCTGTAAAGAGCTTAGCACCGTGCCTGATATATTCGTAAGCAGTGCATAAAGGTTAGTTATTACTACTAAGGAAGGAACAGAGGTGGGTTCCCTGATCAGAGGGCAAAAGCCACAAGTCCCAGGTAGGTCGTTGAAGACTCACCAAGCGGTGGAAGATGTCTGTCACCTTCACCTGGGAGAAGTTGGGCGTCTTTATCTCTGGCTTCTGGTGGGTCTTGGCTAAAAATACAAAAATCAAAAATTGGTCAAATCAAGGACCAAAGAGAAAAGCCAGGACTGGCCTAATCCATCATTCTCCCACCAAATGACATAAAGAGAAACACATTTTTACCTCCCACAGGAAGCCTTCCCAGATTAAACACTCCCTTCTTGCCTCACCCCCAAGATTCTTCCCACTGTCACTTAACCACCAGTCTTTCCCCCAAGAAACACACTGACCAGAAACATCACCCCAGAGAAAACAAGCAAACAGGCTTTTCTTTAGCCTATCACCTATTCTCACTGTATCTCCACAACCTGACTTCTCTTGGACCCTGTATCACACTGACTTACTCCTCTCTAGTTAAAGGCCATATAACCAATGGGGAGAAAGTGTCCCATTCCCCACTTTAAGAGAGAGAAGAGGTAAATCTTAGTTGGGTACTAACCACCTAAATGGGGAGTCACAGACCAACTAGAATCCTGCCTTGGTTTCCCCATCTATAAAGGGTTCCATTCTAAGGTCCCTCTAGGATCTAACATTCTATGGAGTAATATCCTGTGTTCTAAAAATCACATTTCTCTGTTGTAAATGAGCCAACGTGGGACACGCGAGAACACTCTGCAGATTCTATTTTTGCCTCCATGTGAATAGAAGGCAAGAGGGTGAGGAGCAGAAGGAGCTCCGGGCTGAGAATGAAGGTATCTGGCCCACTGACTCCCCATGTGATCCTAGCAAAAGGTTTTTTGCCGTTGCTGGATCGTTCCTCCTCTGCTCATCCCCTGAGCTGTGAGGACTGGGCATCAAGCAAGCTGTGTAAAGAATCCAAGATTTGACCCTGGAAAGGATGTCAGGCATCACTTAAGTCTAAGCTCCTCATTGTACAGAGGCCCAGACAAAGGAAGTTATTTGTTCACAGTCATAGAGGTAAGAGGTAGCAGAAAAAGGAGCTGCACCCAAGACTTCCAACTTCAGAGCATATGAGAGCCTCTTTGTAATGGATGAGGGAGATGAATTATTGAGAAGTCAGTTAGTCCCTTTCAGCTCTAAATCTATGTCCTAGGATCCACAGGGCTTGGGAGGTGGAGGGGGTCACTGCCTGGCCCCCTCCCTCCCTCCCTCCCTTCAGGTAGAATTCTGTCCTTTACCTCACCCTCCACGGTAACCACACACACACACACACACACACACACACACACTTGGTCCCACTCCCAGGGCCCCCACTCACGATGGACATCGGGGGCTTCAGCAGTCTCGAAGAAGTCATCCTCATGGTCAATCTCTGAGTACTTGGCCAGGGAGCGCCTGTGAGCCAGGGACACGACTTCCTGCAGCAGGTCCATCTTCCGAAGGATGCGGCAGACAGCATGGAGACGCAGGGCTTCCTCATGATTCATCATGGCCTTCCGCAGGTGTGCCTTCGCTGGAGAGGCTCAGAGGAGTTAGAGATGCCTGACCTCATCATGCTATCAAAGGACTACTGAGGTTTGGAGATGGGAAGGGGCTCTCACAAGGCCACAGAGCTAGCAAAATAGAACCCAAGTCTCCTAAATCCAAATCAATTCCAAAATGTTTATTAAGCACCTATTGTTTGTAGAGTGCTTTGCTCAGTACTAGGAGAGATGGAAAATGTAAATAAGACATAATTCTATCTCCATGGAACTTAGAATCTAGTTAGTATCCCCAGTACTCTGCACAACTGTTGGCACACAGTAGGCAGCTGGGTGGCTCAGTGGATCAAGTACTGGACTTGGCTGGAGCCAGGAAGACCTCAATTCTAATCCAGCCTCAGACACTTCCTAGCTGTGTGACTCTAGACAAGTCATGTCACCACTGTCTTCCTCAGTTTCCTCATCTGTAAAATGGAGGTAAAATGGGCACCTCCTTCCCAAGGTTATTGTGAGGATAAAGTGAGATATTTGTAAAGTACATTGCTAACCCCAAAGTGCTATATAAATGCTAGCTGCTAGCATTATTATTATTATATAAGCACTTCACAAATTCTTTATTCATTTGTTCTTTCATAGGGTGACAAGGTACATGCCAGGATAATTATAATGCCAAAAAAAATTGTCCCTGCTTATCAGGCTGTTGTGAGACTCTGATGAGACAATAATAGCTCCCATTTCTATAGCGCTTTAAGGATCACAAAGTGCTTGCCTTTGAAGTAAATGGTTTGATACGAATGTTCCCATCTTACACTTGAAGAAACTGAAGTTCTTAAAGGTGAAGTGTTCAAGGTAGGATTCAAACCCAGGACTCTCCATTCCAAGTCTAGGGCTTTTCCCATCATTCATGCCATATATTCTCGGGGCTGGGAGACCTTAGAGATTTAATCCAACATTCTCATTTTCTAGATCATAGAATATCAGAGTTAGAAGTGCACCTGAGCAGGAGCCTGTTATTAAAACATTCCCATTAAACGATCACCCAGCTTTCTCTTGAAGATCTCTGAGGATGGGGAAACTCATTACCTCCTAAGACAATCCATTCAGCATTCGGACAGCTCTTATGCACAGAGGATAGAGAGTCCCAGGCCTAGAGTCAGGAAGATGCATCTCCCTGAGTTCAAATCTGGCCTCAGACACAGACTAGCTGTGCCACCCTGGGCAAATCACTTAACCCCATTTGCCTCAGTTTCTTCATCTGTAAAATGAGCTGAGAAGGAAATGGCAAACTACTCCTGTATCTTTGCCAAGAAAATATGAAATGGGGTCACAAAGAGTTGAATACAACTGATCAACAAAACAGTTAAGAAGTTATCCTTCTGTGGAGCCAAGTTTTCCCATCTTCCCCAGTGTTATCTTCTAGGGCCATGAAGATTAAATCTAACCCCTCTTACAAACAGCCTTCAATCAATCCAATCAACAAGCATTTTTTAACCTACTACTACCACATGTCAGGTACTGTGCTAGGCACTATGGATAAAAACACGTGATATTAGCTGAACCCTCAGGAAGGAGTTTTAGTATAATTTAGTATAACCTCAAAAATTTCTAATATTCTAACTTCAAATACCAGGACATGGCTATCATGTTTCCCTTAAGTTTTCCTTTCTTCAGGTTAAACATTTACAGTTCCTTCAACCAATCTTCATTTCTCATAGTCTGAGACCCAGAGAAGCAGGTATATCACCTGGTGAGTCAACCAGCATTTATGAAGGGCTCACTCTGTGCCAGTCACTGTGCTAAGCACTGGGGATAGATGAAAGACAAAAGACAATCCTGCTCTCAAAGTAACTTATAATGTAATGGAAGAAATAACCTGAAAATAACCATGTACAAACAAGATATAGATAGACAGATAGATAGACAGATGATAGATAGAGGTACATATATATATATATATATATATAATGATAGATTGGAAATTATCAATAGAGGGAAGACACTGGTATTAAGTGGGCCTACTTGAAGAAGGCAGGACAGCCAGGGAAACCAGTAGACAGAGATGAAGAGGAAGAGAGTAGTAGGGATGGAACACAGATGGAGAAAATACCTGGGATCAGAAGATGGAGTGTTTTAGAGGCTCTGCCTCCAGCCAGGAGGCCAGTGTCACTGGCCTGCAGAGTATATGGAGGGGATTAAGGTGTAAGAAGACTGGAAAAGTAGGAAGACCTAAGTGTACAAAGGGTTTTGAAGGCTTATAGAGGATTTTAGATTGAGTCCTGGAGTTACTGGGAAGCCATTGAGATGAGCACACATGCATTAGAGTAGGGAGAGACTTAGGGCAGAGATACCAGTCAGCAGGTTCTTGCAACCATCCAGGTGTAAGGGGATGAGGGCCTGCAGCAGGGTGGTGGCAGTGTCCCAGGAGAGAACGGGGCATTTACGAGAGATATTACAAAGATGAAACTGACAGGTCTAGACCGCTGACTGGTTATTGGGGATGAGAGAAAGTGAGGAGTAAAGGATGACAGCTAGGTTTCAAGTCTGTAGGCCTGGGAGAATGGTGGTGCTCTCAACAGTAATAGAGAAATTTTAAAGGGGAGATGGTTTGGGGAAAAGATAACGAATTCAGTTTTAGACATGTTGAGTCACCTGCCCCAGATGACATAGGTACTATGTGGGCAATACTGGGATTCAAAAGCAGATATTCTACCCAAATCCAAAGTCTTTTCCCATTAAACTATGCAGTCTCCTTCCTTGAGAGCCAGAACTGTTTCATTTTTTATCTTTGTATTCCCCAAACCAAGCACAGCACCTAGCACATAGTAGGAGTTTAATAAATGTTTGTAGAGCTGGATCATTCTCTTCATGTTTCCTCTTCTCCAGCCAACACCATTTCCAGGTCTGGAAAGGCCTCCTTCTCTCTCCGCCCCTTCTCCAATTCCCATTTCTTCACAGCCCAGCTCTGACCCCACATCCTCAGTGAAGCCCTTCTGAACCCCAACCTATGAGGATTCTCTCCTCCCCAAATCTCTGAGCTAATTACATACCCTGCCATATGCGTATATTGGATGGGGGTAGGGCGGGGGGGGGGAAGTGGAGGTGTGGAGGAAGGAAATCTTCCTCTGTGTGGGACGCATCTTCTCAGCTGGCATGCTGCCTCTAATTTCTGCTGGGTCAACAAAGGCCTTAATTAAGCAAAAGAGGACATAGGCCGGGGGAGGGGTGACCTAGTCAACAAAGGGGTGGAGTTGGGATGAAGCCTGCAGTGCCCAAGGAGTTTAGCAAAAAGACTGGCTGAGTCCAGGCTGGAAGACTTCTAGAAGTGAGGCTGATGGGGAAGGGACCAGGAAAAGACTTGCCCACTGGGTGGGTCATGGCAGGCACTCCCTAGAGAGCTGCTGCTCCAACTGAACACAGGGATTACTCCCTGGGAAACAGCCAGGTAACACCTTCAGTGTCTTGGGGTGGAACTAAGTGAGGGATCTAGTTGGGGGAGGGGGGAAGGAACCAAAGAGAGGACTCATACATCCAGGTCTGGAAAAGGCAGGTAAAAGGGAGGACAAGTGTTAGGATGATAGCGTTTAGAGTTAAAAGGGACTTTACTAATAATGATTAAACCTATGTAGCACTAATGATATGCTAGGCTCTGATCCACAACACAAAACTCAGAGGTAAATGCTATTATTGTTCCCATTTTACAGCTGAGGAAACTGAGGCAGAACTTAAGTTACTTGCCCAGGGTCACACAGTTATTAAGTGTCTGACGCCAGAACTGAACTCAGGTCCTCCAGAGTTCAAGTCCAGCATTCTATCCCCTGAGTCACCTAGCTGCATTGACCTTAGAGATTATCTAGGCCAAACCTCCCATCTGATTTGCCCAAAGTCACACATTCAGTAAGGGTCAGAGTCAGTATTTGAACCCAGAGCCTTTGACACCCTTCTCCTCCAACACAGTAAGATTGCCACCACATCACATAACTGGGCCAGGTTGGACTCTGTCACCATGCCGTGTCTTTACAATTTGCCCTCTCATGTCAAGCTTGCACCCTGAGAGTCCTCGTGTTATAAAAAGCTTCTTTTTCTCTCTAAACAGCAAACTGAACTCTAGGACATGCCTGACTCTGCACCACTGAGGAAAAGGGATGGGGAGAAGCATGAAGCAAAAACAGTAGGTTCCTTGGCACCATTCTTGCCTGCCCTAGGCGGAAGCCTCTGGGGCCCTTTCCTCCGGCCCCAGTGAACCTTTACCGAGTTTTCTCCGCTCCTCTGAGTCCTGAAGGAGCGCAGGTAGCGAAGGGCCCTCAGGCACAGTGACGTGGAACTGCAGAAAAGCTTTTTCATATTTGGGGATCTCAGAGTCTGCTACAGCTGCCAAGAGAGGAACAGGGAAAGACAGCTGTGCCATCCATGGCGTGGGAAGACCCACCATTCTGCCCAAGTCAGGAAGGTAAACCTTCTCTCCTGAGTCTGTGAGTCACCTCCTCCAGGAAGCTCTCCCTCATTGATCATCTACCTTTGTTCAGGTTACTCTGGGATTCCCAATGCCCTCAGTATTTATAACCCAGATTATATCATGGATGTAAAACAAGGAGGACCTTAAAGATCATTTAGTCTAGAGGTTCTTAGCCTGCGGGCCATCAACTGCCCCCCAAGGGGTCCATGAACTTTAATGGAACAAACCTTAGCTTTATTTCAACATAACTGGTTTCCGGTGTGATTCTATGTATTTTATTTTATATATTTGAAAACATTATTCTGAGAAGAGGTCCATAACTTTGTCAGGCTGCCAAAGGGTCCACAACACAAAAAAAAACATAAATTATAAAATCCGTCTCATTAAGGAGAGGCAGGTTTGGGTGCCATATGCAAGTGACCAGCAGAGCATCTTAGCCCTGATTCATGGGTAAAGGTTGTATTTCAATTTTCATCTCTCTATAATCCAGCCTACTCCAAAACCAAACGCTGGTCTCCCTAATAATACCCAGGATAGAAAAAGATTTGGCTGATGCTTACAAAACAAATCACAGAGGTACAGGTGACAAGGAAGACAAGAGGAAGTTTGCTATGAAATGGTCCCAAAAGCTTTCCTGTGCAGGAGGGGAGGGATGCTCTCCCAGTAGGCCACTCCTGCTAGCCATGGGGCCCTGTCTTTCCTGATACTCCCCCCTCCCCAATACTCGCACAGAAGTTAGTAGGGCAGGAGACTCTCACTTATGCTTGGGATCTGGACTCTGGGAGAGACCTCCTTTCTAACTCTAATCTCTCCTGAGTCTGCACCACAAATAAACTGCCCAGGAGGTGACAGTGTCAACAAAGCAATCTAGCTCACAGAAGGTGGTTGTAACAACAAATGAGCCAGATAAAGGCAGCAGTATGTTTTTAAAAGGAGTCAAGCAGGCAGAAGAGATAACAGTGTCAATAAAGGAATGGAGCACCAGAGGGGCAAAGACACCTTCAAAGAAGAGGGGCAGAGAGGGCTGTATGTAAACCTTCATGGAAATCATGACAGCGTCAGCACATGAGTCCAACCCCAAGCAAGGGCAAGAGTCAACAAAGGAGGTGGACAGGAGAAAGGACAATTGGCTTTCGTGGAGCTACCTTCCCCCCAGGGTTGGGAGGGGTATGGGAAAGGAAGGGAAGGGAAACCTGGGGGCCAGGGCCAGACGGGGCTAGGCGTTTACTCACGGGGCCCATCACAGAGGGCAATGGCAGCATAGTAGTGGGACAGGCCTCGGAAGTGTTTGGCCTTGACATTCACCATGGTGGTCCAGGAGAAGGGCACGTAGTCTCTGACAGGTGGCTGGACCATGGTCTGGTACACAAGGGAGTACACGTCCTCCACCTGCCAGTAGTGGTACCGTGAGTGTGGACCATCAAAACACGGGGAACATGCAACCCCCAAACTACCCGCAGCCCCTGCCTCCTAGCTCCCATCCCTCCATACAGGAGCCAGACCACTCACTGCCCTGTCCTTCCTCCCTGGATCTGTCCCTCTCAGTCTCCTTCCCCTGCCTCCATCTCCCTTGTTCTCTATCCCCTATTCTATTCCTGCCAACATACTTTCATGCCCTCTTCCAATCCTCTCTCTGCACCTGTCTCTCCCATCTCCTCCTGTCCCCTCCGTTCCTCTGTTAATGCCTTTCAAACTTCTGCCTGCACCTGCCCCTTCACCTTCCCCAGTCTCCCCTCTCCAGATTCACCCATTTCCTTTTCCATTGCTCCACCAACTCTTCCCTCTTTTCTATGTTCTCCCTCTATCTGCTTGTCTGTCCCTTCTGCCTCTTCCCTTCCTCTTCTTCCCTAGAGACCAGTTTCTCCATTACTGTACTCTTCCCTCAGCATTCTCCTGCCCCCCCATCATCTTCTGAATCCTCATCTGCCTGTCTTACCCTCTATCTCTTCTTGTATCTATCATCCTGACTCTGCTCACCCATCCCTCTATCCCCACCCTCTATAACACCTATCTCTCCCCAGACTTCCACCTCTATTTAATGATCTCATCCCACTCCAAAGAGCTAATTCCATTGAGAGCCCTTCATTCTGTCTTTTCCCAAGTATGGTGGCAGCTAGGTGGCATGGTGGACGCAGCACTGGATGTGGAGTTGAGAAGACCTGAGTTCAAATCCAGCCTCAGACACTTATTACCTGTGTAACTTGGGCAACTCATTTAAGCTCTCTTTGTCTCAGTTTCCTCATCTGAAAAATGAGGATGACAACAGTGCCGACCCCTAGGGTTGCTATGAGGATAAAATGAGACGCCATTTGTAAAGGACTTTGTAAATCTTACAAAGCGATGTGAATACTAGCTATTCTTAGGATACTGGGCATCAATCCCTTCCTATCATTCAAGTCTCCCTCCTTAATAACTCAAAACCCCTCTGCACCTTCAGCCATTTCTCTCCTCTTATATCCAGTTTCTGATAACAAGGTGGTCTTTCTAGTCAAGGTCAACTTCTCTGTTTGTGCTCTTTATCCCATCCTCTCCTGCTTCTTCCAAGAGTTGGCCCCTCTAACCATTCCCTTTCTTCCATCTTCTTTCTCTATTTGTATTGGCTCCTCTTATGTCTACAAACATACTCAAGTGTCCTCCATCCTCAGAAAATCCACCCTCAACCAAGCCACATACTCAAGTTAACTTCCTATTTCTCTCTTCCCTTTTATTGCCAAACACTTAGAAAGAATCATCTCTGTTTGTTCAGTGTCCTCACTTCCTCCTCACTTCTTAATCCCTTGCAATCCAGCTTCCAATCTGACCTCTTAAATTGTACCTCTCCAGCTTACCAATAATCTGTTTATTACTAAATCCACTGGACTTTTTCTTCCTCCTCATCCTTCTTGAGCTCTCTAGCATCTGACACTGCTGGCCACCTTCTATTCCTAGACGTCTTTTCCTCTCTTGGCTCCCACAACACCACTCTCTCCTGGCTCTCCTACCACTTGCCTGCCTGTTCTTTCCCAGTTGCCTTTTCATCCCTTCTTAGTGTTTTATATCTGTATGTACAAAAACAGGCTGTATCCTGGGCACTCTTTCCTCTCTACACTTTTCTTTCTTGGTAAAATCAGAAACTTTCATGGGCTCCATTATTATTTCTACAAATAGTCCTATTTCTATCCTCAACTCCAGTTGCATATTGCCAACTTCCTCCTGGACATCTCTCCTAGATGTCCCAAAACAGAAATCATCATTTTTCCCATTAATTTTGCCTTCCCTCCAAACTTCCTTTTTTGTGGCCATGGTACCACCACCTTCCCAATCACTCAAGTTTTTAATCTCAGTCATCCTTGACTCTTTTCTCCTCCACTCTCCCACCCCATTCCCCGTTCAATCATTTGCTGATTCTGCTTCCACCAACTCTCTCACCTCCATTCCTTTCTCTACTTCCTACTTAGACACCACCCTTGTTCAGGTCTTCATTATTGCTCGTCCAGATGACTATAAGAGTCTCCCAATTGGCTTCATGGTCTCCATCCTCTCATCTCTAATCCATCCCCCACATAGTTGTCAGAAGAATCTTCCTAAGGCATGGGTGTGACCCCATCTCTATCTCCTGCTGAAAAACCTTAAATGGCTCCTGATTACTTCTAGAATAAAATACTCCTCAACCTGGCCTTTAAGGTCCTCCATCATCAGGCTCCAACTGACCTTCCCACTATTATCTCATATTACCTCTTTTCACCTACTTTATGTTCCAGCCAAACTACTGACAAAACTAACGACCAAATCTTCTGGCCTTCTCTCAGTTCCCATCCTTCTTGCCTGTTCAGTCTTTGACACTTATCATCCTGTTCTCCTCTCTCTCAATTTTGCTTCTCTCTAGGTTTCCTGATTCTCCCCTACCTGTCTGATTGATCTTTTTCAGTTTCCTTTGCTGGATCTTCATGCAGGTCATGCCCACTAAAGGTGGGTGTCCCCAGGCCTCTGTCCTGGGCCCTTTTCTCTTCTCTCTCTATAGTGTTTCCCTTGGTGATCTCATTTGTTCCCAAGGTTTTAACTGTCATTTCTATGCTAATGATTCTCAAATTTACTTATCTAGCCCCAAGACTCTCTCCTGCAGTCTCCAGGCTCCAATGTCCTGATGCTTATTAGACATCTCAAACTGGATGTCCCATAGACATCTTAAATTCAGTACATCCAAACTGAACTCATTATCTTTCCCCAACAAACTCTGCTCCTCTCCAAACTTTCCTATCACTGTCAAGGGCACCACCACCGTTCCAGTCCCAGGTTCATAACTTGGGTATCTTCCTCAACTTTTCACCCTCTCATCTCATCCCACCCCAGTATCCAATTTGTTGCCAAATCCTATCAAATTTACCTTCAGAGTGTCTCCTATCTATGCCCCATTCTGGGGCACTGCCATCACCTTGGTGCAGGCCCTCATCACTTCCTGCCTAGACCCCTACAATGGCCCTATGGTTGCCCCAAGTGTTTCCCCACTCCAGTCTATCCTCCACTCAGCTCCCAGAGTGATCTTCTTAAAGTACAAGTCTCACCACACCAGTCCTACTCAGTAACCTCCGGTGGCTCCCTATCATTTCCAAGATCAAACACAAAATCTCCTTTCTGGCATTCAAGGTTCTTCATGGCCCAGGCCCCTCCACCTAGCTTACTCCTTACACTCAACCCCATACTCTGTGATTCGGTGACAATGACATCCTGGTTTTTCTTTACACAAAATGCTCCGTCTCTAGACTGGGCATATTCACTGGCTCTTCTCCATGCCTGGAATACTCTCCCTCTTCATACTTCCTTTAAGTCCCAACTAGAATCCCACAGGTTAGAAGATGGCTTTCCCAATCTCCCTGAGCTCTAGAATCTTCTCCACTGATTACCTCTAATTCATCCTATCTATAGCTTGTTTGTACAGAGTTGTTTTCATGTTGCTTTCCCCATTAGACTAGGAGCTCTAGAGGGCAGGGGTTTTGTATCTCCAGGACAAAGCACAGTGCCTGGCATACATGCTTACTCACTATTCCCCATCTTTCGCTGTATGTGTCACAGCACGATTTCCTTTGTGCCTATAATCTACTTCTTCCTCAGTTCTGCCTCTCAGATGTGTGATCTTTCTTCCAAGACTCCATTTCATTTTACAGATGAAGAAACTGAGGACCATAGTGCGGAATAAACTTGCCCCAGGTCACATAGGTAAGAAGTGGCAGTGCTAGGATTCAAATTTAGGTCCTTAGATATATGGGAGTAACTCCTGCTTCAAAGACTGCGTCATCTCCCCTCCCCCTCAGAGGCAACCAACCAGCCAGTCCTGGAATCCTTCATTGTCCTCAAGAACTTGAGATAAGGAAGTAAGTGTTCAGTGATGGGCCTACCCGGGCTGCTTCCTGGGCAAGTCTCATCTGGGAAAGAGGTTCTCGGGGGGTCCCAGACAAGGTAAGCTGCTCAAAGACGCACTCTTGGACCTGGGCAGTCATGAGCCGAACCAACATCGAGAGAGAAGCCACGCTCATGTCCAGGCTTGGAGCATTAGAGAAGTTTTCCTTCAGGTAGTTAAAGGCACCTATGGGATCAGAGACACAATTTGGGAACTGGTCCCCTCTAGGTTCCACAAAATTCCTTCTCAATGCTTTGGTCTAACTGTAACCCCAAACAGGGAAGCCTTGAGGGTCAGGATGGGAGCAACTCTTTCCTTCCAATATTCCTGATAAGGACACCAGCCTCTCTGCTGCTCTGAGATTGTCCATAGGTAGTGGGTCAAATCTGGCAGAGTCCAAGCCTTTGCATTGGTGCCCTGTAAAATGGCCCCTTATACTTTAGCTATAAAATGGAGTATGTCAACAGAAGGGAGAGGAAGAAATCAAAGTGAGACCTCGTCCTGGCGCAACAGTCTGTCTCTAATGAGACTGGCGACCAGGGTGGCACATTTCATATGACTCATGTCTGTGGGCCCTATGTTGTATACCCATGGAAAGAATCTCATGCACTGTGCTGTGCTGCAAGAACTAGAGTACAATGACCCTGTGTCACAAGGTCATTGGAGTCCTTTTATCTTTTCCCAGTTTCATCTGTGATCAAGAGACCTTGATACCAGGCAGACCTGTCCATCCTCTCCTCCAATGCAGCATTTAGTCTTGCCCTCAGTTCACCACCACCTAGTCCCTGTGCTTGCTCTCTGACCCAGAGACCATCCCACCTGAGTTTATTAGCATTGCACACGGATCCATTGGTTTGCTCAGTTTTGTTTTAACTATAACTTTCCCTGTCCCAAAGCCTAGTGAAGACAGGGGGATGTCTCCTCCCCGCTCTGGCTTCCTTATCCTATACAACAGAGATCAAAACAAAACTACATAAACATTATATGTAATTTGGGCCCTAATATATCCTGATATATGGCTTGTTTCTAAGAAGCTCCAACAAGAAATGATTCTATTACCCAAAGGTGACTATTCCATTGCTAGGGAATGGACAGACATACCTGCTGCTCTCTGGAAGGCCTCGATGGCACAATCAATGCCCGTCCTGGTGCCCCTGTCCTGCCGGGCCCCAATCTGCGTATAAAGGGCACCAATGTTAAAAAGGACACTCCCCTTCTCAAAGGCCAGGGTCCTCTGGTGGGAGGGGACTCCAGTAAGGGAGTCATACCTGCAGAAAGAAAGAGAAATGGAAGTCTCTGAGCCAAGCTGGCGAGTTCTCCACCCAATACATATAGGCTCATTCACAGAACTGTTGGCTCAGCCACCCCTTCATGCTTTAATCAGGCCAATCCATGTGGACCCAGACCAAACCAGGGTACACTGTGGGTAAGAAAGACAGGAAGAAGGAGATAAGGCAACATCTCTGCCCTCAGAGAGCTTCCACTCTGGTAGAGCAGATAAAATTCACACAAAAGAAAAGATAAACGATTTCTTTATCCACCTGTAGGAGATGCTGCAGCAGGGATCACTGCACCAGGGGAGGAGAGGAACAGACTAAGATGTTACTCTGAGGTTTCTTCCCACTCTCTGGTTCCAATAGTTCACAATTCTATAATCTCAAGTTTCTGTGAGTCTAAACTTCTCAGGCTCCTTCCAGGACACTAATGTTCTGTGCGTCTAAGGTCCTACAGTTCAGGGATTCTGTGGCATACTTTACTTCAAGCCTTCCCTGATCCAGCATCGTGTCATTTCCTCTATAGACTGGATATCACGCTCTCTCTGAGACTTTCATCAGTGGTCAAGGCTACTTCCTGGAACTGCCGACTCCACTTTGGGACAAATCTAGCCCAAATCCCCTCTACAGCAGCAACCTCAACACATCCACTTTACACTGCCCAGTCTCTGATCAAATACCTCTAGTGAAAGGGAGCTGAAAGGAGCAGCTAGAGGGCACAGTGGATTGAGTGCAGGCCCTGGGCTCAGGAGGACCTAAGTTCAAATGGGACCTTCTGCAGATGCTTCCTAGCTGTATGACCCTGAACAAGTCACTTACTCCTGATTGCCTCAACCACAAAAAAGGGGGAGCTGCTCATTACATTCCAAGGTGGCCCATTCCAAAGGTTTGACTATTGCTTTCCACCTAAGATGGTAGCTACACATGTGTCTAGACTTCAATGGAAAAGGGAGAAAAATAGGGGTCTTGGTTAAAATTAGGAAGGTTTGTCAGACTTGTACATCAAAAGGGCAGAGGCCATGTCCTGTGTCCCAAACCATTTTCTATGTCTCTGAGGAAGAAGACACTATCTAGTTCATCCCTTGCTCACCAGTGGAAGAAGACCCCAAGGCTTCTATTGGGAGAAAAGAAGCGGATGTCTAGGAAATAGAGATGGTTATAGTATTCCATGAGGAGGTCCAGACCTGCCTCGTTCCTGCTAGGGGTTCGGATGGCCTGTAAGAGAGAGAACCAAGATAGTCAAACCAACAAACTTTTATTCAGCGCTTACAGTGGGTCAGAAACTGGGTTAAATAATAGGCAAACAAAGAAAGGTGAAAAATGGCCCTGCCCTAATGGGGTTTACATTTCTTTACAACATGTAAGTAACTACATACAAACAAGATAGACAGATAGCATAGGTTGGAGATAATCTCAGAGGGAAGGCGCTAGCATTAAGGGGTATCAGGGAAGCCTCTTGCAAAAGGTGAGATTTTTAACTAAGACCTCAAAGTTGTATGATTTGTCCTCTGTTCTCCAAGAGGATCATGATAGCAGGAAGATGATGACATGAATTGCAACTGACTTTGATTTGAGGGAGGGAGAGATGAACAAGATCATCAGTCTCACTTCCTCCTCCAGAGCCATCTGGGTCCAGGCCAGGGAAGACAGGAGGAGGAGGTGAGGAGGGCATGGAAGATAGCTAGTACAAATGCCCTGAAGCAGGAGATAGAGAGGGTCTTGTTTAAAGAAGAGCAGGAAGTCAAGGTTCACTGGATCATAGAACAGAATAGGAGAATTAGGCAAGAAGTGACATTTCAATTTCTTCTTTGTACTGAGGGGGAAACAGAGGCCCAGAAGGGAGAAATATGCACAGTCACAGAGCAAGCCAAGTGTCAGAGGCAGGGCGAGAACTAAGTGACTTTCAATCTGGGTCTTTTTCCATTACCTGACCTTAGCGAGGAGGAGGAGAGGAGATAGAGTGGGGAACTCCAGGATTTGAGGAATACCATGTGTATGTGGCACAGTAGATAGAGCTCCAGGCCTAGAGTCACAAGACCCAAGTTCAAATCTATCCTCAGACATTTACTAGCTGTGTGACCATGAGCAAGCCACTTAACCTCTGTTTGCCTCAGTTTCCCCAACTGTAAATTAGGGATAATAATAACACCTACCTCCCAGGGTTTTTGTGAGGACCAACTAAAATAATAATTATGAAGCACTTAACCTAACACATACTAACTTTTTACACATATATATGTATACATATGTTATTTTGTTATCATCATTATTATCATCTCCCCTATCAGAGTGGAGGCTCCCTGAGGGCAAGTAAGCTTCACACCTTCTAATTCACTGGACCTCAAATTGTCACTTTTTGACTGGTACCAAAACTTCTCTCTAGTATAGAAAAACAGGTTGGAATTTGGAATCTGGACCTCAATCTTTGCATCTATAAAATAAGGGGGCAAGTGCTAAGTGATATATACCATCCTTTCTAGCTCTTTCTATTGGGCAGAGCTGGGACCCAAGAGACTTGGGCCCTAGCTATTCCCATTTGGGCAGCTAGCTGGTATAGAGGATAGAGTGCTGGGCCTGGATTCAAGAAGACCAGAGTTCAAATCTGACCTTAGATACTTAGTAGCTGTGTGACCTTGGGCAACAACCTGGGTTGTTGTGAGGATAAAATGATACAATATTTATAAAGTTCCTCAGACAGTGCCTGGCATATTTTTGATGTTTAGTCATTTCAGTCATGTCTGACTCTCCATGACCCCATTTGGGGTTTTCCTGGCAAAGATACTGGAGTACTTTGCCATTTCCTTCTCCACCTCATTTTACAGATAAGGACACTGAAACAAACAAGATTAAGTGACTTACCCAGGGTCATACAGCTACTAAGTGTGTGAGGCCAGATTTGAACTCGTGAAGATGAGTCTTCCCGACTCCAGACCCGGCACGCTATGCACTGTGGTGCCACCCACCCACCCCTGATACACAGCAGGTACCATATAAATGTTAGTTGTTACTATTTAAGTGCTTAGCCCAGTGCCTGACATACAGTAGGTACTCCATAAATGCTAGCTATTATTATTATTACTTGCAGAACCACAAAAGCTTAAAGCTAGAGGGGACTTGAGGGACAATCTAGTCTAATTCCTTGCTTCTTACAAATTGGGAAAATGAAATTAATAGAGGTGAAGTGAGTTGCCCAGGGCTAATCAGTCAATAAGTGGCAAAGCCAAAATTGGAACCCAGGTACAGTGATCCCTTCCACATCGTGACTGAGAGTCAGCATACTAAATTAAATGGGAATTTTGGAGGGGTTTTGTGGAAGCCGCACAGGACAAAGTTAGATGACACAGAGCCTATGACCAAATATTTGACCCAAATTTTACAATAAAGTACTGTGAACACCCCATAAAAGGAAAATAAAAAATTCAGATTTCTTCTCTGGTACAAGGGGAGGGCCAAATAATTTCCATAGATTTTCCAGATCATGGGGGCACCGGGCCGCTAGCCCCTGCAACGCAGCAGGGGTAATTGTATTTTCTGATTCCAAGTCGAGCTCCTTCTCCCCCTGAGTTCCTTCCCCACACCCCTCACCCTCATAGGTATGCATATAGCACATGTTCCACTCATGTCTATCTAGGTGGTCTGCTGAGTAACTGGGTACCTGCCCACACACCTGTCTCAGGTCCATAAGTTTCTTGATCTCCACTTCATAGGACGTGCTGTCCTCACCATAGTGTTCCGAGATCATCTCCTGGGGAATGAAAGGGAACGAAGGGATGGTATATCGGTCTGAATGTCCCATTTTAGAAAAGCTGTAGATAAACTGGAAAGGGTCCAAAGGAAGGCAGCCAGGATAGTGAAAGGGACTGAAATCATGCCATAACAGGATCATAAAGGGACTAGGGGTGCTTATCCTGGAGAACAAAAATTTAGCAGGGCATAGTAGCTATCTTCAAGTATTTGAATCAAAGTGGCGGACCTGAGTTCTAATCTTCCCTCAGACACTAAACGGCTGTTCAACCCTAAGCAAGTCACCTAATCTCTCAGCCTCAGTTTCTTTCTTTCTTCATAAAATGAGAGGGTTGGACTCATTGGCATCTAAGGTGTTCTAGCTCTAAGTCTGTTCCTGTGCTTTGAAGGGCTATCACAGAAAAGAAGGATTTGAATTGTTATGTTTGGACAGAACTAAAAACACTGGGTGGAAGGTATAGACTGAGGTTCAGCATACAGAAAAATTTTATAAAATTTTGTAAAACTTAGAGTTATCCAAAAGTAGAACAGCCCTCCCTTGGAAGGAGCTCACTAGAGGTCTCCAAGGGATGATTAGACGACTACTTCTTGAATGCATCTTAAAGAAAATTCCTGTTTGAGGAGGAATTAGACTAGATGGTCTGAAAGATCCATTCCCTAAGAATCTATGAACCTGGCCAAAGCAAGACGACGGTGCAATCCATTTTACAGGAGAAGAAACTGAGGCAGGAGAAATAACTTGCCCCTGGTCAGGGAACTAAAACATGTCAGAGTAGAAACTGGAACTTAGATTAACAGACTCTTCCCAACCAGGCTGTATGCTCCCCTCAGGAAAGAGTCATCTTCCTCTCAGACTAAGGGCTCCCTGAGGATTGAGGCCCTGTCCCTCCCCCAGATTGGGACCTTCCTCAGTCAGGACCAAGGACTTACCCTCAGGGGTGTGGCCAGATCCAAGTCTTTGGTCTCCTTCAGCCCCAGTGGAATCATGGGGACACAGATGCCTTCGCTGAAACAAAAGGGACTCTGAGCTCTGAGATTCCTCCAGAGGTCCCCCTGGTCCCCCCTCATCCTACCCCACTCTCGGGCTAAGTAGCTAGCTTGGAGAAGGAAGGGGGTTGGATCCTCATTTCTTCACCAAGGCCAGATAATACTTGTAAGGTGTTTAGCACCGCACTCATAGCAGGTATTTAATAAATACTTGTTCCCTCCTTCCCCAATCTGGGGTTGTTCCTCCACCCCTCGGGAGACCACGCTCAGAAGGAGCTAAGCCTACCCTCCAGCGCCCACTCTGGCACCAAGTTTCCTAACCCAGGCCACTTTCTGCCGTTGCCTCACATGAAGCCACATGGACCCTCCTGGCTACCTCTAGGCTTGAAGAACTGTATTCAAATCAACACCACCATGCCCTCTGGAAAAGACAGGCCAATGGACTGGCCGGTCATTCTATTCATAGCTTTCAGAACTGCCTGGACCAAACCCCCCCAAGTGTGTCATTCACCCTATTGAAAGTCGTTCCTTTAAACAAGTAAAAGCTAAAAAAATATTTAATAGTAAATAAATATTAACAACCAAAATAAATAATAAACAAAAAAAGCAAGCTCTTTGCAGGCAGGAACCCCATTGTGCGGATGCTTGTATCTCCAGCGCTTAGCCGAGTGTCTAGCAAACAGGGACTAAGAAATGCTTTTTCATGTAGTCTTTCATTCCAACGACCTTTTAAGTCCCTTCTAATTCTGAGACTCCATGAGCCAGCGTCTCTCCCACCTCCAAGCCAGGAGCCCCAACCAGGTTCCTGTTGTCAGGCACCTAGCTCTCTCCCAACCCCAGACTCAGGGGGCCCTTATTTAAAATGAGGCATTAGGAATGGGGTAAGGAAATGCAGTTACGATAACCATTAACATTTCTATAGCACTTTATAAACCCATAACAACCTTATACAGGAGGGAGAGCAAATATCACTGCATCCATCTTCCAGATGGGAAAACTGAGACTTAGTAAGAAGGACGGTACTAACTTGCCCAAAGTCACCCAGCTAGTAAGCTAAATGAGTGCTGAAATGAGACACTTGGTAATATGGTGGGAAAAGCACTGGTTGGGTTCAGGAGACCAGGGTCTGAATTCTTTCTAGTTCTGCTATTTTTTTTTAGCTATGTGACCTCAGACAAGTCATTTCCCTCTCTGAGCCTTCATTTTCCTCTCTGTATTATGGAAGAGTTTGGATAGAATTCAGCCCTTCCCAGAGTTCAAGAAGAGCTGAAGGGGTTGCAAGTGGAAAATGTTCAAGAAATCCTGGATTAGATGATGTCTGAGGCCCCTTCTGACTCTGGTCTCTTGAACCCAAAGCCAGCATTCTTTCCACTTGGCTTCTCAGATAGTAATATTTCTCATTTCTAGAGTGATGGTGACTTGTAGAAACCTGTGGCTCTAGAATGGACAATGGAAGCTGTGCCTGAAAGAAAAGGCTGCGGGGACCCTGAATCAGGGCAATTGTGTGGTAGCAGAAAATCAATCAATAAGAATCTATTAAGTGCCTGCTATGTGCCACTGAGGACAGAAAGAGGGAAAAAATAAAATAACTCCTGCCCTCAAGGAGCTTATATTCTAGGGGAAAACAAGTGTACCTAAGTATGTACAACAAAATACTTAGTGATTTCAAAGGAGAAGGAATCAGGAAAGGCCTCAGTTAGGAGCTGAGCTGTGGATGGAGCTAGGGGCTCTGAACGGTAGATGAGGAAAGAGGGTATTAAAAGCCCAGGGGACAGTTTGTGCAGGCAAGGGGATGACAGGAGGTGGAATTTTTACCTGTGGGGAAAGTCAGAAGTGGCATTTAGCTGGACTGTATAACTCATGAAGGGGAATAGTATGCCAGAAACTTAGAAGGCTGTTTGGAGTCAGGTTGTGGAGGCTTCTAAATGCCCAGCAGGGAAATTTGTGTTTGATTCTGGAGATAATAGAAAACCACAGGTTGTATAGAGCAAATCAAGATGTTCATTTTAGGAATATCAATTTGGCAGTTGTTTGGAAGGTGGATTAGAGGAGGAAGAGCCAGGAGGCCCAAGTGGAAGGTCACTACCACTGGCCAAAAGGGCCAGGACTAGGTTGAATGAGTTGAAGAGAAAGTAACAGATTCAAGAGATGTTTTGGAGAACAATCTACTATACTTGGCAACTAATTAGCTCCTTATGAGGGGGAGTGAGGGGTTGAGGACGACTTCAAGGTTGCACAAATGACTGAAAGGACCAGGAAGAAGACTTGGAAGAGAGGGCACTGTACTTTGGACATGTCAAGTTTGGGATGCCTGTAGAACCTGTGGGAAGCCTCCCATGGGGAGCCAGTGATGCAGGGCTGGAGGGGCTCCGGAGGGGCTCTCAGGTCTGGGAGTCATCTGAGAAGAGATGATAATTGCACCCACAGAGAGCCGATGAAATCCCCGAGAAGGGGTAGAGAGAGAAAAGGATCCTGGATTTCTGGTGAGTAAACATGGGTTCAAATTCTGACTCTTACTAGCTGCTTACTAGCTGCAGGTGACCTTTCTCAGTTGCCTCAGTGCCTTCATCTGCAATATGGAGCTAGTCATCCCCTACCTCCCCCCACCTCCCCTACAAAGGACAAAGGAGAATAATTTAAATATAAGGGGCACAGAAACATTAAATGCTTCTTATTATAAGCTCCAACTCCTCCACCAATGGGACAGGGATCTTCTCAGAGCCTCAGTTTCCCCTTCTTAAAAATAAGAAGTCTGGATTCCAAGTGAGAGTCCCCTCCCTCCCACACTGGGCACCTCTCATTCTGGTACACGTCCACACTACTGTTCAGCTCCTCCAGCTCCTCCTTCAAAAGCTGCAAGTTAGAATTCACATAGCTCAGTTCCAGGGCAACGGTCTCCTTGACTCGGTGGTTGGTGGTAGCTCTAGGAAAAGAACCACAAATGTCTTGACACCAGACAATGTGATGAAAGAGGTGGGGGACCAGTGTAATTATTAGTCCCATTTCATAGATGGAGAAACCCAAGGCTCAAATCAGGGAAGAGACTAACTGGGCCCGGAGTCATCCTTAGCAAGTCAGAGAGGCAGAACTCTGTCACATTTTTGTTTCTGAGGAAGGAAATAAGCATTTATTAAACACATCCTAGGCACCAGGCACTGTGCTAAGTGTTTTACAAATATTATCTCATTTGATCCTCACAACAACCCTGAAAGAAAGGTGGTATTGTATGCCCATTTTACAGTTGAAGAAACTGAGGCAGATAGAGACCAAGTGACTTGTCTAGTGGCAAAAAGCTAGTAAATGCGTGAGGCTGGATTTGAACTCAGGTCTTTCTGACTTCAGACCCAGTGCTCTAACCACTATATCACCTAGATGACCCCCACATTTTTTTCAACAGGGTCATTAAATAAGTAGAAACATATACAGAGAGCTGTGACTCTGTTATTACAGGAAAATGTCTATGCTGAGGAAGGAGTCTGGAGAACATTCCATTTGAAGCACTTACTGTGGAAAAATGCTGGACTTGGAATCCGAAGACCCAACTTGGAATCCCAGCACTAAGACCTAGTATCTGTGAGGCACTGGCCAAGTCACTGGAAGCAGCCAGGTGGCTAAGCAGACAGGACACTGAACCTGGAGCCAGGAAGACCTAAGGTCAAATTCAGCCTCAGACACTGACCAGCTGTGTGGCCCTGAGCAAGTCACTTTATTTCAATCAGTCTCAGTTTCCTCATCTGCAAAATGGGGATAATACCACCTCCCTCCCAGGGTTGTTATGAGGATATCAAGTGAGATAAAGTCCTTTACAAACTTTACTTAGAATAGTTCCTACTCTGTTTCCATAAGGACTAAGTCCCCTCGGAGGAAGCCAGGATGAAGAATACCTCCCAGAACCCCGGACTCCCAGATCAGAACTCTTGCCCCTCATCAACCTTCCTTTAGTCCCTTCCTGCCAAGGGGGAGTCAGGGAAGAGGGGTTTTCAGGGCACCTTTTGGGGAAAGGGGATGGTTTAAAGGGATGAATTTGCAATCCAAGTATCCTAAGACTCTGCTTAGGCAAGCCCTGCTTTCTCATCCTGTACAGACACAAGTTCAGTATCTCTATGAGTCTCTTCTAGATCTAAAGTATATTTAGAGTTAGCAGCAATGCAGTAGAATGGGGGCTGGATCTTGAATCTAAGAAGTTTGCTTTTCATTGTATCCTTAGAATTTAGCACAGTGCCTGGCACACACTAAGAGCTTAATAAATGCTCCTGAGGGTCTGATCCACCTGGATTCAAATCTTGCCTCTGCTACTTACTAGCCATGTATCTAACCTCTCTGGAGACCTATTTCCTCCTCATTGGACCAGATGATTTCAATCTCTTTCTACTCTAAATCCGTGACCTGTGATTCCATGAATCTTAATCCAGCTCTGATTCCTTTCTCTGTGGGCCAGGCATCACTAAGAGCTGAGACAGCGCATTTCTCTGAGGAAGAGGGGAGGCCTGTGGGGGATGACCAAGGGAGGAGGTGCCCCAGGACAAAGTCATCACAATCAAGGCTTACATCATCCTCCAAATG
Organism: Bettongia penicillata ogilbyi; assembly: GCA_023548195.1. Classification (NCBI taxonomy): domain Eukaryota; kingdom Metazoa; phylum Chordata; class Mammalia; order Diprotodontia; family Potoroidae; genus Bettongia; species Bettongia penicillata. The sequence continues at coordinate 15,742,311 of JAJHZJ010000426.1, read as the reverse complement.
TCCCAGGGTGACTGGGGCTTGGCCAAGGGGCTGTGGGGGCTGAAATGGGCACAGTGTGGGTAGAGAACATGAGGGAAAGGAAGGACACCTGAATCCACATACTGAGAGCAGGCCTGAGGGGAGGCACCCTTGCAAAGAAGGAAGAGGTCCTGAAGGAAAGAGAAAGGAGGAGCTGGTGAATGTTGGAGTGAGAATTGGAAGTCAGGTGTCCTTGAAGGATAAGCATACATTTACTCTCTCCCAGGATACCAACTCTCATCTTAGCCCCTGATCCAGATAGGCCCTAAAACATGATAAAGCCCCTGCCCTCAGGGAACCTATGCCTATAGAAAAGTCAGTTGAAAATGCCCAATGGGCAGTTGGTAAGGCCATGGCTAGGGAATTCCCAGAAAGGGAAAGAAGATACAGAACCGGCTTTCAGGGAACCCCTAGAATTGGAAGGAGACAATTATTGCCTTCAGGATAGGAGGAGATATACCTGGCCTCAGAATGGAGGGAACACAGATCAACCCTCAGAGAACCGCTAGAATGGGGGAGGGAGGAGACAGCTCTTACCTTTAAGAAGCGTCCAAGACTGGGTGGGGAGAAACATGGCCCACACAGGGAGGTAGGTTAGGACCAATTTTCACAAGGAGTTTCCCAGAGAATAACCCTGGAATGTTACGTTGCCTGCACCACTCTGAGAACTTTTTGGCTAGTCTAGGGCACTTACCTGAAGAGGTTCTCTGCCCCTGTGCGCATCCTCATCTCCTTGTTGATTTGCTGGTTGATCCTGGCCCGGTGGTTCTGCAGGCGGCTCCTCTGGCTCTGGACTAAGGGGTTGCAGCCCTGCAAGAAGGTGATTGAAGAGAGTTCATGGTAGGACAGATGACCTGTCCAGTGGGAGAGCTCAGACCTCTACCTGTCCCTGCTGTCATGCCTACTTCTAGCCTCCCTGGCTCCAAAACTCACTTCCTCCAAGAAGCTTGCTCATAAGGACACCAAGAAGCTTGCTCATAAGAACATCTTGTTCCCTTCTCCTCCTTACCCCATATGATATCCAGAAACTGGATACCTTCCTCCATGGCCTACATTATCAACATAAGCCCTCAGGATTGTCACTGTCCCTGTGATATCTCAAGAATGAGACTGGTCTGGGTCACATTTCAGAAAACAGAGAGGACTTTTCAATCATTCCAAACTGCTCATTACTATACCAAATCTCGTCTCAGAGAAGCATGGAATTTATGAGCTGGAAGAGACCTCAGAGGCCTCCAAGTTCAACCTCTACCTGACTATAACATTCCCACTGAATGATCACCACCCTCCAACAATGGTAAGGTCAATACTTCCCTCCGGGGCCCACTCTACTTCCCTCAAAAATCATGGTGAAAGCCACAGTATTACCAACCTACAAGAAACCTAAGACTAAATCTGGTCCATTAGTTAATTTACCATGATAAATCCCTACCCCTTCCACTTCCTAACCCCAGTCACTACACTGAGTCTGGTCCGAGAGTTTGGATTTTAGACCATACTCTGCTCAATGAGTTTTGATTAGAAATATCAAGTGAGGTAAAAAATAGAGAGATTATCTGTTTTCAAAAAATGTTCATCACTGGTATAGAATATTTCTAGTGCAGAGTGGAACTGTAGATGTTATGCCCTTATAAATGGTTAAGAGGTTATAGATGCTACTGTTTGGTGGGTGACATCATATTGTAAATACTGCTATATACTGTAGCATGAAGCCCCAGGGTACTAGGATACAGTCACTAATCAGATGTTCAACACTCGCATAGGAAAAATGATATGGATAAGGAAAAAGAATGTCTACTGTCCAAGCAATGGCAGGCAAGTGGATGGGCAATCCACTGAATTAGTCTGTTGGCACAGATGCCTAAGAAAGGCACTACAGATGGAACCATGACTCAGACCCCAATTTGAATAGGAAGATATAAGCAATATGGATTGTCTGGTGAATGATGCAAGGATTTCAAGGCTCCCATACTTTTCCCTAACACAAAAAGCCCATCATTTTAACACCAATATTTTTCTGATGATGCTATATGGTCAGGCATTATAGAAGACCACACAAGCATAACTGATACAGAAGACAAAAATATATGGTAGATCAAATGACATAAATATTTGTAAAGTGCTTAGTACAGAGCCTGGCATGTTGTAGGCCCTCCCTCCCTCCGTTCATTCCTTCCTTCTCTCCTCCATTTCTTTCTTTTTTCCTTCCTATAAAAAGGTTGCAGTATATAGCCAGTCCATTAAGAAGAGTCAATGGCATTCTCAAGGAGATGTACATTCAGAAGAGGATGTAGGCTTGTCAGCTATCAAGAGCGAGAGATCTCACTCTCGGACAATGGACAGTGGAGTACTACATGGGTACTAGAGAATGTTAAAAGACCTAGGAGTAGGACTCCAGAATGTCGGATAGATTCTAGGGCAGGTCAATGGCAGAGCTGGTAGAGTACTAGGCCTGCAGTCAGGAAGACTGTGTCCTGATCAGGAAATTCAAGAAAAAAATCACAATGAGTCACTTTTTCAGCTCAGGCAAGCATAGGGGCATCTCTGAACACAGGGGACAGGGAATAGCCAGGTAGAGCCACATGCAGAGCATTCCAGGACAAGAAGAGCTATGCACAAAGTAGAAGAGGCCTCAGAGTCATCAGAGACAGGCCTGGCCTTCTGAAAGGTACAAGAGCAGGTGCCAACTGGTAGCTCAGTTACCCAATACTCAGTTATGGGTCACAGATCTTGGACAGACTCAGGGGTGGCATTTCAAGGTGTTGCAGGTCACAGGTTATGTATCAAGTAAGAAGCAAGTTTAGAAATGAGGAGCAGCTGTGTGACTAACCTCAGAAGCAAGCAGAACTGAGGTCTAAGTTTCGGCCTCCAGACCAGTCCGAACCCTGCAGCAGAATAGTCAGCCGAGGAATCCCAGACCAAATGGGAACCTACAGTTCTGTCACCGTGAACAAGCAGAGTTCTCCGGTTAGCTAATAGTGACTGAGTCCAACAGCAGTCTATTGGAACTCCAAACATGGCAAAACCACAGGTCTCTCTTTCATACCCAAACCCAGGCAAGGAACTTTGCAGAAGACAACAATCAGACTTTACCCTAGATTCGGCCACTTTGGGAGCCCTGAAAGCATAAGGACTTTCACTCCTGGACTGTCCCTGAGATTTTGAAATGATACAACATTCAATAATCTTCCAAAAGCAGCAATAAGTCCAGGCCAGACATTCCCTCCAGAAGTGTGCAGAGTCTGGTCCTAACATAAAAGTTAAAGTCAGGATGTAGCCTGGAAGAATGGGCAAACCAAAAAGAATCCCACCATAAAAAGCTATTATGGAGACAGGGATATTCAAGATACAAACTTACAAAAAAGAAAATAACTCCAAAACATCTACAAAATAAAAAACTCAAAGAAATACATAGCTTGAGTTCAACTAGAATTTCTAGGAGAGATGAAGCAAAAGTTTGTTTTTTTTAATGAGTTAAAAATTTTTTAAGATGGGCTCTAGATAAAAAAAATGGAAAAGAAACAAGAAAAGAATGGAAGAAATAATTAGAAAGTGAATTAACAGCTTAGAAAAGACATACAAAAACCTTGCCCAAGAAACAAATTCCCTGAAAATTAGAATGGACCACACAGAAACTAACGACTCCATGAGACAAAAGAAATACTTAAAACAAAATCAAAAGACTAAAAAAAGGAAGAAAATATAAAGTATTTCACAGCTAAAGCAACTGACCTGCAAAATTGATTAAAAAGAAATAATTTAATTTGTGAACTATCAAAAAAAAGCCATTACCATTAAAAAAAATCCTCCACATATTTCAAGAAATCTTAAAAAGGAAAATTTCCCAGATCTCTTAAAACCTAAGGGCCAAGTAGAAATAGGAAGAATTACCAGTCACTTCCTGAAAAAAAAACCCAAAATGAAAATTCTCGGAAACATTAGAGCTAAAACCCAGAGCTCTCAGGTTAAAGAAAAAAACACTGCAAGAAACTAGAAAGAAAGAATTCAAGTAGCAAGGAACCACAAGAATCATACAAGATTTAGTTGGGGCAGCTAGGTGGGACAGTGCAGGAGTCAGGAGGACCTGAGTTCAAATTTCATCTCAGACACTTGACACTCACTAGCTGTGTGACCTTGGGCAAGTCACTTAACCCCAACTGCCTCATCCTGGGTCATCCCCAGTCATCCTGATGAATATCTGGTCACTGGATTCAGATGGCTCTGGAGCAGAAGTGTGGCTGGTGACCTGCACAGCCCTCCCTCACTCAAAACAAAGTCAAGTGCAAGTCATGTCATCATTTCTCTGATGGCAACGAAGGACAAACACACACACACACTTAGCAGCTACCAACATAAAAGAGTGAATAGCTTAAATTATGACATTCCAGAAGGCAAAAGACATAGATTTACAACTAAGAACAGTTGGTTAGTTGTTGTCCTTCATCCTCAAAGAGGACCAAAACGACATCACCACAACAAAGTCATTTCAATGTGTCCAACTGTGGCTAATCAGACCAATACAAGCTGGGAGTGCTCTACCATAGACTGGGCACTAATGGTCAGCGTGAAGATTTAGGGTGGATACTCCAAATTTGGGTATCCTATGTTTCCTTTGTGCCATTTCAGACAATGTTTAGGGCACCCTTTCTAGCCCCCTTCCTCATACCAGGAGGTGAGGAGTATAATCCTTAGAAGGCTGATCAGACACCAGGGGGCTGCTGAGTCCCACTGCTGCTTCCAGTGAGAAATGACCCTGTGGCCTGGGCCACCTGTGTGCAGCTCCCAGCGTATCCACATCTACTGCTTCATCACTTGCCTATCAACACAGGACTTTGAGGTAAAATGGTATGGGTAATGTCTTTTGATTCCTGAGTAAACTGGATTTAAGTGAGGCAGAGTTTCATGAAGTCATCAGCCTCACCCTCCTCCAGAGTTATCATAGTTCAGTGGCAGGATAGAGTCAAGATGACTGGTGATGGATCAGGATGCAGTGGATGACCTTTGCATCTTTGATGTCTAACCAAGCTCTAAGCACTCTATATCGTCTGCTTCAGCTGCCTTCGTGGCCATTGGAACAAATTGTCCTCATCCGTCCATTCCACCAGAGGAAGTCTTCATATGCTTGGGGTAGAAACTCCCCTAACTCACCAATGGGTTTGAGACCCCTCAACCTGGTTTGACCCATCTGCCAAAAAGGTTTACAAGGCTGTGGCCACTGCACATGCTATAGCTTCCTGGAGCCACAGGTGAGAGTTGGGTGGAACAGGTAGACACCAAATGTGGAAAGCAGCCCTGAAAAGGACTCATCAGCCACCACACCAAAGGGACTGACCCTCCTTGAACACACCCTACACCCCGCAATTAAGAAAAGCTTCCTCACTAAAACTGAATATATAATAAGTCCAGGCCAGACATTCCCTCCAGAAGTATGCAGAGTCTGGTCCTAACATAAAAGTTAAAGTCAGGATGTAGCCTGGAAGAATGGGCAAACCAAAAAGAATCCCACCATAAAAAGCTATTATGGAGACAGGGATATTCAAGAGAGGGGGTGCAAAGAATCTTTAATGAAACAGAGGACTTCCAAACATTCCTGACAAAAAGACCAGAGCTGCACAGAAACTTTAAAAAACCAACATAGCAATATCAAGAGAGACATAAAAAGGTAAATATAAGAAAGAAATTATGCATGTGGGGGGAGGAGCCAAGATGGAGGAGTAGAAACTATGCTAGCTCCGAACCCACAGCACATATATTTTCTGTAAAAAGAACTCCCCACAAATTCTGGAGCATTGCAAGCCATGCAGAAACACAGTGGAAGAGATTTCCGTTCCAGAGAGCCCTGGAAAGCCGTCCCCAGGGGTCTGTCGTGCTCCGGACACGGAGCCCACCCTGGCCCCGGAGGAGCAGATCCGAGCAGGCTTCAGGGATGGAATCTCCAGTGGCCGCAAAGGTCCCTCTGCCCACAGGCGCTACAGGTCAGTGAGAGAGACTTCCGGGCTGGCCGAGAGGGGAGCGGGGTGTCTCTGTGACTCGGAGCCCCTTGGGAGACAACGGCAGAGGCAGCAGCGGCCAGGGGCTCCCAGAGCAGACGGGAGCTCAGGGCCATTACTGAAGGTCTCCACATAAACCCCCTGAGGGAACTGAGCCTGGGAGGTGGCCCTGCCCCAACCTGAGCACCAGAACTTAAGCTCACATTGAATAGTAGCCCCGCCCAGCCACTGAAAGCCCTGAGGCTGGGGAGCAGCATTTGAATCTCAGACCCCAAGCACTAGCTGGGCAGATCTAGGCAGGGGTGGAGAGTAACTGGCTGGGAAAATGCCCAGAAAAGGGAAGAAAAATAAGACCATAGAAAGCTACTTTCTTGGGGAACAGATGTTACCGCCTTTCAATTCTGATGACGAGGAACAATGCTTACCATCAGGGAAAGATGTGGAGGTCGGGGTCTCTGTATCCCAGACATCCGAGGTGGATGTCCTGTGGGCTCAGGCCATGGAAGAGCTCAAAAAAGATTTTGAAAATCAAGTTAGACAGGTGGAGGAAAAACTGGGAAGAGAAATGAGAGAGATGCAAGAAAAGCATGAAAAACGGGTCAATACCTTGCGAAAGGAGACCCAAAAAATGCTGAAGAAAATAACACCTTGAAAAATAGGCTCACTCAAATGGCAAAAGAGGTTCAAAAACCCAATGAGGAGAAGAATGCTTTCAAAAGCAGAATTAGCCAAATGGAAAAAGAGGTTCAAAAGCTCACTGAAGAAAATAGCTTTCTCAAAATTAGAATGGAACAGATGGAGGCTAATGACTTTCTGAGAAACCAAGAAATCACCAAACAAAACCAAAAGAATGAAAAAATGGAACAGAATGTGAAATATCTCATGGGAAAAACAACTGACCTGGAAAATAGATCCAGGAGAGACAATTTAAAAATTATGGGACTACCTGAAAGCCATGATCAAAAAAAGGGCCTAGACATCATCTTTCATGAAATTATCAAGGAAAACTGCCCTGACATTCTAGAACAAGAGGGCAAAATAAGTATTGAAGGAATCCATCGATCACCGCCTGAAAGAGATCCAAAAAGAGAAACTCCTAGGAACATTGTGGCCAAATTCCAGAATTCCCCGCTCAAGGAGAAAATATTGCAAGCAGCTAGAAAGAAACAATTCCAGTATTGTGGAAATACAATCAGGACAACACAGGATCTAGCAGCTTCTACATTAAGGGATTGAAGGGAGTGGAATAGGATATTCCAGAAGTCAAAGGAACTAGGACTCAAACCAAGAATCACCTACCCAGCAAAACTGAGTATACTACTTCAGGGGAAAATATGGTCTTTCAATGAAACAGAGGACTTTCAAGCATTCTTGATGAAAAGACCAGAGCTGAAAAGAAAATTTGACTTTCAGACACAAGAATGAGAAGAAGCATGAAAAAGTAAACAGCAAAAAGAAGTCATAAGGGACTTACCATAAGTGAACTGTTCACATTCCTACATGGAAAGACAATATTTGTAACTCTTAAAACTTTTCAGTATCTGGGTAGTTGGTGGGACCACACACACACATGTACACGCATGCACGCACACACACATACACACATGCACACACATACAGAGACAGAGAGCACAGAGTGAATTGAATAGGATGGGACCATATCTTAAAAGAAATTAAGGTAAATGGTGAGAGAGAAATGTAGTGGGAGCAGAGAGGGTGAAATGGAATGGGATAAATTATATCTCATTCAAGAGGCAAGCAGGAGACTCTTTAGTGGAGGGAAAAACAGGAGAGCTGAGAAAAAAACATGAAGTTTACCCTCATCACATTCAACTAAAGGAAGGAATAAAATGCACACTCATTTTGGTATGAAAACCTATCTTAAAATACAGGAAAGTGGGGAAGAAGGAGATAAGCAGGTCGGGGGGAGGATGGAAGGGAGGGCAATGAGAGGAGGGAGCAATTTGAAGTCAACACTTGGGGAGGGACAGGATCAAAAGACAGAATAGAAACAATGGGGGGCAGGATAGGATGGAGGGAAATACAGTTAGTCTTACACAACACAACTATAATAGAAGTCATTTGCAAAACTACACAGATATGGCCTATATTGAATTGCCTGCCTTCCCAAAGGGAATGGGTGGGGAGGGAGGGATGGGGAGAATTTGGAACTCAAAGTTTTAGGAACAACTGTTTAGTATTGTTCTTGATACTAGGAAATAAGAAATACAGTTAATGGGGAATAGAAAGTCATCTGGCCCTACAGGAGAAAAGAGAAGATGGGGACAAGAGAAGGGAGGGATGAAAGAAGAGAGGGCAGAGTGGTGATAGGGAAAATTAGAATGCTTGGTGTATTGGGGTGGGGGGATGGGATAAATGGGGAGAAAATTTGGAACCCAAAATTTTGTGAAAATGAATGTAAAAAGTTAAATAAATAAATTTATATTAAAAAAAAAGAAATTATACATGTGCCTCCTCAGAATCCTTTCAACTATCATCAGAGGTCATAGTGCGAGTCTAATAAGGCAGAAGGCCTGTTAAGTTTTGATGATCTTAAAAGAAGAATGCAAAAGGAAAGGGGAAAGAAATAAATCAGGAAGGACAAAGGGAGAGAAATGAGAGGGAAAATGATATCCCAAAATTCATATGAACAAGTAAAAGTCTATAATAAACAAGGAGGAAGCGGTGAACCTCTCTCATCAGAACCATTCAACGGAAGGAAGAATAAATACACACACATACACACGCACACACAGCAACTAGGTATTGAAGTACATTTTACTAAAAAGGAAAGTAACATGGAAATAGGATTAAAGAGATATAATAAAATGAAGGGCAAATTAAGGGAGGGATTGACCCCAAGCAAAACAAACTCTAAAGGGTGTCATCATAAATTAAAGGATCAAGGAAGAAATTCACTGTTAGATGTAGGGATAAGGGAAGAGTTCATGACCAAACAAGAGACAGAGGATCACAAGAAGTAAAATGGACAATTTTGCTTATTACAAAGATGGAAAGGAAGTTGTCCAAGATAACACATAGTGGAGCCAAGATTAGAATCTCAGGTTCCTGGCTCCCTTGCTAGCTAGGACTCTGTATTCATCTGAAGCTCTAAAGTCAGAAGAAAAGAGGGACCCTAATTATTAATCCACTGGATCCTTCCCTGTCAGTCAATAAACATTTACTAAACACCTACTATGTGCCAAGCACTGTACTAAGTGCTGGAGATACAAAGAAAGGCAGAAGAAAGTGTCAGTTCTCTAGGAGTTCACAGTTTAATGGGGGAAACAAGTACAATTATGGACAAACAAGCTACATACAGGATAAACTGAAATAACTGACAAATGAAAGGCACTAGAATTCAGGGGGAATTGGAAAAGGCTTCCTATAAAAGCAAAAGTGGGATTTTGAAGGAAGCTGGAATTTGAAGAAAGTCTGATGCCTAGAAATATGCCCAAGACTCCCCATCCTTAAAAAAATTTTTCCTTGACTTTATCATCCTATCAGGTTATCATCTTCCTCTCTTTCATGTCCAAACTCCTAGGAAAAGCTGTCTGTACTCTGCATCCACTAACTCTCACCTCTCTCATATCTCTACTCCTAACAATCTGGCTTCCAGCCTCTACGATGGAAATTTCCTCCAGGTTAACCAGTGATCTTTTGGTTACCAAATTCAGCAGACTTCACTCAGTCTTTGTCCTTCTTTACCTCCATGCAACATTTGTCCACGCTCTCCTCTTGAGTACTCTTTCCTCCCTGGGTTTTCATGACATTGCACACTTTTGGTTCCCCTACAACCAGCCTGACTGCTACTCCTCAGTCTTATCTGCTGGATCATCATCTATATTATGCTGCCTAATTGTAGGTATGCCTCAGGGCTCTATGATAGGCCCACTTCTCTCTCCACAGCTCTTCTCTCAGTCATCAGTTTCCATGTATTTGGTTTTTTTTTATATCTCTATGCAGATTACTCCCAAACTTTATATCTAGTCCTAACCTTTCTCCTATGACCAAGTGCCTATCAGACATTTTGGATGTCCCACAGACATCTCAAACTCTACATGTTAGCCCAGAGCTTGGCACATTGTAGATACTTAATAAATGTTATTGACTAACATATCCAGAAAATAATATCACCTCTCCCCAAAATTCACCACCCGCTTCCCACTTCCTCTAATTTTGTCAAGGGCAACCGCCACCCTTTCAATCACTTATGGGTATCATCTTTGACTACTGTTAAATTTTTTAAAAATAGCATGCATAAGTCCATTTTGCCCTTTAGCCACTATTCTGTGAAGCTAAGTCTCAACTTCATGTAAGTCATCTGATTTTGGAGAAGTCACAAGACTTCTCCCCCTCCCAACTATCATCCAGCTTAAGGAATGTCACAAAACTACCCCACTCCCTCCCACCTCAATGTCTCCTGGAGTCTCAATCCCTACATCCTGTTTTTCCTATTTCTTACTCCCTCCAAATTGTATTTTAACTATGTAGAAACCAATGGTCAGTATCCTTGGCTACAAAGAGCCTTGAACTCATCTGCTTTGGCAGCTCTTTGCATTGTTAAGTAAATCTTTATCTGGAAGCAACTGCTTTGTATCTTTATTCCACAGTAACACTCTTCACTTTCCCTTACTCCACCTACCTAATGAGTTGCCAAATTGTTTCTATTTCCACATTTCCCCCATCTGAACCCTTCTCTCTGTTCACACAACCAATACCCCAGCTAAGACCTTCATTACATCTCTCCTGAACTATGGCAATAAACTCCTAATTGGGGCTTTCTGCCTCAAGTGTCCCTCAATCCACTTGTCACACAGCCAACAAAGTGACATTCCTGAAACACAGGTATGACCAAGTCACTTGCCTGCTCAAAAACTGCATCCTTGTTAAAATACAAATATCCTTTGTTTGGCAATTAAAGTCTTGCACCATCTTGTTCAAGTCTACCTTTCTAAGCTTATTACAGATTACTGCTCTTCATGTATTCATGCACTTTGGGCTACAACCATACAGCTCTATGGGATGTTTCTTAACTAGAACTTCCCATTTCCCATCTCATGCCTTTCCACAAACTATCCCCTCACTCCCTTCTCACCCCTACCTCTAAGCTCCAAGCTTCCTTCAAAGGTCAAATGCCACTTATTACAGGAGACCTTTCCTCTAATATATAATTTATATCTTCCCCTTATTTTGTGTGTGTTTGCATTCGTCCTTCATTGCCAAAGAAGACCACGCCATCAGAGAAATGATGACATGACTTGTACTTGACTTTGTTTTGAGTGAGGGAGGGCTGTGCAGGTCACCAGCCTCAATTCTCCTCCAGAGCCATCAGAATCCACTGACCAGATGTTCATCAGGATGACTGGAGATGATCCAGGATGAGGCAATTGGGATTAAGTGACTTGCTTAAGGTCACACAGCTAGTGAGTGTCAAGTGTCTGAGGTGATATTTGAACTCAGGTCCTCCTGACTCCTGCACTAGTGCTCTACTGACATAGTGTGGCCAAGGAACTTGCCAAGTTCCTTGCTACTACTAAGTGTCTAAGGCAGGATCAGAAGCCAGGTTCTCCTGACTTCATCACCAGTCCCTTGGCCACAACACTCTATCTTTATCTCCATCTTGAAAATTAGTGGGCTAGACTAGATGATTTAAGGTCCTTTCTACCACTAAATCTTGTATGTTTCTCGTTGACTTTCCTACCTGCCACCAAAGGACTCTCTCTAACTCTCCTTCTGTTCAAATACTACTGCCCTTCAAGGTCCAACTCAGGCCCCAAACTCCTCCACAAAGCCTTTGCCTCCTTTAAAACTCCTGGATACTAATCTCTGCTCCAAAATGTCCCAGCTGGGAAATCTTGAAAAAGTCATCTCACCTCTTCTGGCCTCAGTTTCTTTATCTGTGAAATGAGAATAATAGTCTTTGGGCCCTCTGCCTCAGAAGCTGTTGAGGAGAAAGGACCCAGTCAGATTTGAACTTCAGAATGAGGAGCCAACCTTATATCATCCTGGCCCTCACAAGAGCACCACCAAAACAGGTGTGGCAAGAGATGAGTATTCCCATTTTACTTAGGGGCAAACAGGCTACGGGAGGAAAATGTCCTTGCCTAGGTGAGAGAAGCAGTAAATGGCAAAGTGAAGGATCAGTGCCAGGACTTTCGGCTTTGTGGCCTTTCCACTATACCAGGCTGTCCAGAAAAAAGGAGAGTGGGGGAGAGGGGACAGAACAATGGGGAATGGTAGAAAACAAATCACTGAACCAGGAATCAGGCTACAAGCTGGATTCAAGGGGGAGTGAGGTTTGCTACGATACAAACAAACAGACATGATTTATTAGTTATAGAAGGGGAACAGACTGTGCAGGGCCTTGAATGCCAAGCTATAGAGCATAGACTTTGACTCTAGGATAATGGAGAGCCAGGGATGCCCCCCCGAACCCCACCCCTGCCCCAAACAGTAGAGGGACAGGTAGAAAATGGCAGAAAAAGAAAGCTATCCTTTGGGAGTGGAGTGGGGAGAGGCTGGGCAGAAGTATATGGTGAAGGATCTCTTTCTGGAAGGATGTTCTTAAGGCCTTAGGGAATGCCTGGGGAGGAGGGAGATCTAATCTTATAACCCTGTCAGATTAAACCTTATGTTCTGATTCTGACTTTTCACTGGGCAGGATAATCATGTCTTGACCTAGTTTATCTAATCTAGGCATCCTCCTCTTCAAACAGTCTTTTTTCAGTCTCTTACAGCGAGGAGAGCAATAGGTAAGCCCTAAAGTACCATAGAAATATCAGTTATTATCAGAGACAGCAGTGGTGTGGAAGAGAGAGTGCCCAGACTCGAAATTAGGTATCCTGGGCTCAAATTCTGACTGATCCTTGCTAAAGCTGAACTCAGGCAAGAAGCCCCTTCCTGGCCCTAGGCTGGCCCTTAGCTTGAGCACTTCTTCAGGAACTGGCAGGAAGACAAGAGGAGAACTGACCTGCTTCAAGCACATGAACTACTTGGGTTCTTGAAGGATTAGAAGTATATCACAGCAGTACTGTAGAGGAGAGGGATCAAACTCAAACACAGGTGATCCCTGTTGGCAACATATTGATTTAGAAAATCATCAACTAACATTATCTACATTGTGTTGTATTTTTATTTAAACATTGCTCAATTACATTTTAATCTGGTTCTGGCTGCACTTTGGAGTTTGTGAGGGCTGCTTGGATCCATCTGACTTCCTTTCCTTAGTAGAGGATTACTCTGTTCAAGTAGAGTTGAAATGACCTGAGAGCCCAGGCCATCAAATCCCTCCCTGTGGATAGATCCCACCCCCCACAATTTTAAGATGAAGAGAAGGTTCATAGAAGCAAGACTTACTCACACTCACACAAGTAGTAAGTAAGCAGCAGAGCTTGCATTCTAATCAAGGTACTCTGGCTCCAAATATGGTGTGCTTTGAAAAGAGGCATAAAATAAGACATTCAGGGAACCTGGGTCCAAGTCTTGGTTTGCTACTTACCAACTGTGTGACCTTGAGCAATTAGAATTAATCACTTAAGGTTTCTGCCTCAGCTTTCATATCTGTCTAATGGGGATAATACTAGCACAACCTACACACAGAATTGATATGGGGAAAGTATTTTATAAGACTTAGTCACCAAACTACTATTATTCATTAAACTACTATTATTCATTAAAAGCCCAGGAGTTCATTTTAGTTCCTGTTTCAGAACACTGAACATAGAACAATGAGGTGAGGCAGAAAAACAAGTCCCTGGATGAGGAGGCCTGGGTTCCAGTGGCAACTGGTCTGCTTCAAAGTCACAGGTCAGGAAACCTCAGAGACCATCTAATCCAACTCTCTTGTTTCACAGATGAGAAATCTAAAGTCCAGGGTTTTTAAAACCCTAGGAGTTCATTTAGTGTTTGCTTCAGCTGGAAGATTTGAACCCAGCCTCAACATACAAAGCATTCTGTCAGGCTCCTGCTATGTTTACCGGGTGGGGTTTGCTGATTGGGCCAGGAAAGAGCTGCTCAATAATGGAACCAGCTGCTGAACTGAATGACCTTGCTAAGTAGTGAACTCACCATTATTGGAGGCATTCCAATACAGGCTAGATTACTATTTATTTTGTTAGGGTTTTTTTTTTTTTAAACTTTTTATTTATTTAATTTTTTTCCCCAGTTAGGGATTTCTGTTTCTTTATGGGTTGAACTAAATGCCCCCTGGGCATTTTTCTAACAACTTGCTGTTGGAAAGCTTACTGATATAGTCAAAGGCTATAGTAACCAGGTGTGTAGTAGAGACATTCACTTTCAGGGTAGTCTAACTTCTGTGAATCCTCATTCAAGGCTCTTCATCACCTAGACTCTCAACATAACATGGCAGCTTTATCTCCCAAGGTTCCTGGAGCTGTATTCCACTGCTAAAACTGGGTACTCTCCTCATTGCCCCTTACTCTTGGTCCCCTGTCTATCTCAGTTAGAAGGGATTTCTGAGATCATCAAGCCCATCTCCTTCGTACCTGTTGTAAAGGGAATGGTTGTATATCCTCAACGAGAGGTCATCTGGACTCTGCTTGAAGACCTGTGGTGAGAAAGAACTCACTACTTCCCAGGGCTGCCCATTTCATTTTTCTTTAGCTCTAATTGTTGGGAAGTTTTTCCTTTGGTCAAATCTAAATATGGCTCTGAACAGCTTCCATTCCATGCTTTGGGACCAAGCAGAACAAATCTAATCTCTCTCTTCCACTCTTCCAGTATTTGAAGAAAGCTATCCTGTTCTCTATCTCTTGCTTTTTTAAGTACATATTTTTATTTCATTAAATATTTTCCAATCACATGTAAAAACAATTTTAACTATCTTTTTTTAAATTTGAGTTCTAAATTCTCTCCCTTTGTCCTTTCCTCCCTCGTTGAGAAGAATTTGATATCAATTATATGTGTGAAGTCATCCATCTCCTCTAAGCCAAACATTCCCAGTTCCTTTGATCCATCCTCTTATGACACTTACATAATCAAAGAATATTAGAACTAGAAGAGACCTCAGAGATCTTAACTCCTGGCCTAGATTTGGGGGCAGGATGGGTAACTCAGCTGAGGAAAAATATATATTTATTTTCAATAATTTATAATTTAAATTTAGCATTTCCTTCAGTTATTTAAAAACATCATTCTAAGGAGTTCACAGGTTTCACAGGACTTCCAAAAAAGTCCATGATACACAAAAAAGTTAAGACTCCATGGTCTACCTTATGTACAAAAATATTCATAGTAGCTTTTTGGGGTGGCAAAGTATTGGAAGCTGAAGCTGAAGGTCATCTATTGGGAAATGGCTGATCAAGTTATAGAACACAGATGTAATGGAATACTATTATGCTGTAAGAAATTATGAGGGGGATGGTTTCAGAGAAACATGGAAAGACTTGTAACAACTGATTCAGAAAAAAGTGTGCAGAACCAAGAGAAACATTTCTACAGTAATAATTCTGTAAAGATAAACAACTGGCAAAGATTTAGGAACTCTGATCAACACAATGACCAACCCCAATTCCAGAGATTCGTGATGCTACCCATATGTCCAGAGAAGTGCAGATTAAGGCACATTTTTTTAGACACAGTTAATGTGGGAATTTGTTTTGCTTAACTCTATGTGTTTGTTAACAGGTTTTGTTTTTCTTACTTTCTCAATGAGAGCAAAGAAGTAGGAGGGAGAGAATTCGAAGCTGAAAATAGTTGGGTTTTTTTTCCCAAAGAAAGAATCCCTGTCTAGCGCAACACCATTTGACAGAGATGGAAACTTTGATACAGGAATCTCCCCTACCCCTGTCTCTCTCTCTATGTCTCTGTCTATTTGTCTGTGTCTCTTTCTCTCTCTGTCTCTGTCTATGTCTGTCTCTCTGTCTCTCTCACTCTCTCTCTGTCTCTCTCTGTCTCTGTCTCTGTCTCTCTCTCTCTCTTCCCTTCCCTCTTCTCTCTCACACATTCACAGGCATTTATTTCCATTTTTATCACAGTTATTTGTGCAGGAAGAGGAATTCTGTCTTTCCTGTGATGGAAAAAGTTGCTCTGAGGTGAGTTCTCTCTTTCATTCTGTGGGCTACTCTTTACCTAGTCAGTCAAGCAATTAGAGCTTGGGAACATTTGCTCTGCAGTTCATTTCAGCAAAGTCTTTTTTAAAAAACTGATCTCCCTTCTCCCCTGTCCCCCAGCCTTCACCTCAACCCAGCCCCAGGTGCATCAGTGCTGGGAACAAGGTTTGGAGGCAAGATGGGAAGATAGAAGAGAAGGAAAAAGACCTGAGCCCTGGCCCAAGGATATCCCAGGCTACCTCAGAGGGAGATAAAATTCATTAGGCCTTAATGCACTTTCTTCTTAACTGTCCCAGAGAGTTAATTCATGCAAATATCCTTATCTCCACTTCTCAGGAGACAGAAACTGAGGCTCCAGGTCACTCAGGTGGGCAGTAAGCGGGCAGAACCAGTTCTTCAATCCAGATATCTGGATTCTGCATCTTTCCAGCGGAGGTAATACCAGCACCACCTACTCCCCTGCACTGATGTGGGAAATGCATCTTACAAGGTCTAAAGTGTCACCAAAATGAGAGCTACTATTATTCTCATTAAAAACCCTAGGCATTCAGTTTAGTTCCAGCTTCAGAATGCTAAAGACTGAACAATGGAGTGCAGCACAAGAAATAGGTCCCCAGGGCAGGAAGCAGGAGGCCTCGGTTCCAGGGGGAAGCTGATCTGCTTCAAAGTCACAGGATTGCAGGCTCATCACAGATCTAGAGCTAGAAGGGACCTCGGAAGCCATCAAGAGCATCCACCTCCTTTTTACAGATAAGGAAACTGAGGACCTGAGAAGGGATATTTATTAAAACCCTAGAAGCAGGTTCAGGACCACCAATTCCCAGTTCCACTTCCAGCCCAGTCCTCACACCAAAGAACTCTTGTACTGAGATGATACCAACTGCTCACCCTCAGCACAGTCAAGATGACACAGCTGCAGCATAAAGTCAGCCAGAGGGAGACACCGGAGGCAGCACGGGCCAGCCAAGTCAAACCATTAACTATCACTGTGACCACCATCTCCCCCCACTCTCCACCCCTCCCCCACCCACCACCACCACCATCCCCCCCCCCCCGCCCCGATCCTGATGGAAGCAGCCCAAGATGCCCAATCCATGAGCCTGCCCAGTGCCCTTAGCCATTGTCCTGGGAAGCCAGGAGAGATGCTGCCAGCAGCCTGGCAACTACTCCTGGGGATGCTAGTCACAGTTACTGAAGATCCCGAAAAGAAAGCTCTTGTCCTCTGGCACTGGCAAATGGTTCAGAACTGATATTTTATCGGAAATGGCATTAAAGAAGAGCCCTTAACATCTGCTTTCCCCCTACACCCTAACTTTCCCATCTGACTTGTAGCTTACACCTCCCCAGTGTTGTTATCCCTAGTAGACTGTGAGCCCTTGAGAGCAAGGACTGTCTTACTTTTCTTTGTATATCCTTAACACTAAAGATGATACTTTGCACACAGTAAGCGCTAAATAAATGCCTTATAGTCATTCCCTCCTGTATTCTACACAAAGAACATACATGAAATACCAGCTCTGACAGCACCCTTCCCAGCTCATAACACTCTCATGGCTTCCCACTGCCCACAGGATACATTCTACACTGCTCAGATTGGCATCCAAATCCCTCCAGGACCTAACCTATCTTTCTAGTCTTACTTCTCTTTTCTTACTTTCAATACAACTAAAATGGATATCACCATCCCTGGATCTATCCTTTGTTTTGCTGCCTCCACGCTTTGTTCTTAAGATCACTCACTCACGGGGTGGAGAGGTTTCAGCTGTAGCATTTTAACTCCAGGGGGCTCCACCTCATCCACTCCTTCCTCTTTTAATGTCCCATTGTCCCCCACCCTCACCCCCCAAGGCCATCGACAGTGGTCCTAAATAACCAGAGGGAGAGACCGGAGGCAGCACGGGCCAGCCAAGATAACGTCTTGCCTAAATAACGTCTTGCCACTGGACTCCGATAACTGGAGGAAAGAATAAAGCTGATGACTTGGCACAGCTCTGCTTCACTTAAATCCAATCCACCTACAAGTCAAGACATCATCCTCCTAAGGCCATGGATCCTCTTCCAGAGGGAAGGACAAACAAACTATTCACACTCAGGACAACTCCATTCTGGAAGAAAGGAGGAAATTCAAAATTATAGGTGAAAGGGATCCCCTTGCAGGGAGTAAAGGAAGTAAAGGAAGATGACAGACAGTGAAATAGAAGTCTCCAAGAAAGTCTTCCATCACCTATCTCCTTTGAATTTTCTTTACAACATTCAACTGTCTGCATCGCTCCCTTGGCCCTTAGCACCCAGCCCTCAGTCTCATGCCATGGGATCATAGATATACAGCTGGGACATCAAAGACCATCTCATGCAATCCCTGGATAATATAGATGAGGAATCTGCATCCCAGAGAGCTTAAGAGACTCACTCACACAGGTAGTGATAGAGGCAGAGGATCTGAATCTAGGTCCTCTGACTTCAAATCCAGGGCTCTGTACTCCATATTCAGCTGGAATCCAGAACTTTCCCATTGAGAGGTAGGGCACTGAGCCTAGACTCATGTATATCTCGATTCCAACATTCACTAACTGGATGATTATGGGCATTTCACATGTCTTCTTGGAAAGAATATTTGTCCCACCTGTCTTACTGGATTGCTTAATGGTAGGTAGTGTCAATTGTGAAATTCTATAGAAACTAGAGGTAATGTTATGGTTATTCCTCCACTATTCTTTGACCAATCACTGAGACTTTTGCTTCTCTGTCTCCAAGAGACTTTCCTGTGCCAACATTCTACGGCTTGATGAATCCTAAGAAAGTTAACAAAGTATGACATTTGGGAAGAGAATTTATGCCCTGTCACTAGAGATGGGGAAAATAGCTTTCCTGTGTTACAAGATCCCCCAGAACTGGGCTGTAGGTAGCCCTTTCAAGTTAGCAGCCCCTGACTGAAACAATACCCAGGGCCCCCAACCAGTCTGGGAGTGGAAACTGGAGATGGCTCCATTGAGTCTCCTGGGAACACTCTTAGAGCTCTCAGCTCAAGGCTCTGCTACTCTCTCTTTTCTTTAAAGGCTTTTTAAAAGGCATGGCACCAAGGAGGGTGATCTGGACTTATAATATGAAGACCCTATGTGCCAGGACTGGCTCTTCTCCTCTCTGAACCTCAGTTTCCTTGTCTGTAAAGGTAGGATACAAACACGTGCTCTAGCTATCTTTATAGGGTGATGATGGAAAGTACTTTAGTCCATCTAAATCAAGATCCAGAGAGGAAAAGAGAAAATCAAGATCATTAATTCAGCAAATTAGGGATAGAGCTGGGACCAGAACTCAGCTCCCCTGATTCCAGGGCCAAAGTTCTCTTGTTCCAATGAATCTGAGGCTGGGACCAACCAAAAACATCAAGACAATTGAGAAAAGCTATCTGCAATTTCTTCTATGGCCTTAGGCTCTAAACAGACCTGAAAACTTAAAAATCAAACCGACAAATAGCTACTGTCCATCCACTCAATGAAATTGTGTGTCCTAGGCCCAAACTAGGATGTATACAGCAAACAATCAAATGTTAATGGAAGGAATATTGTGATATATAACTCCCCA
This sequence comes from Bettongia penicillata ogilbyi, assembly GCA_023548195.1. NCBI lineage: Eukaryota > Metazoa > Chordata > Mammalia > Diprotodontia > Potoroidae > Bettongia > Bettongia penicillata. The sequence continues at coordinate 15,722,648 of JAJHZJ010000426.1, read as the reverse complement.
TCTGGTTCCAGCCTATCTTTCCAGACTCATTGTGTATTCATTACTTCCCCTTCACTCACTCTACAAACAGGCCTTCTTATGGTCATGTCATACAATCTCTCTATGTCTGGGAGACTCTGGATCCTCAACTCTGCCTCTCAGAATCCCTAGGCTTCTTGGAGCTCAAGTTCAAGAACTACCTCGTACATCGGGCCTTCCCAGATCTACCCAGGTACTATTGGCTCCTCCCTCATCAAAAAAAATTTTTACACACACCCATACAATTACCTGTATTTCTTTTGTATACATTTTATACACTTAGACATGTACATGGCATTTCCCCCAAATATAACAGAACTCACAGGACAAGAACGTTGAGGACAAGAACTGTTCATTTTTTAACACAGAGCCTGGTAATGAGTGGATCCTTTTTTTTTTGGCAAACATTTTATCAATCACCTGCTGCGTACAAAGCACCTACTAGGCTTTGGAGGAGACTGTATGACCTAGTTGTGAGATTAGAAGTCAGGCAAAAAGTGTGTTAGAATCTCCTGCTAGATATTTGCCAGCTGTGGCCTTAGGCAAGTTAGCTTCTCAGACACTGATAGCTTCACCAGTGATCCTCTTCCAGACTGAGGGACAAACAACAAGTTTCCTCAAGGAGGCCCACAGCCCCAGGGAGGTTTCAACTTAGATAACAAATTGCTTTGGGAAAAAAAAATCCTTTAAAATTAAAGCAAGGGAAACAAAGCCCCAGCCTTAAATGTTTTTTATTATTATTATATCAATCAGAGAAACTCTAGCCAGGAAAGGACAATGTATAAGGTCACTGCCTTCCATAAGGAGGGCTGTCTTGGGTAAAAAACAATGATGAGATTTTGTGGCTCCCATATTTACCCTCCTAGCTTCCTTCAAATTCTAACTCAAGTACTATCTTTTCCAGGAAGCCTGTTCCAAACCCTCTTAATTCAAGTGCCTTCCTTAGCTTAATTACTTATCCTGTATGTAGCTTGTTTGCGTATATTTTGTTTGCTCCTTGTCTCTCCCATTAGATTGGAGTTCCTGGAGGGCAGGGACTAAAACATATTAGGCACTCCACAAATGCTTATTGACTACCTGTGTGAACTTGCACAGAGCACTTTATCTTCCCTTGTCTATAAAATGGAGATAATATGCATAACTACTTACTTCCCAGGACAGGAAACTGTTTTGTGAATCTTAAACTGCTATAGAAATGACAGAAAATTTAGATGACAGGTCCCAACTTTCATGGAGGGAAATGGGGAAAGACACAAACATGGTATATAAGTATATTGGGGAGGAGCTTGTAACCTTTTGGGGGAGGCTAGAAGGGGAAGGTCATTATAACCTGCAAGGAAAATCAGAAAAAGGCTTCCTGGAGGAAGTGATTTTTGAACTGGGATTTAAAGGACAGGAAAGGGTTTAACAAATGGGACCATCAAGGGCAAAGATGTGGCAGTAAGAGAGTCTGGCAAGTTCGAGGGGAAGAGAGTAGTCCATTTTGGCTGGAGCAGAGTCCTTTGCAAGAGAGTCATGAGAGGTAAGGCTAAGAATTAAGGTGCAGCCAGATTGTCCTTCTCCTTGACTGCTACTACTACCCTGAGCAGATGTACGTATGTATGTATGAAAGAATGACCAGATTTCTGAGCAGAGCAGCATGACCAGTTCGATACGTAAGGAATTGTATTGTGGAAATAGTATGAAGGATGGATTGGGGGGAGGACAGAGTAGAGATGAGTTCACTGCAATGGTGGTGATGAAGGTGTGGTAGAATGGTAGTAGAAATGGAGGGGAGGGGAAAGGAGGGATGTGAGATATTTGAGGAAGGTGGAATTAACAAAACCTAGTAACTGGTTATGAGAGGCCAGAGAGAGGAATGAGAACAAGGAAACTTATCAAAAGTTAAAGAAAAAAACAGAGCTCTAAATAATAGTTCAGGACAAATACCACCACTGCAACAAAGCTGTCCCAAGCATCCTATGGAAAAGGTCAAATGGAAGCCTGCCTACCAGGAAGAAAGGGAGAAGTCATGATTTCAGGCTAGGGCAGCCCCAGACTTCCCAGAGGCAGTATATTTGGTAGCAAAGTCCCAGACAAGTGCTAATCTTAACACAGTAACAGGGACTGAACTCCCACAAAAGTTCTTCTCAGAGCTTAATGGGAGGCAGGAGTGCTGGGTTCCAGTCTCAGCTTTAGAAGGTACTCTGACCATGGTCAAGTTCTTCCTCTTCTCTGAGTCTCAGTTTTCTCATCTGTTAACCAATGAGCTAAATCGCTATTTCCACCCCACAGAGTCCCCCTCCCCAATACATCTCCAAGCCCTAAAGCCTCCTCCAGCTCTGTCCCTCTCAGTTCTATGGTCCCTTCTGCCAGGTCCTGTATTCTAGGATCCTGTCCAGCTCCCCCAGGAGGGATTCCTGTATCTCCTAGTAAGTCCTACACACTTGGAGGTTTCTTTTGAAAACTAGTCAGTAACACCCTCACAGTCTTGACCTGGGGCTAAGGATTTGGTGGCCCCAGCATCATCTGGAGATTCTCAGAGACTGTCATAGAAGTGGGAGAAGGGAAAGATGCATTTGGTTGGGTAGGGAGAGGAAGGGGCTGGAGGTATTTTAACAATTGCCTGAGGGTTGAGGGGGAGATAAGGGGCTGAAAAGAGGGGCCCTAGGAGGCCTGTCCTCAGGTGACAGCCAACTCTACCTCCCTTCTCCACCTCCTCACCCCTGCCAACAGGTCTCAAGCAGCAGGTGTTGGTCCTGTCAGACCTGTCACCTTCCCTTCTGGGCTCCCCGCCCTAGTCCCTGGGTGTGCAGGAGGGGGGGAAGGGATGCGAGGCTGGGGACCCTCGCCCCCTTCCAGTGCCCAGGTCATGGGCCGCCCCCCACCCTGGAGACTGGGGTGGGGAGGGGCACTCCGCACCCGCACTGTGCTTCCCCAGAGGGGTTCCCTGCAGGGCTCTCCAGCCCCGGACGCCCTCCTCACCTTTCGGACGCTATCCCCGTCCGCAGGCTGAAGCAAGAAGCCATCGCCGCCACCGCCCTCGCCGTCCGGGCTCTCCTCGAGGATCATCCCGGCCCACGCCGCAGGGACATCCAGCAGCCCCGGTCCGGCGGAGGACAACCTGCAGAGATCCCCGGGGACGCGGCCAAGCGCAAGCAAGTGCACGAGCCAGGCGCCGGTCCGGAGCCCACGGGGCCGGGCACTTGGGCCGGTCCGCTGCCTCCTCGCTCTCCACCCCCTCCCGCGGCTCCCACTTACGGGGGGGCGGGGCTGGGGCGGGGTGCCGGGGGAGGATTGGGAGGTGACCGCTGGAAAGAGGACTGGGGGGAGGGGGCGGGCGAAGTTTGGCCTCTCCCAATGGCCAGCCGCAGTGACTGCGATGGAAGTGACCTCGGGCCAATGGGAGTGCGGAGGGGGCGGAGCGGTCTCGGAGCGCCCGCTCGACTTCTCTCCCTCCCCGCGGAGTCCCGGGGGAATGCTGTCACCCTTGGCAACGGTGGGAATTAGAACGCTCTGAGACCGGAAGGCGAGAGCCGGGAGGGGCCGCCTGGGGGCAGCGAGGGACGACCCGCGCCTGCGCCGCCCCAGGCCGTTCCTGCCTCCCTTCTCCGCCCCCTTCCCCGGTCCGTCCGTCCTTTCCCGAGGTGTCCGAGCCGGGCGGCCCCCGGGGCTGGTGGCTCAGCTCTGCCCCAACCCCTCCCCCACGCCACTTTGGAAGAGAAGTCACTGATGCAGTTTCCCAGCCCTTGCACACTTACTCTGTAGCCTCTTCCGATGGCACCACAGAATTTTACAGATGGAAGGAGCCTTTGAGGTCGTCTCTGTGGTCCTGCACCCTCATTTTACATTGGAGGAAACTGAGGACCAGAGAGGGATAGGGGCTTTCCCAACCTCATACAGCAAGCAAGTGGCGGAGGCTGGACTGGAACCTAGAAGAGCTGGTTTAGTGTTCTTTCTAATAGCCTTACTCTGAGGGGTGCCTTGAGGAAGCACGCCCCCTGATATCTGAGGACCCGCGTGCAGGTTTGAGCTCTGCTGTTTACAAGCTATGAGATCCTGGGCAAATCCTTTTCCCAGATGCTTCACTCTTCTTCTAAGTAAAATTAGGGTACTTACACTGCCCCTGCTTCCCTAGCAGAGTCCTGGAATGGGCTTTCTGAACCTTAAAGGTCTATAGAAATCGTAACTATTCAGTTTAGAGTGGTGTAAATAAAATGTCCATACCTTTTGGTCCAGGGATTCCACTTCTAGGTATATGCTGTAAGGATCTCATTGGTAAGAAAAAAAGATCCCATGTACACCAAAATATTTACAGTAGCATTTATTTTGCGAGAGAAAAAAACTGGAAACAAAGTAGAAGCCCATCGATTGAGGAATAATGGCTAAGCAAATTGTGGTACGATAATGTAATGAAATATTACTGAGTTGAAAAAAACTACCAATATAATGAATAGAGAAGCTTGAAAGGGCATGAAAAAAATTTCATGGAAAGCATGAACTGATTCACAGTGAAGTAAGCAGAGCTTTCCCCCCCAAACAACCTGGGGGCACTTCCCCTATTCCCCCTTTTGAGCTTCCTTTTGTGTCTTGTCTTTCCCATTAAATTGTAAGCTCCTTGAGGTGAGTAACTGGGTTTTTTTTCTTAATTGTATCCCCAGCACTTACTGCAGTGTCAGTCACATGGTAGGTGCTTAATAAATATTTATTTAATTGAATCGAATTGAATATAAATAATGACAACGATAATGTAAATGGAAGCACAACTACAAAAATCAAAATTGAATGTTACGAAAGTACAGTGAATAAGCATGACCCCCAAGATATGAGAAGACACTTCCACTCTGCACCTTTGCAGGAGTGGGAGATTCATATGTGTGAAACATTGCATATATTTTTGGACATGTTCTGTATATTGATTGGTTTTGACAATTTTTTTCCTCTTCATATTTTCTCTTTAAAAATCTTTGTTATTTGGAATGACTCTCTAGGAGGGGAAGGGAGAGGGAAATAGTGATATGATAAATGACATAAAAAATATATATATTTTTAAGTATATTGAGAGACCTCTTTAATCATTAGGGAAAAAATGTGAACTATTATGAGAGGGACTATGGAATCCTTGTGTATGTCAGCCTCATCCAGCCTGAATCATAGAATCTAAGAACTGGAAAGGAACCTTAAGAATTACATAAGGAGGGGCAGGTAGATGGTAGGTACAGTGGATAGAGCACCTGTCCTGTAGTCAGTAGAACCTGAGTTCAAATGTGGCCTCAGACATTTGACACTTAGTTGTGTGACCTTTATAAAGTCATTTAACCCTAAATGCCTCCTGAAAACAAGAAGATGTTCCCAATTTCAAAAAACCATGGAACCTCAGACCTTAGTTGAAATCTCAACTAAAATCCTACCTCTTTGAGGAATCCTTTCCCAACCTCTCTTAATTCCAATGCCTTCTTTCTTTTAATTATTAACTATAAAATTTGTATATAGCTCACTTTGTATATATTGGCTTGTTTATTGTCTCCTCCATTAGATTTTCTTGAGGGCAAGACTATGAAAGTCCTTCAGAGACTATCCAGGCCTTTCTAAGCAAGAATCCCCTTCTACAACCCTGTCTGCAGGCATGCTGTCTCCCCAGCTAGAGTAGGTTTGAGGCAGTGTGGCAGGTCTCCCTTAAGGATGGGTTCTATCCTGTGCCCTGTTCAGGCCACATCTGGAATATTGTGTTCAGTTCTAGGTACTGCATTTTAGAGGGCACGTTGACAAGATGGTGTGTGTCATTTGGGGTTTCTCTCTCTCTCTCTCTCTCTTTCTCTATCCCATATTCCCTCTCTATGTCCCTCCCTCCTTCCTTTTGTCTCTTTCTATAGTTCTGTCCCTATCTGTCTCTCTTCCCCTTCTCTCCACCACCCCCAGAATGTGTTCATTCTTGAGATCCTGAGGTTCCATCAGAAGTCTCACTGATAATCAATGTAGATTGGTTTGTTGGTTGGTTGCTGTCCTTCATCTTCAAAGAGGACCAAAATAACTTCACCATGATAAAATGAAACTTCAGTGTGTTCAACAATCCAAGCTTGGAATGCTCTACCACAGGTTGGGCACAGATAGTCCATGTGAATATTTAGGGTAGATATCCCAAATCTGTGCATCCTGTATTTACTTTGTACTGTCTCAATTCTGCTTCGCTCAAAGAACACAGCACCCTGATGTGGGCACGCCAGGCTGAGCGGTCCTGTGCCAATGTCTCCCATGTTGCACAATCAAATCCAAAGTTCTTGAGAGAGACCTTGAGAGTATCCTTGTATCGCTTCCTCTGGCCACCATGTGATCACCTGCCCCATGCAAGTTCTCCATAAAATAGTCTTTTTGGCAAGTGTACATTTTGCATTGGAAACCAACCTAGATAAAGACCAACAGAGCTAGGAGCAGTGACTGCCAGATTACTGCCAGAGCGGTAATCCCTTGTGACAGAGACATCAACTGTGGTACCTACAATGACCCCAACTTTCAGAGTCCAGCACAGAGCTTCACCTAACAGGAAGTTCATGGGGACTTTACAAAGGGGGAAAAAAAGGATTTCCAGTAACCAGGAGCTGTTAGATACCTGTTTACCACATATATTCTCTCTGCTCATTTGCCTCACTATCATTTTACTAAGTCTCCCCAGAAAACTTGAAGATGGCTGTCATGCTTAGCCAATCTGACTAGTACAATGATCCATGACAGTTCCAAATGACTCATGATAAAAAATGTTATGCTCCTCTAGACAGAGAACTGATGGACTTCAAGTACATACCAAAGCATATTCTTTCTTTGTTTTTCTTGCTTCTTTTTTATTTACAATGTGGCTAATGTGGAAATATGTTTTGCATTACTTCAAATGTGTAAAGAGTATTCTAATTCTTAATTCTTACCTTCTCATTAGGGCGCAGGGGAGAGGGGAGAGAGAGATAATTTGGAGCTGAAAATAAAAATTAGAAAATAAAGATAGCTGTCATAAGTCTTTTTTTTGTTGTAAGCATTCCCAGTTGTTTCAGCTGATGCTTGAATAACATGATGTTGAGACTTTTTGCTACTTTGTTGCCCTTGTCTGGATCCTCTCCAGATTTCTAATGTCTTTTTTCTAATGTGGTAGCCAGAAACTAAACACAATTGTGCTCAGAATTCCTTTGACAATAAGAAATTAAATAAAAACACTATATATAGTGCTTTCATCGCCATTGTTTCATTTGACTCTTACAATATCCCAGTGAAATATACAGAGTAGGTATTATTAAACCCAAATAAAGATGAAGGAACTGAGTTCTGGACAATGTTTTAGAAATGACATAAACAAGAGTAGCACTGGATGAGAAATCATGGATGAGTTATAATCTGCACCACTAAAGGGAGCACTCACAGTGATGAGATCATAGATATATTGAGACAGAAAGCTACAGCATATCCAGAAGATGATGGCATAGTCTGGGCAAGGAAGTGAGTACCATGCCATATGAGGATTTATCTCACATATCATTTTGTCTCTTGAGTAAATTATCAAGTATTATAGTTATATGTGTAAGTGTGTTATCAACACACCCATACCCCCCCCACACACACACATACACACATAACTGTGTAGTAGAAACTGCAAAATTAACTCCCTGTCTTCCTCACCAGAAGCAACTGGCTCTACTTTTTCTCCTTCCTTTTGAAGTTTTTTCTCAAATTTACCACAAGGTATTTAAAAACCTGGAACAGCTATCTTGGCTAATTTAAAAAAAAAAGGGTAAGAAGGAGACAAACAAGAAAAAAGATCTTTTTAAAAGCAAACCATCTTGGGAAATGCTGATGTAAGCATGAGGGAGACCATCTGGGTCCTGGGGGAGAGAGGATTGAGTCACCTGAGTTTTCATGGAGTTAGAAAAAAGAAATATGCTTGAGCTGTGCAAAAAAGGATCATTCCTCTAGCATCCTCAGAAAACCTTAGATTAGGAAGATTTTGGTTATGGGACATAGGTCCCATGGCTTCAAAAAAATAGAGGTATACTGCCCCCCAGGTATGTTCTGAGCTATAGACACATTTGACCAAGAATAGAAATCTCCAGTCATTTTTTTGGACTGCTAGAGAACTGGTTTAAGAGCTGCTAGGGAATCAGCTGCTAGGGAACTGGTCCTCTGGAGGAGGTAGTGATTGCCATCTTCTGGGGAATGGCAGAATTGCAGAAACTTATAGTAGAGCTAAGCTACAGGTTTCAACACTACAGTGTCCAAGAAGAGTCTATGAGGAGTAACCACTACCTGCTGGGACATGAGAGCTACAAGAGGCAAAGAATGGAGAAGGATGGAAAGTAACAACTGGTGACACCTGGGGAGAGTTGCTGCAGAAAGAGCAAGGTAGAACAGTCAAAGGGCTATGGAGGAGAGCATGGATGTGGAAAATCAAACCCCAGCCTTTTCCCCCTTTCAGCAGTTGCACAAAAGACAGTACTGTAAGTTATGAAGAGAAACGTTAATGGTCCCTTTAACTTACAAATAAAAATGTTTAATGTCTTGAGCTTTGTCATACTGATACTTGTAAGAAGAAGGTGGCTATCTTCTGGGAATGTCAGATACTGGTACTTCCAGGTTCTATTAGTTCTATTAACAACAAGGCAGAGAAATAAGAAATCTCAAAGCAGATCTATATCCTTTGCAAAAGTTAGGAAGAAGGCTTCTTTTTAAGTCTCAACTAAAATTCCACCTAGAGGAAGCCTTCCCTAGCTCCTCTTAATTCCAACGGTGTCCCTCTTTTCATTATTTCCTATTTATCCTGTATGTAACCCACTTTGTATGTGTTTATTTTCTTGCTATTTTCTCCATTAAATTGTGAGCTCTTGAGGGCAGAACTGTCTTTTGCCTCTTTTTGTATCTTCAGTGTTTAACATAGTGACTGGTACATAGTAGGCACTTGATAGATGTTTATTGATTGAAGGGTTACAACTGTAAAGGCTGTGAGGGCAGATCTCAAAACTTTATACTATTCTAAGAACCTAATACAGTGCATTTTTATTGAGTTGAAACTATAAGGAGGTGGATTTCAATCTTCTTCCTAGATTGCCTTGGGTAGTAGTGAGGTTCCTCAACCAATCAACAAGCGTTCTTTAACCATCCTGGCAGTGTGCTAAGCACTGGGTTACAAAGAAAGGCAACCAACATAGTTTCTGCCCTCAAGTGCTTACATTCTAATGGGGAAGACAGCATAGTTCAACTTGATACATACAAGATAAATACAGTGTAAGTAGGAAGTAATCTCAGAGGGAAGGCACTATTAGTGGGGAGAAACCAGGGGAGATTTCTTACAGAAGGTGATATCTGAGCTGAGTCGAAGGAAGCCAGGAAGTGGTGAAGAGTGAGAGCATCCCAGATATGGGGGACAGCCAGTGAAAAGGAGAGTTGGGAGACCAAGTGTGTGTGTAGGAGGAATAGCAAATACCATTGTTATCCTAGAGTAAGTGGAGGGGAGAAAAGTGTAAGAAGACTGAAAGATTGTGAAAGACTTTAAAAGTAAATCAAGATTTTATATTTGATCCTGGAGATAACAGGAACACCCAGGAATTTGTTGAATAATTTCAAACCTTAGCTTTATGAAGACTGAATTTAGAACTAAGTGGTGGAGAGACTAGAGTGGAGGAGAGACAGACCAACCAGAAGACTATACAATGCAATACACAATTATCCAGGTGTGAGATGATGCAGGCCTGCACCAGGGTAATGACTGTGTGAGTAGAGAGAAAGGGACATATTATTATAGGAGTTGACAGCCAGCATGATATATGGGATGAGTGGGAGTGAGGAGTTGAGGATGACATCAAGGTTTGGAGCCTAGGTTGGCAATGGATGTTCATTTGTCAGAGATGCTGTAGAAGGGTAGGGTTCTGACAATGCAGATCTTGAGGTTCTGACCAATGCAGATTCTGGAAACTCCTGGACATCAGGAAACTCATCTATTTACCTTAAGTGTTCAAAAGTAATGTCATGAGATATTTGATGAAATCAATTTTATTAGAAGTATTTAAATAATAGAATGATTTCCAAAGAATAGAAATTTCAAGATATGATGAACACATTATCAATTTTTTTAGTCTTCTAAAACAAACTAGCTCTTCTCAACTTGGTTGCTATTCCCTTATATATTAACATGTATTACCCAATGAATGCTCCTTGAAGGCAAGGACTATTTTCACTCTTACTTTTGACACCACCACCATGCCACTCGCTCTTTCAGATTTTCTCTTAACAGCAATGTTTTTCTGGTGATGCCATGTGGCCAAGAATCATGGAATCTTTCCAAGGCACAAGTTTGGCTCTGTTACTCCCCAGCTCAAAAATCTATAGTGGCTCCCTATTGTCACTAAGATAAAGTATGAATTCCCTAATCTGGTATTTGATACTGGCCACACTTTGACCTTAACTTTCCTTTCTGGCCTTATTTTATCTTTCATATCACATCCTTCACTTGCTCTACATTGCCACCAAACCAGCAAAGCTGGAGCATGTCAACAAGAGGGCAACCAGGATGACAAAAAGACTTGAGTCCATGAGGACTGGATGAAAGAACTGGGAATGTTTATTTAACTTGGAAAAGAGAAGATTTCGGGAGGATAACAAACATCTATATAACACTTTATGGCTTGCAGAGCCTTTTGCAGATATCATCCCATATGATCTTCACAACAACCCTGGGAAGTAGGTGTTGTTATTATCCTTTTTTGTGAGTCAAAAAGGTAAAGTGACTTACCTAGAGTTACACAGCAAATATCTGGGGGAGGATCTGAATGCTCTAGCTTTTTTATTATTCCTTGGTGAAGGATATGGTAACTCTCTTGAAGTATCTGAAGGTTTGTCATGTCGGGGAGGATTAGAGTTGTTCTGTTTGGCCCCAGAGGGCCATATTAAGGGCACTGAGTGAACATTGAAAAGAGACCAATTTAAGTTTGATGTTAGAAAAAAAAAATTCCTAATGAGGCCAGATTTGAACTCAGGAAGATGAGTCTTTCTGACTCCAAACCTGTAACTCTATCCACTACACCATTGGTCTACCCTTTATTAAGCTCCTACTATGTGCCACACACTGTGCTAAGTGGGGACACAAGTATAAGCATGCAAGACACAAAACAGTCTTTTCCCTCAAATCCTTTCCCTTATACTCTTTTTTTAATATAAATTTATTTAACGTTTTACATTCATTTTCACAAAATTTTGGGTTCCAAATTTTCTCCCCATTTCTCCCCTCCCCCCACCCCAATACACCGAGCATTCTAATTTTCCCTATCACCAATCTGCCCTCTCTTCTATCATCCCTCCCTTCTCTTGTCCCCATCTTCTCTTTTCTTCTGTAGGGCCAGATGACTTTCTATTCCCCATTAACTGTATTTCTTATTTCCTAGTAGCAAGAACAATACTAAACAGTTGTTCCTAAAACTTTGAGTTCCAAATTCTCCCCATCCCTCCCTCCCCACCCATTCCCTTTGGGAAGGCAGGCAATTCAATATAGGCCATATCTGTGTAGTTTTGCAAATGACTTCTATTATAGTTGTGTTGTGTAAGACTAACTGTATTTCCCTCCATCCTATCCTGCCCCCCATTGTTTCTATTCTGTCTTTTGATCCTGTCCCTCCCCAAGTGTTGACTTCAAATTGCTCCCTCCTCCCATTGCCCTCCCTTCCACCCTCCCCCCGACCCGCTTATCTCCTTCTCCCCCACTTTCCTGTATTGTAAGATAGGTTTTCATACCAAAATGAGTGTGCATTTTATTCCTTCCTTTAGTCAAATATGATGAGGGTAAACTTCATGTTTTTTTCTCAGCTCTCTTCTTTTTCCCTCCACTAAAAAGTCTCCTGATTGCCTCTTGAATGAGATATAATTTACCCCATTCCATTTCACCCTCTCTGCTCCCACTATATTTCTCTCTCACCGTTTATCTTAATCTCTTTTAAGATATGGTCCCATCCTATTCAATTCACTCTGTGCTCTCTGTCTCTGTATGTGCGTGCATGTGTGTATGTGTGCGTGCGTGCACGTGTGTACATGTGTGTGCGCGCGCGCGCGCGCGTGTGTGTGTGTGTGGTCCCACCAACTACCCAGATACTGAAAAGTTTTAAGAGTTACAAATATTGTCTTTCCATGTAGGAATGTAAACAGTTCACTTTTGGTAAGTCCCTTATGACTTCTCTTTGCTGTTTACTTTTTCATGCTTCTTCTCATTCTTGTGTTTGAAAGTCAAATTTTCTTTTCAGCTCTGGTCTTTTCATCAAGAATGCTTGAAAGTCCTCTGTTTCATTGAAAGACCATATTTTCCCCTGAAGTAGTATACTCAGTTTTGCTGGGTAGGTGATTCTTGGTTTGAGTCCTAGTTCCTTTGACTTCTGGAATATCCTATTCCACTCCCTTTGATCCCTTAATGTAGAAGCTGCTAGATCTTGTGTTGTCCTGATTGTATTTCCACAATACTGGAATTGTTTCTTTCTAGCTGCTTGCAATATTTTCTCCTTGACCTGGGAATTCTGGAATTTGGCCACAATGCTCCTAGGAGTTTCTCTTTTTGGATCTCTTTCAGGCGGTGATCGATGGATTCCTTCAATACTTATTTTGCCCTCTGGTTCTAGAATCTCAGGGCAGTTTTCCTTGATAATTTCATGAAAGATGATGTCTAGGCCCTTTTTTTGATCATGGCTTTCAGGTAGTCCCATAGTTTTAAAATTGTCTCTCATGGATCTATTTTCCAGGTCAGTTGTTTTTCCCATGAGATATTTCACATTTTCTTCCATTTTTTCAGTCTTTTGGTTTTGTTTGGTGATTTCTTGGTTTCTCAAAAAGTCATTAGACTCCATCTGTTCCATTCTAATTTTGAGAGAAATATTTTCTTCAGTGAGCTTTTGAACCTCTTTTTCCATTTGGCTAATTCTGCTTTTGAAAGCATTCTTCTTCTCATTGGATTTTTGAACCTCTTTTGCCAATTGAGTGAGCCTATTTTTCAAGGTGTTATTTTCTTCAGCATTTTTTTGGTCTCCTTTAGCAAGGTATTGACGCGTTTTTCATGCTTTTCTTGCATGTTTCTCATTTCTCTTCCCAGTTTTTCCTCCACCTGTCTAATTTGATTTTCAAAATCCTTTTTGAGCTCTTCCATGGCCTGAGCCCATCGGACATCCACCTCAGATGTCTGGGATACAGAGACCCCGACCTCCACATCTTTCCCTGAGGGTAAGCATTGTTCCTTGTCATCAGAAATGAAAGGCGGGAACATCTGTTTCCCCAAGAAAGTAGCTTTCTATGGTCTTATTTTTCTTCCATTTTCTGGGCATTTTCCCAGCCAGTTACTTGACTTCTGAGATTCCTCTCCACCCCTGCCTAGATCCGCCCAGCTAGTGCTTGGGGGTCTGTGATTCAAATGCTGCTCCCCAGCCTCAGGGCTTTCAGCGGCCGGGCAGGGCTGCTATTCAATGTGAGCTTAAGTTTTGGTGCTCAGGTGGGGGCAGGGCCGCCTCCCAGGCTCAGTTCCATTAGGGGGTTTATGTGGAGATCTTCAGTAATGGCCCTGAGCTCCTGTCTGCACCAGGAGCCCCTGGCCGCCTCTGCCTCTGCCACTGTCTCCCAAGGGGGTCCAAGTCACGGAGACACCCTGCTCCCCTCTCGGCAGGCCCAGAAGTCTCTCTCACTGACCTGTAGCGCCTGTGGGTGGAGGGACCTTTTCGGCTGCCGGAGATTCTATCCCTGAAGCCTGCTCGGATCTGTTCCTCTCAGGGCCAGGTGGCCAGGGCAGGGCCGGGTGGGCTCCGCTGTCTGGTGTGCTACGGACCCCTGGGGACGGCTTTCCAGGGCTCTCTGGAACTGAAATCTCCTCTACTGCATTTCTGCGTGGCTTGCTCTGCTCCAAAATTTGTGGGGAGTTCTTTTTACAGAAAATTTATGGGCTGTGGGTTTGGAGCTAGCATACATGAGTCTTTCTACTCGGCCATCTTGGCTCCTCCCCAGAACATTTTCCCTTATACTCTAATGGGAGGGCAACATGAAGAAATGTGAAGGCCTGGTTCCAAGCAAATTAAGGAGAAAACTTAGCTATCAGAGCCGTGAATTAGAGGTAACCCAAAGCAGAGTAGGCTGCTCCAAGAGCTAGTGTGTTTCCCCTCCTTCTAGGTCTTCATGTGGAACTTTGTTCAATTTGCTATAGGGAAGATACCTTTTGTTTATACGTTAAATTAGACGCTGAGATCCATTCAGCTCTCAAATTCTGTGATTCATCCTGGACTTGTAGCTTGTCCTCAAATTTGACATGCCTTTTTCCACCTTGATGCACAAGCCATCCCCCATAGCAGTTCCTACCCTCCGAGATGACCTACCATCTACTCAGTATAAACTCTGTATGGGTGCCCAGCACACAAGAAGTGCTATATAAACTGGTTCCTCTCATGGTATCTTACCATTAGCCTGGGTGCTCCTTGAAGGCAAGGACTGGTTTTGACTTTTATTATCCCCCAAACTTAGCAAACACTTAATAAATGCTCATTGACTATGGACTTACAGGCTAACCTCATTAATATTTTTCAGAATTCTTTTCTCCATTCATGGCTCAGGTCAGGGGCCACGTCCTCTGTGAAGACTTCTTGGACTCCTCCAAATATCATTTACTGCTCTCACTTTGAATATGCCTCTCATGTCAAATGCATCACTTTACAACTTGTGGGTTGCTTAATAGATGTCTGTGAAAGGAGAGAGGAAAGAAGCAAGAAAGAAAAGGAGGGGAGAGAGACAAAGGAATGAAGGAAAGAAATGAAACTATAGAGTAGTGTGTTAGAGCATTGGATTTGGAATCAAGTCAAGTCAACAAACATTTATTATGGGCCTATAGGTGCTAGGCACTATGCTAAGTACGGGAGATATGAAGAGAGGCAGAAACAAAAAGCAAATAATTCCTGTTCTCAAGGAGCTCCAGTCAGAGAAATGGGTACAAATCCAAGGTCAAATATTGATTAGCTGCATGACATTGGGGAAGCCTATTTGCCCATCTGCAAAACAAGGCATATGTTTCTTGTACTCTATCCCCAGCACTGTTGTGGAAAAGGTGTCATGAAAGATGAGACATACATGACTAGACACAACCAGTGATGGAATTCATTTTGCTTGACTATAAATATTTGTTTCAAGGGTTTTCTTTTTCTTTTTTTCTATTTCAATGGGGAGGGGACCATAGGAGAAAAAGAAAATAAATGTTTGTTAATTAAAAACAAAAAAACTTAAACACTATTGCAAATGTCTTCTATTACTGTTGCTGTTGTGGTTAGGATAAGACCTGAACTTAAATACTAGTTCTGCTACTTGTTAACTGCATGATCTTGGGTGAAATACTTGGCATCTGTGGGCAGAGCTATACCTAGAGCAGAGCACTAGGGACATTGGTCAAGTGTCTTAATGTGTGTGTATGTGTGCATGAATCAAAGAATGCCTTAACTTTTTCTCCCACAATTCTACAGAATCACAGTATTTGGGAATTAAAAGAGATCACAGGGAACATCCAGTTCAACCTATACCTGAAAAGAACCCTAACTATAACATACCTGACAAGTGATCACCCAGCCCATTTGAAGACCCTAAGGAGGAAGAAACTACGACCTCTTGACCCAGTCCTCTTCTGTACACTTTTCATTGTTAGTTTTTCTTCTACCATGAAACTTAAATTTGCTTCTTTCCCATTTCCACCTATTGCTTCTGACTCTACCCTTTGGGACCAAATGAAACCAATAGATTTCCCTTTCTAAGAAATAGCCCTTAAGAAACTTGAAGATCTCTCTGAGTCTTCTCTTTTCCGGGATAAACATCCTCAATTCCTTCAACAAATCCTCCATTGACATGAGCTAGAAGTCCTTCACTCTCCTGGTTGCCTCTCCTCAGAATTCTCTCTAGATTATCTGTGCCCTTTTTAAACTGTAATGTCCAGAACTGACCAAAGGATGGACTAGTGCATGGTAAAGTTACAAGTTACAGTGGGATTATTGTGTCCTTATTACTAGAAGACACAGCCCTCCGACTG
This sequence comes from Bettongia penicillata ogilbyi, assembly GCA_023548195.1. NCBI lineage: Eukaryota > Metazoa > Chordata > Mammalia > Diprotodontia > Potoroidae > Bettongia > Bettongia penicillata. The sequence continues at coordinate 15,706,603 of JAJHZJ010000426.1, read as the reverse complement.
CAGTCCCAGATCATGGTAGCTCTGACTGACTATCCCATCACACCGCTGACTCATATAAGCTTACAGCCCACTGAAATGCCCAGATATTTTTCCAGACAAACTGCTACTTAGCCATGGCTTCTCCATCTTGTACCCATGAAACTGATTTTCTATACCCAAGCGTAAGACTCTACCTTTCTATTGAATTTCATCTTATTAGATTCAGTCCAATGCTCTACCTACCCTGTTAGGATTGTTTGGGGTTTTCAGCTCAATCACCCAATGATGAACAATGCACAAGCATTTATTTAGTTCTTACTATGTATTAGGCATTGTGTGTTAGTTATCCTTCCCAAAACTGTGTCCTCTGCAAATTTGTTGAACATACAATCTATGTCTCTATCCAAGTCATTGATAGAAATGTCAAACAGTATAGAGTCTTAGGGCCTTTCACTGGAGACCTCCTGCTACACTGACAGGGAACCATTACACAACCATAAACTACTCTTTTCTATAGCATTTTTTCCAATTACATGTACAGACAACTTTTAACATTCCTTTTGTTTTTTACAAACTTTTGAGTTCCAAATTTTCTCCCTCCTTCTCTCCCTATCTTCCCCCTTCCTTAAGATGGTAAGCAATCTGATATAGGTCATATACAAGCAACATGTAAGCCTTACTTCCATGTTAGTCATGTTCTGAAAGAAGAAACTGTTTGCAAAACAATTAGTTGCAAAAAGACAAAACCACAAAAAAATAGAGTGAAAATACTCTGCTTCAGTCTACTTTTGGACTTCAGTTCTTTCTCCGGAGATGGATAGCTTTTTCCATTGTGAGTCCTTTGGAATTGTCTTGAATCATTATTTTGCTGAGAAGAGCTAAGTTAAGCATAGTTGATCATCGTACTGTTGCTCTCACTGTGTGCAATGGTCTCCTGGTTCTGCTCATTTCACTTTGTATCAGTTTATGTAAGTCTTTCTAGCATAAACTAAGTCCAGCCATCCAACCAATTCAGAATCTGCACTATTACCTAATCCACATCTCGCCATCTTTTCCAAAAGAACAATATGATATATTTTACCCAAAGTTTTGTTAAAATCTGGGTAAACTATATTGGCAACATTTCCCTCATCTACTACTTTAGAGTCTTTTTCTATATAGGAAAGGAGGTTAGTTTGATTTGACCTATTCTGAACAAAGTCATCCACCTCTTTGTAATCACTGCTTCTCTTGCTAGATGTCTGCTAGCCATCTCTTAAATGTTTTATTCTAAAATTTCCCCAGGAATCTAGCATGCCCTCCCTGGCCTGTGTTTGGCAGATTCTTTTCTTCCTTTAAAAAAAATCAGGACATTTGCCCTTCTCCAAACTTGTGTTCCCTCTCCCTCTCTCATGTTCCAGTGTTTCAACTATTACTGCTATTGGCTCAGTAATAACATATATCAATTCTTGTGGTACCTGAGCTTATGGTATATGTAGGCAGGGGAACCTGAACTCAAGTGCAACTAGGTACACTCTTATCATCTCCAAACTAATTAAGTTAAACTCTCTGTTGACCATTTTTGTCCTGTCATTTACTACTGCAAAAGTCCATAGCAGAGAAAGCAGATGCAAATAGTTCACAGATTTCTGGTTCTACCCCTTTCTTAGGGTTCACCTTCCCCCACAGCTGTACCCCACCCCCACTCCTGGACTAGATGACCTCTGACGGAAACTTGTGATCCTCCTAGGGGCTCTGGCTGGAGACCATCAGCTATGCTCCCGATAGAACTATACATAGACACAAACACAACTGAATATGGCCCAGGGTGAAAGAATCCCTAGCTATAGCTCTGTCCACGGACTTCATTTTCCTCCTCCAAAAAATAAGGGGGTGGGCCTAGGTGGCTTGAACAATCCCTTTCTGCTCCAGGGATCTACAGTTCCATCATAAAGCAAGAGCACACAAAAATGACCCCTTTGTGTTGGGAGGGAATGCTTTAGGGAAAGACAAAGGGCCCGTCTAACTCAACTACAGCCAGACTTTAGAGACTGCCTGTTTCCTTAGACGCTGCTGAGGAATTTGAGGTGCTTTGATTCAGACATAATGACTTAATGAGAAGTGATGACTTGTCCTCTGTTCCCACAAAGCCCCTCTTACTTGGGCTGCCCCAATGGGGCCTCCAGATGGGGTTGCAGCTGCGGGGAGGGGGTGAGGGGGGAGTGGGGGTGTGGTTGGAGGGTGACCTTGCTAAAAAAAGGATGCTGTCTAGTCCTGATTTTTGGAGTGAGGCAATCATCCCTTTCCCGCTCCCATACCCCACCCACACTTTGGCTCTTAGATTCAGTTCACAATTCCTACCCAGCCCTCCGAATTTGTTGCTTTTGTGAACTCCATCTAGCTTTCCAGTAAAGACTTCCTTCTCTGAGCCACCAGCCTGTGCTACTTTCTAACATGCTCTGATCTCCTCAAATGCCCAAGGAGGCCATAGGATCCCAACATATATTTAAGTATATAACAAAGATGGTAACCTTTTCACTGAATCCCCAGTGCTCAGACTCAGCTATAATACCACCTTTTGCAGAAGCCTTTTCTAAAGCCCTTTCTAAAGAAAAGGCTGCAGTCTCCCTGTCTGCTCTCTGAGACTATCTTCCATTTACACTGTAGGTCAGTTTTTCTAAATGCAAATTACCCAGACTCCGCATGGTAGATTGCAATTTTTGTGCCTGAGGCAAATAGAACAAAACACATCTAGGATAAAAGTGGTAGGAAAGGAACTATGAATCCTCAGCAAGTTATGTGCCAGGTACAGTGCTAAGCGCTGGGGATACAAAGAAAGGCAAGAACACTCTCTACCCTCAAGGAGTTTGGATTCTAATGGGGGAGAGGGCATGTAGATAATTAGGTGTACGCAGGATAAAGACAGAGTATTAGGTGGAAGGTAGTCTTAGAAAGGAAGGCAAAAGCAGCTGTGGGGAGGACTAGAAAAAACCTCCTACAGAAGGTAGGTTCTGAGCTGGGTCTTGAAAAAAGCCAAGGAAACTAAAACACAAAGGTGAAGGGTCATAGCATTCCTGGAATGAGGGACAGCTAGTGCAAAGGCATTGAGATGGGAAAATGAAGTGTCGCACTGGAGGAACTGTAGAGAATATGGAGGGAAGAAAATTTTTTTAAGAGATTGAAAGACGGCCATATTATTAACCTTTAAATGCTAAACAGAGGACTTCATTTTTGATCATGGAGGTAATAGAGAGCCTTTGGTGTTCATTGAGCAAGGGGTGACATAGTCAGAACTATGCTTTAGGAAAATCAGTTGGCAGCTGAGTGGAGGATGAATTGGAGTAGGGAGACGCTTGAGGCAAGGAGATCAATTGGAAGGCTGTTACAACATAGTTATCCCATTTAGCTGGGAGTTAATGCTGCTAAATGGTACTGTGGATAGGGTGCCAGAGCTAGAGCAGGAAGATGTGAGTTCAAATTTTACCTCAGCCACTTACAAGCTATGAGACCCTGGGCAGGTCACTTAACTCTGTTTGCCTTAGTTTCCTCATCTGTCAAATGAGCTGAAGAAGGAAATAGCAAACCTCTCCAGTATCTTTGCCAAGAAAACCCCAAAAGGGGTCACAAAGAGTCGGGTACAACTGAACAACAAGGCGACAGGGGTGTGTGGATGTGTATATTTTGGGAGAAGGAGTGTTATGTTGAGAAACTAAGGGAGTATAAGTGCCCCCCAGCCTTCAAAGTTGAGTCAAAGGTCTGATAGCCCCAAACCTTACTGCTGGAGAGTAACCAACATGGGTATAAAGTACTCTATAAAGGCAGGTTATTAGTATGGTTCCTGTTATCATTATCTTGGACAAGTGCTGTGGATGGATAAAGGACTGGGCCCAGAACTGAAAGAGAGGAAGAGACCAGCTTTCATGAAATTTGGGAATTGGATAGGGCTTTCAATGATTCCAAACATTTGTTGCTACAAAGCCCACTTACCTCCCTTTTTTCAGTTCATTTTTTATTTAATTTTTAGATCTATATTCTCTCCTATCCCCACCTCTGATGAGAAAGCAAGAAAATCAGAACTTGTTGCAAAGATGTGTAGTGAGGCAAAGCAAATTCTAGAATTAAGTCTTCTCTTTAACATCCATATTCTCCTAGCACAGCTCCAGGGATACGGATTATGGGACACCTGATCTTGAAAGAATTAAATTGATTTAAAATAATGTCCTATTTCTGTAAGGCTTTGTGGTTCACAGAGTGCTTTCTTCACAACATCCTTGTGAGGTAGATAATAAACTGTAAATATTATTATCTCATTTTACAGATGAGGAAATTGAGTTATCAAAAGCTAAGTAACTTGTCTGTACTCACTAGTATTACTCAGAATCCAAGTCTCTTTATTCTCTGCTTCATCACAGTATTTCCTCCAAAGGTCCACAAAAATTGGCATTTCCTTCTTCCTTGGCCAGTGAGAGCAGTGTTTCACCCATCCCACCTCTCCTCTCAGGGGATCTTTTGCAGGGTATTTTTTTTTTTTAAAACAGACCTGTGATTTTATTGGTTTATGTCCCCATGTCAGGAACTCTCTCTACCAATGCTGATCAGCACCTATTTTTCAATCTAGGTCTTAGAGAGTTGTCTGGGCCACTAAGAACTTAGATGACTTGCTCAGGGTCACTTAGCCAGAATGTGTCAGAGGGCTGGTTTGAATGCAGGTCTTCTGGTCTCCAAGGTCAGCTTTCTATCTACCATTCCTGGCTGCCTCTCCAGGGTCATTTAAAAAATCTGACCTAAGAAAAGACAGGAGAAAGGAACGATCAGTGTGGACAGAACAAGGTGCTATCCAACCTCAATCCTCAGTGAGAGGTGCTGATTCTGATGGGACACATACAGCCCTGGCTACAGGGAAGAAAAAAGGCGAACCCAACTGACTCGCCACAAGTCAGCATAGAATTGTGAAAATGATCAAGGATAGCACACCTCGAACTTCTGACATCCAGGCTCACAAGGCTCCAAATATATAATAGTTTTAGCTACAAATTAATGGAATTCATATCCAAGCATCTATGGAGATAGATATGTTTTGCCATTTCTCATGACCATTGTCCTCTGTAGCTCTGATTTACACCTTTCTCTGACAGTAAGTTGCTTCTTGAGGCTCTGGTAGCAAACACCTGTCCTGCACCTTTCCATACCTTACAAGGCAGCAGCCTCTTTGATTCCATCTCCAACATTCATTCATGTTAAGGAAGGAAAGAATAACACTGAAATTATGAAGAGCTGGGCTCCTCCATTCCACATCATCAGGCATTTCCAGATAAGCAGGTTCTTCAAATGCAGGTAGTCCCAGGAGCGAGCCCTCATTAGTCAATCTGCTCACTGTTGGGTCAAACCTAGGTCCTCTTGTTTCCAGGTCCAACAGATCCTCCTGCCTCTAGATTCATGCAGGATTCAAACCCAGGTCCTCTTGCCTCCAGGTCTAGCATTTTTAGTAGATAGGGACTGTGGATGCAGATGAAGAAAAGAAGGTTTCAGAAATATAGGTACTTTTGCTCTGCAAAGCCAGAATCACATCATTTCAAAACTGGAAGGGCCTTCCATGACCATTTGATCCAATACACACCTGAACAAGAAGCCTCCTATAGCATTCCTGAAAAAGGATCATCCAGTCTTCACTTGAGGAGGAAAGTGAGGCTTGCACAGCCCTCCCTCACTCAAATCAAAGTCAACTGCAAGTCATCTCATCATCTCCCTGATATCATGGTCCTCTTTGGAAACAAAGGACAAACACAACAACCTCAAGTGAGGAAAATCTATGACTTCCAGTGAAAGCTCATTAAAGGAGTCTTAAGTGTTAGGAAGCGTTTCCTTGTATCACACCTGTTCTGACTTTAACTGTCCTCATTCTTGGTTCTGCTCTCTGGGCTCATCCAGAATCCCTCCATCCCCCTGAAAGTCCTCCAGAGACTTTTCAAAAGCTGCTGCAAACTTGCCCTTTGTTATCTTTTATCAAGGCTAAACACTTTCAATTTCTTTGTAGTCTTGAGGCATTTCAATATTTTTGTCACCCTCCTATGGAAGATCAGAATTCCTTTGGAAAGCAGAGATATGAAAAGACACTTGCCTCCTCTGCAGAGATGGGATGTCCACTGGAGTGCAACATGGCATGTAATGTCAGATTAGTGGGTGGAGGGGAAGAGAATTGTTTGACAATAATAGCTACCATTTATATAATGCATTAAGGGTTGCAAAAAGCTTTATAAATATTATCCCATTTTATCCTAAAAACCACAATCCTGGGAGTAGGTGCTGTTATTATCCCCATTTTACAGGTGGAGAAACCTGTAGAGAGAGGTAAAGTGATTTATCTAGAATCACACTGGTAGGTATCTGAGGCTGGATTTTAACTTAAGCCTTCCTGACTCCAGGTCCATCACTCTGTCCAATGCGCCACCTTTTCTTCTTCCTATTCTATTTCTTAGAAAAAAAAGTCTTTGCTATAAGGGATGACTCTCTGGGAGAAAAGGGGGATACAGGAGAATTTGGGATATAAAACAAAAATATCTTTAAAAAAGAATTCATTTGGGAATAAGACCATCTTACATACAGGGTTTTCATGTTTATTGCTTCTTTCAATTCTCACAATATACCTGTGAGGTAGGAAGAGCAGGTATGACCATTGTACCCATGTCACAGATGAGGAGACTGAGATCTGGGAAATATGGTTTAGAAATGACATATAAAAGGGTCTGAAAAAATGGAGAAGTCTGGGTGGGATATGCTAATCACATTGGGAATATTGAAGTGGATAAGATCACAGATACATGAGAATTATGAAGCATAGATGAACTTGTCCAGAGGAGTGGAGCTCAGTCAGTAAAATCAACAAGCATGTTTCAGGTGGCACAGTGAATAGAATGCCGGGGCTTGGAGTCAAGAAGACTCATCTTCCTGAGTTCAAATTGGGTCTCAGACACTTACTAGCTATGTGACCCTGGGCAAGTCATTTACCTATAAATATCTGTATGTATCTGTAAAATGAGCTGAAGAAGGAAATGGAAAACCACTCCAGTATCTTTGACAAGAAAACTCTGAATGGGGAAGAGTTGGACACAACTCAGATGACACAAACACACCATGATGAGTACTGGGAATGTGAAGAAAGGCAAAAGACAGTCCTTGCTCTCAAAGAGGTCACAACCTAATGGACAGGAGAAAAGAAGGGCAAGCAACCAGACATCAAGCCATACTTGGATGTGTCTCACAAAGTGAGTTGAATCTCCCCAATGTATTATCATGTATTATGATTATAATTATTTGGGTATCCCCTAGATTATGTAGCAGAGACTACAAAATCTCCTTCTCCCTCAGAAAAGCTGCATACCTTACTAAGAACACCTTGTTTCCATTCCTCCCCAGCCCCTTTGAAACGTCCTTAAGGTAATTTTAATAACAGCCTAGATGCCTCAAATGAAGAAAAGGAAGAGAAAGACAAGTAGGGAGAAAGCAGAGGTCTCCCTCTGCCCAAGTCTAAGATTCAGCTAATACTCACTCTCTACCCAGTCACTGGGGGAGAGAAGAAGCAGAGAGGACTGATTGATTCACCATAAGCTGGGTTGGATTTGGAATCAATGGGATTTTTTGTATTGTACAAGAAAGGAGAATTTCCATAGCATCTTGAGAGATCCTTGGAGTAGGAGGGCAGAGGCAGAGGACGCTGGGGTACAAAAGGAGATTCTGTAAGAATAGAGGCATTCCGCTGGGAGGTGTGTCTATGAGTGCAAGACAAATTTAGCTGACATGCAAGGTGGACCGGATGCTTGGAAGGGGCCAGCTGCTAGAGAGCTCGTCCCTTTGGGAAAGGTAATGGGCACTATCTGTTAGAGAATGGCAGATCTGCAGGAGCCAGCAAAGCAAGAAAGCTGCAGAAGCAGAACTATAGGGGACAGTGGTCATAGGAAATGGGAAAACATATCTGACTTCCTAAACGCTTGGATGTGAATTCTTTGTGTCCATTAACTTGTAGCTAAAACTGCTGCATGTTTGGAGCCTTAAGAGCCTGCTAGTAAAGTAAATAGTACTGATGTCCTATGCAGGAGGAACGCTCCTCATCCTAAAATCTATTTGCATTTATTTTTATGTATCCTATGTTAACCTTGTTTATGAACACATTATTTTCCCTAATAGAATACACCCTGCTTGAGAGCAGGCACTGTCTGGCTTTTTTCTTTAAATCTCCAGCACAGTGCTTGGCACATGTTAGGCACCTAATAAATCCTTTTGAATTGGTCGATGGCCTGATACCGAGGTTTCCAGATTCCATCCGGGCAGAGTCAACGAGCTAGAGATATGAGAAGCCTCTAAATTGTACCCAGGCCCTTTGTGTCAGGAAGAAGTCTAGGACACAAAGTTTGCACCAGTAACAAGTTGCATATGGGAAGTATTTGTGCAAGACATCACCAAGGACACATGTGAGCAAAAAAGAAGGCAGTGGGTCCTATGATTTGAATGAGAGAAAGCTTCATGGAGGGGCTTTGGTCTTCTTGGGCTGAGGCAGCTTTCCCACTGATGAAATTATTCATTATTCAGTCATTTTCATTCCTATCTGACTATATGTGACCCCATTTAGGGTTTTCTTGGCAAAGATACTGGAGTGGTTTGCCATTTCCTTCCCCAACTCATTTTACAAATGAAGAAACAGGGTTAAGTGACTTGCCCAGGGTCTCACAGCTAGTGTCTGCGGTCAGATTTGAGCTCTAGGCCCAGCACACTATTCACTGCAGGGGTCTACAGCTCTAGGCCCATTTTCTCTCTAAGACCTTGCCCTTGGGCAGGCTGGGAGCCCTGAATAATCAGTCTCCACCGATGGAGATAGTCCTGTACAAATGAACTTCTAGTCCTGGGTTACACTTATGTTATTCAGGACTTTAAGATAAACAAGAGCAGCTGGGTTGTTCAGTGGATAGCATGCCAGGCTTGGAATCAGAAAGACTCATCTTTCTGAGTTCAAAACCAGTCTCAGTCATTGACTAGCTATGTGACCCTGGGCAAGTCACTTAAGTCTGTCTGCCTCAGTTTCCTCATCTGTAAAATGAGCTGGAGAAGGAAAAACAGCAAACTTTTCAGTTTCCAGTTCCAGTATCTTTGCCAAGAAAACCCTAAATGGGGTCACAAAGATTCAGACACAACTGAACAATGACAAGGTTGTTTTTCCTTATTACAACTCTGGGAAAAAGGAAGAACAAACATCACTACTTTACCAGTGAAGGAATGGAGAGGCTTAGGAAGGTCATGACTTGCTGATTGATGGTCATACAGATTGAAGATCTCTATGTGGGAGCCTGATCCTAGGTTTCCAGACTCCAAACGCAGAGCTTCCCTCACCACTTCAGGATCCTTCACATATCCGACAAGGTGACTCAGTTCTTAATTTCATGGAATATTAGATCTGGAAAAGACTTTAGTAGTCTTTAGTTATTATATTTTACTACATTTTAATGATGGCTTTTGTTTTTGTAGCACAGTTGTTGGAAATAATTGCCTTCCTTCCTAATCCTTCCTTATCCTTCCATTTCTTAATCCCAGAATAATTCTCCCTGATAAAACAAAGAAAACAATTAAGCAATAACATTTGATACTGTGACTACATCAGACATTGTATACAATATTCTCTGTAGAGGCAGCTGGTAGCATAGCGGGTAGAGTCATGGGCCTGGAGTTAGGAAAACCTGAGTTGAAATCTAGCCTCAGACACTTTATAGTTCCATGACCCTGGATAAATCATTTAACTTCTTTTTGCCTCAGTTTCCTCAATTGTAAAATAATAACAGCATCTAATTTATAGGTTGTTATGAGGATCAAATGAGGTAATATTTGTAGAAAGAGCTTAGTACAGTACTTGACATAGAGAAGGCATTATATAAATGCTTATTACCTCTCACTCCAAACTCCCATCTCTCTGCTATGAGGAAGGAGGTATGAACGGAATAAAGGAATGAAAAGCTAATATTAAATGCTTTCTATTTGCTAGGCACTGTGCTAAGAGCTTATGTGAATATAAGCAAGATAGATTACCCTAAAGGAGCTTACATTCCAATGGGAAAAAACAAGGCAGAAAGGGGAGATGGGAGGTGGGGTGGGGCATTGGAAATGTCCCAGAAATGTATTTGAGGCATAGTTCTGAGTAAGATAAGGCAAAAGCTCACATTTCAGAGTCCAGATCCCAGAGGCAGGATCCAAGTTAGTTTTGGCTGGATGGGGTTGAGGAAGATGTTGGTTCTCCATTTTTATGGGTGGTACCACCAATCACTAGGCTCAAAAACTTAGTGCCATCCTCAAATCCTTACTCTCATCTCCTACGTATCTACTGCATTGCAAGGTATGCCTCCTATTCAACCTCCCGGACAATTTTTTAATCCCCTTATTTTACAGAGGAGGAAACCAAGTCCCAGAGAGGTGACAGGGGTCACATTTGTGTCACAAAGATCACAAAACAAGTCAATGTCAAATTCTGACTTAGAATTAATGTCTCCTGCTCCCCCTTAGCGCAAAGGAAAAATCGGGAGACTTTAAGGACACCATCCACTGACACAATGGAATGGGGAGCTGGGAAGGGAGCCATAAGTCAATGGCTTAATTGAACCAGCTTGGAAATTTGATGGGCAGTTGTATTTGGCCCCAGTGGCTGTACAGTCTGATTTTGAATTGGAGTTCTGTGCCTAGGTTTCAAGATTCCATAGCTTTTCACAGATTGAAAATAGGGGGGAAAATCACAAAGTAGGATGAAAAACCATAATCTACTGCAGTGGTAGAGCTGTCTGACTGTGATGAATGAAGTTACAGACAGTATAAGACTTAAAGGAAACTTTCATCAATGGTGGTAATAAGTGTAGATACATCATCAGTGGAAACTTCCCAGAAAAGAAAGGTTGGTGTTTTCAATGAGATGTGAAAAATGAATTGTTTGTAAAGACAATCAACCATTTTGCGTTTGCAGGAAAGCTATTCATCATTTGGAAGGCACCTTTAGTGAAAGATCTGCCTAGCTGTTACTGCAAGACCACATCATCAATCCCGGTTAAGTAATGGAGGATAGCTGGGAGTCCTCATAGAGAAGGTGAATGGAGAGGGTATACTGAACAGCATATATAACATATATGTCTACATATATGTTGTTGCTATTTAGTCATTTATCAGTCATGTCTGACTCTCTGTGACCTCATTTGGGATTTTCTTGGCAGAGATACTGGGGTGGTTTGCCATTTCCTTCTCCAGCCTCATTTTACAGATGAGGAAACTAAGTCAAACGGGGTTAAGTGACTTGCCCAGGGTCACACAGCTAGTAAGTGTCTGAGGCTCGATTTGAACTCAGGAAGATGAGTCTTTCTGACTCCAGGCCCATCATACTATCCATTGGGCCACATAGCTACCCATGTACATATATGTACAACACTAATAAATACATGTATGTATGGACGTATAGCAGTAGCTGTAGCTGGGTAGAGAGTTGAACAGGCTTATTTAACCTCTATTTGCTTTGTCCCATCCTACTACTGATTCATTATCTAGATGGATTTCCCTATATAAATGTTTTTTCTTTACTCTGGGAATTTGAAACAAAAGGAGCTAAAATTTTCTCTATTTTTAAGCTTTGAGCTCCCAGCCAGACATAGTAAAAAAACAAGTACCTCTCTCTTCCTCTCCATTTCCCTGTCTCCTCTCCTTGTAAGTGATCTCAGGCCCTCCGACTACAAATCCAGCACTGTTCCCACTCTACTACCTTAGCTTCCAACCCCTCTTCTGACAGGTAAGGAAACTCCCTCTTTCCTTTCTTCCTCCCACATTCTTTCTCCCACCACACAGCCACGAACTTTCTCTGGCAATTACTTCCTCTATTTACTTTTCCCATTAGTACACTCATACTGACAAAAACCTTGAACACTTTTGTGTCCAGAAGTAAAGATTTCAGGCTTCTAAGGAGAACAAAAGGAAAAAGAAGATACAGAATTACTCCAGTAGCAGGAGTGGAGAGGGGGACAGCCAGCAGATAGCTTCTGTCCCAATACTCCTAGTGCATAACTGGTTCAAACAACATTGTTCCCAGAGTTCCGGCTGAGCTCTTTGCGATGGCTGCTTTTGTCCAGGCCCCAGTTCCTTCTGGTTTCCCTTCTTTAGTTCCGTGCATCTTCCGTGTGTCTCACATCAGACCCGTTGTACGGCTGCTGTCTCAGTGACCATCTTCAGTTTCAATCTTGAGGCTCAGCAGAAATCTTCGGCTAGGGTCCTACTATACTGTTTTAGAAAAGGCAGGGACTCGTACCTTAATTCTGCACCCAGAGGTCTCCATTCTGAGCCCTATCACTTAGCAGACATAGGAAAGCAGGCAAACTAATGGCTTTTAAGCTTCAGCCTCACTTTTCAACAATTCTTCTAGGTGCAGGACTGGATCCCATCAGTGAAGATCCTCTTACATCATCTATTGAAAACCCTACCTGAAAGGTAGGTTTATGGCATCCCTGACAAGAGGTCATAGTTGTTAACTTTTAAAAGCAGTTAGTGGTACAATGTATAACGTACTTGACCTTGTGTCAAGAAGAATTAAGTTCAAATTTGACTTGAGACACAGCTTTGTGGTCCTGGGCAAGTCATTTAAACCTTGGCATGCCTCAGTTTCCCTCTATGTAAAATAAGGATAAAAATAGCACCTACCCCCCAGGGTTGTTAAGAGGATCAAATGAGAAATTCATAAAGTGCTTTTCAAACTTTACAACACCATACACATGGTAGCTATTATTGTTATAACTACTTATCAAGGCAGCTTTTTCTACTTTGGGAAAGCCATAATTACAAATTTTTCCTTATATTGGTCTTAAATCTTCCTATTTATTGTTCCTCATTCTACTTTCTAGGGCCAAGCAAAACAAGTCTGAGTCTACTTTCCCTTGACAGCCCTTACAAATAAGTGAAGACAGATCCCACAAGTATAGGATCCATTAGACTGGGAGCTCCTTGAAGGCAAGGACTTTTTATTTTTTTGCCTTTGTTTGTATCGCAGTGCTTAGCATAGTGCCTGGTACCTAGTAGGTAATTCATAAGTGCTTATTGATCATTAGGGTCATAGAATGTCAGACCTGGATGGAACCCAAGTTATCATCTAGTTTGGTTCGCTCATTTTAAGGCTGAGGAAAGTGAAGCCCAGAGAAATGAGTGAAGCCATTTGCTCAAGATTATAAAGTAAGTCATTAGCAGTTGCGGAGTGACTAGAACTCATGTCCCCTAACCAGCAATCCAGGCTGGCTGGGTGTTTGGGAAGGGGTGGGTATTTCCCATTAAATTAATCTCTCTCCGGTAAATATCTTTCCCATACCTACACTGAGCATAACACTAGGACGAACCATTGAGAAAACAATGAAGTCAGAACTCACGGATGACTTCTCCCTCTTATCAGGAAATGATTTGATGTGAATCACTTACATTTTGGTACCCCAGAGTAGTGAACAGTGATAGAAATGGAGAAAGTGGTATTGGAGTTAGTAAGACAGGTCATGGCCTACCTTTGGGTCACAGAAAATTAGAACTGCAAGGGACCTAAGATATTTCCTGGGTCAATTCCCTTCATTTGCCAGATGAGGAAACTGATTCTCACAGAGGTTAAGTATTTTTCCCAAGGTTACACAGAGAGAGGACCACTGGTAAGTAGCCTTTCTTCCCCTGAACACTTTGAGTCTATTTAGTTTATTTGGCAATAAAGCACATGCTGCTTTATGATATTTTTTCTACTTGTCTTGAATTGTTATTAAAATCTATATTGTTATCAAACATTTCTATCAGTTTGCTAGGGAATAAACAGTGACTTAGCACCTATTACACCCAGACACTGGGCTAAGTACTGAGGATAAAAGCAAAAAGACAGTTTCTGCCTTCAAGGAGTTTACAGTTTAACAGAGGAAGTCAACATACAAGAGAAAACTAAGAAGGGAGGGGAAAGAGGGTGTTGAGAGGAAAAAGATGCCCAGCAAAGGGTAGTGGGAACATAGAGCGGAATACTATCCAAGGAGTGCCTCTGGGAAATGAGGAATTGGCTGGTCTGTGAGCCATTTTTAAAGGAAGCCTTTGGGAGTAGTTCTTTGATCAGCCATCCAGAGAGTACTAAAGAGGTGTGACTCCCAAAGTGATCTGAACTCACAGGATGATGAGTTTCCTGGTAAAGAGGTTTCCTGGGTGCATGATAATGTAGCACATTCTAATCTGTCCAGCTGATGAGAAATAAATGAAATACATCTCACCTGTATATAATTTCCCTTTCCAGAGTATGAGCTCCTTCAGGATAGGAGCCCTATCATATTTTTACTACACCTGCTACTACTAGCTGACATTTATATACCGTTTCAAGGATTTGCAAAGCATTTTACATATGTGATCTCATTTGATCCATATGACAACCCTGTGAAGTAGATGCCATTATTATCCCCCTTTTAACAAAGGAAGAAACTGAGAGAAGTTGTCACATCATTAGTGTCTGAGACTGGATTTGAACGCAGGTCTTCCCAATTCCAAGTCCAGAATTCTAACCACCACAATACCAAACTGCCTGGGCTAATTGACTTGCCTAAGGTAACAAAAGTCAGAGGTGGCATTATTTATTATTATTTAAGGATTTTAGAAACACTTGAGATATAGGCTATCAGTACACTAACAGGTGAGAAAGTTGAGACTAGTTAAGCAACTCGCCTAAAGACACTCAAGTAAATAGTAGAGCCAGCATCCAAACCCAGGTCACTGCATTACATACTTGGAGCTGGAAGAGACCTCAGGAGTCCATCCTTCTCATTTTACAGATGAAGAAACTGACTCTCATGGAGGTTAAATGGCTTGTGCCAGGTCACTCAGGTAGTGTCAGAGGTGACATTTGAACTTAGGTCCTCCAGGGTCATTACCCTTTCCATGGCACCACATTGTCCGCTGCCTCTGACTCCAAACTCGGTGCACCCTCTGTCGTGATGACAACAGAGACAATACACAAAAGACCTGTGATTTTATGTTGTGAGTCAAAGAAATTGATCTCCTGGTAGCCAACCTTTGATCTTTGAGCTCAGCAGAGCTAGTCTTTGAATGACAGACAGAGCCTATCACTGGGCTCATATTCAAGAAGCCTGTCCAGTTTGGCAGTACCATGCCATAAATTGTGCTCCACATTTGGGTTTCCTTATTTAGAAGCCAGGATTCCCTCTCTACCCTGACAAGGTTTCACAGATCAAAGAACCCTGGAATCTCAGAGGTGAAAGGGCCGGTCTGGACCAACCCATGCCAGAAGAAGCTCCTCAATATGAAACACTTCCAACACGTGATCACTTAGCATTTGTTGGAAAGCCTCTCCGGAGAGGGAATCTGCCACCTCCGGGAGCAGCCCATTCCACTTTTGGATCAGAAAAGGTCAACAGAAAAGGAAGAAGTATTCTTAAGTAATATCAGCTGACATGTATATAGCATGCCACAATTTACAAATCATTTTACATGCATCATCATCTCATTTGATCCTATTGATAGCCTGGTAAAGTAGGTGCTACTATTACCCCCATTTTACAGATAAGGAAGCTGAAGCTGAGGGAGGAATCAAGCAGCTGGTGAGTACTTAAGGTGGCACTTGGAACTAAGTCTATTCACTCTGCAATGCTGCTGCCCTACTGGGTATAAAAAGAATTTGAGTTATTACAAGTGGCTGCACCAAGGTTCACATTAGGATTCTCCATGGACAAAAGCTCCATCCCTCCAGGCCATCTTTTCTCCACTAGGACTAGATTCTCTCTGGCAAC
This sequence comes from Bettongia penicillata ogilbyi, assembly GCA_023548195.1. Classification (NCBI taxonomy): domain Eukaryota; kingdom Metazoa; phylum Chordata; class Mammalia; order Diprotodontia; family Potoroidae; genus Bettongia; species Bettongia penicillata. Next base: position 15,690,839 of record JAJHZJ010000426.1, on the reverse strand, counting down.
ATTTGCAAGGGCTTTTATTTTTCCACACCTGCCTGACCAAACTGTCAGCCGCAGTAAGGGTTATTGCTCCAAATCCAAGCACTACTTAGACATATCCCATCACTAGCAAATAGATATCATTTATTTACCAAGCCAAGGAAGGACCATTATTCAGGGATGGCGAAGCCTCCTCTTCCACTAAAACCCGTTTCTATTTTCCACGTATGACTAATTTTTAATCTCAGCACAACTGAGCCATGTGCTAGTGTCTCAGCTGCTGACAATGGTGCTTTTTAAGTAGCACATGATAGATGCCACCTTCGTGGGTGTGTGTTTTTGCTTACCGCTCCTGAGGCGCTCTGAAGGAAATGACTTCGACATCAATGCGGGCTCGAGCAGATGCAAGGAAAATTGGAGATTAAACGCCTGTCTTTATGCACAGGGTGTGCTGTGCACATACCCAACACAGAGTGTGGGGCCCAGCTATAGATAAAAAGGCTTTTCTCTGACCATTAGTCACAAAAACAGCAAGTGATTTATGGACCCTGGGATAAGAAAGCAAGGGATGACTCGTTTAATTACCTCAAAAACAGAGCCCAGAACTTATAGAAATAATAGCATTCTAGAGCTAAGAGCTAGAAGAGACCTTATGTGCACATCATTTAGTTATAAAGTCATAGATGGAAGGATCCTTAAAGTTATTTTATTATGTCCCTTCTTTCTATAATTGAGGAAATTGAGTCCCAAATTAAATGATTTGCCCACAGTCACTCAGATAGTGTCAAAGTGAGGATTTGAACTCTGGTCCTTTGACTAAAAATCCAGCACTTTTTCCACTCTACCACCGTACCTTCCAATCCCTCATTTGACAGGTGAGGAAACAGAGACCTAAAGAGCTAAATGGATATACACAATCCATGATCCAACTCCAACCTGCTTTTCTAGGTTTATCACCCAGACAATGCTAGGATGGCCCCCTCACTGCAGTGCTCCCTGCCTCCACATATCCTGATCACATTTCAAAGCCACTTGAAATCAGGCTTGATTCAGGAAGTTTTCCCTGATCATCACCCACCTCCCAATTCTGTGATCTTCCCCTTATGTTGAGTTTTTAAACAATTACTATGACCACCTCTCATTGAACACTGGTTCACAGGCTACCTAGCATTGGTCATTTTTCGAGTTTATCATCTCCCCAAGGAGACTGAGAGCACCTTGAGAACAGAGGCAATTTAGTTTCAGCCGAAACTGGTAAGCATCTTCTACCTATAGAATAATGGGATGGACCCTGGAGAATATACCAAATGTAGATAATGCAACTCAATTTAAATACCTAGTAAGTCATGTTCATTGACTGATGGGTGGTAGGGGAAAAAGAAAGTTTAAATAAAACATCTAGACATTTATTACCAATATCTCTCCCTCATCCCTCCTGGTAAATCACTAAAGCCTCAGTTTCCTCATCTGTAAAATGAGGATAATACCATCTGCTTCACAGGGTTGCTATGAGGCTCAAATCAGATAACATATTTAAAGTGCTTTGAAAACCTTAACATTTATCTAAAGGTGAACTATCATCATCATCATCATTAATGAGGTATGGCTCACATATTTTACTACTGCATCAGGATAGATATTGCCTCTACCCTTGAAGATTGGCAGCACCATAGTACATGGTGTTTGTGTACTATGCCTGAAAAACTCATCCTCTAGTGACCTGCCTTTTGGTAGTAAGCTTCTCCCCACCTGCCTAATCTGCTCTTTGGATGGCAATACTCAGTGAATTTCCAAGTCAGTATTCAAAGCTTTTCTGCCTCATTAGGACCTTCCAGATGTCCTGTGTCCTCTTCACCAGAACAAACAAACAGAACAGGCAAAAATAATTTTAATACAAGACAAGATATACGAAGTGCATGAAAGGTAAGAATGGGGGCAACTTCATTAATCAGTCAGCAAGTCTTTATTTTGCTGTTCAGCCGTTTCAGTTGTGTGGAGCTCTTTGTAACCCCATCTGGGGCCACGTTTTGGGATTTTCTTGGCACAGATACTGGAGTAGTTTGCCATTTCCTTCTCCAGCTCATTTTACAGATGAGGAGACTGAGGTAGACAAGGGTAAGTGACTTGCCCAGGGTCACCCAGCTAGCCTTTTTGTCACTTCCATCCATTGCCTCCTTATTTGTCCTTTGAGGCCAAACCCAACAAATCTGAACTCTTTCCTTTAAAAGCCCCTCAAATCCTTAAATACAGCTAATTAAGTTTTGATGGGGTTGGGTGGGTCGGGATTATTCCTTATTCTCCAGGTCAAATTTAGGCGGAGCTTTGGTGCTGCAAGAGACCCTTCCCTCCCCCATGCCCCTCCACTTTACAGACGGAGAAACTGAGGCCCGGAGAAGAAACTGACTTTCCCGGAGAGGTTGTAAGTAACAAGTTTCAGGGGCAGGATTCAAACCCCAGTTCCCTGAACCCAAGCCCAGAGCTCTGCCCCGCAGATAAACTCAAGGGCCTTCCCCTGCCATCGTCAACGCCCTTTCCAATGTGTGGTGGCCGGAATATTCCCGCCGGTCTGACCAGAGCACAGGACAACCGGGCCCTGTCCTTAACCCAGGCGGCGAGGCTTCCCCTGGCGCGGCCCAGGGCCGGCTTGGGCTCTCGGCCCGGCCGCTCACTCACACCAGCCTCCCACCTGAGGCCCCGCCCCCATCGTCCCCGGGGCAGAAGCCTGCCCGGGGGCCCTTCCGTGGGACCACGTGGCCGCGCACGTGGCTGGCCGCCGGAAGCAGCTCGGGGCGCATGCGCAGCGGGCGTCCCGCGGGCGGCTCTCAGGCGCCGAGGCGGGGTCGTTGTTGTCGCCGTTGTCGTCCTTTCGGTCGTAGGTTGCGGGGGACCCGGACGGCGCTTTCCTCCCCCAGTCCCGGGCCACGGTGGACCGGGCGAGGCCGGCAGGAAGGAGGTGAGAGCGAGGTGTGCGCGGCCTCGGCCCTCGTCCTCCTCTGCTGCCCCTTCTCCCCCCTCGCGTTCCCTCCGTTCTCCGCAGTCACTCCCATGAGCCCTTGGCAGCTTGTGCTCCCCCAGCGCCCCAGACTTCTGCTGGTAAGCCCCAGCTTCCCTTCCCTTCTCGCTGCCCGACCCGGCCTTTTCCTCTCTGAATGTCCGTTGATGTCTTTCCTCCGGTGCCCCCCGCCAGGCTTCCCTGGGGCGGCCGCCTCGGGGGTTCCTGCCCCTTCCCGGTGCCCCTTACCCCATGTGGGGCCTTCCCCAGGGCGCCCGGCCCAGCGCCTGCGCTAAGGGACTTGGTGACCTTTGGCCTTCCCGGCCTGGTGTCTCCGTTCGCTTCCTCTCCTTGCTTTCCAGACCGCCGGCTTACGCTTGGGGTGCTCTCCCACTTCCGTCTGGTCAGGCTTACGCTTGGGGTGCTCTCCCACTTCCGTCTGGCCAGGCTTACGCTTGGGGTGCTCTCCCACTTCCGTCTGGCCAGGCTTACGCTTGGGGTGCTCTCCCACTTCCGTCTGGCCAGGCTTACGCTTGGGGTGCTCTCCCACTTCCGTCTGGCCAGGCTTACGCTTGGGGTGCTCTCCCACTTCCGTCTGGCCAGGCTTACGCTTGGGGTGCTCTCCCACTTCCGTCTGGCCAGGCTTACGCTTGGGGTGCTCTCCCACTTCCGTCTGGCCAGGCTTACGCTTGGGGTGCTCTCCCACTTCCGTCTGGCCAGGCTTACGCTTGGGGTGCTCTCCCACTTCCGTCTGGCCAGGCTTACGCTTGGGGTGCTCTCCCACTTCCGTCTGGCCAGGCTTACGCGTGGGGTGCTCTCCCACTTCCGTCTGGTCAGGCTTACGCTTGGGGTGCTCTCCCACTTCCGTCTGGCCAGGCTTACGCTTGGGGTGCTCTCCCACTTCCGTCTGGCCAGGCTTACGCTTGGGGTGCTCTCCCACTTCCGTCTGGCCAGGCTTACGCTTGGGGTGCTCTCCCACTTCCGTCTGGCCAGGCTTACGCTTGGGGTGCTCTCCCACTTCCGTCTGGCCAGGCTTACGCTTGGGGTGCTCTCCCACTTCCGTCTGGCCAGGCTTACGCTTGGGGTGCTCTCCCACTTCCGTCTGGCCAGGCTTACGCTTGGGGTGCTCTCCCACTTCCGTCTGGCCAGGCTTACGCTTGGGGTGCTCTCCCACTTCCGTCTGGCCAGGCTTACGCTTGGGGTGCTCTCCCACTTCCGTCTGGCCAGGCTTACGCTTGGGGTGCTCTCCCACTTCCGTCTGGCCAGGCTTACGCTTGGGGTGCTCTCCCACTTCCGTCTGGCCAGGCTTACGCTTGGGGTGCTCTCCCACTTCCGTCTGGCCAGGCTTACGCTTGGGGTGCTCTCCCACTTCCGTCTGGCCAGGCTTACGCTTGGGGTGCTCTCCCACTTCCGTCTGGTCAGGCTTACGCTTGGGGTGCTCTCCCACTTCCGTCTGGTCAGGCTTACGCTTGGGGTGCTCTCCCACTTTCCTCTGGTCAGGCTTACGCTTGGGGTGCTCTCCCACTTCCGTCTGGTCAGGCTTACGCTTGGGGTGCTCTCCCACTTCCGTCTGGCCAGGCTTACGCTTGGGGTGCTCTCCCACTTCCGTCTGGCCAGGCTTT